>OZ014486.1:5406449-5786101 GCA_963965965.1 Trididemnum nubilum
CTTCCAGCACACGTATTGGCGCTGTTGACCTAATCGTAAGGAAATATTTATTGCTATGGGGGTCTTTTTGTGTTTTGGAAGTTATATACAATTTACAGTCTAATCTAATTTCAAGATAAAAATACGTTCAAATGCACTAACGAAGCTGCGATGGGAAAATCTTTGGAAATTGTGAACAGCGAGACTTAATAGACCTGTGACGCTGCAGCTTATTATTTGACACAAAAAAGACCTCCTTTCTTTGCTTTCTTCTAAAAAACTTGTGCTAATACGCAACAAGTGTTACCAGTGCAAACTGGTTTCTGGTTTGTACCGGTACGATGAATGAATGGTGCAAGATATTAACGATAAAAACCTTAACGGAAGTTAATTTTGTCAGTTAACATGAAAAAACTTTTTAACGGATTAACGAGTTAATGAAAAAGTTAGCTTCGTTATTAAGGGTTTAACGATTAACGGACTTGTGCCCACCTATGCTTACAAGGTTTAAAGATCTGGCACTGACAGATAAAAGTTAGTGACATAATGCAAGTTTTATATGATTATTTAAGTGTTACATTGTACTCTGTACTGGTGGAGTGTTTGCATAGGCTTAACCAGTTAAGTGATGTTTGCAAATTCTTCTTCTTCTTCTTCTTTCTTCATTGCCCGCTTTTCCGTGAGGGTTGTGGGGGCAGTAGCTCAAGATTGAGCCGCCACACCTCACAGTTTTCCATCACCTCCATCATTTCACTTGGGCGAAGTCCCAAGCGATTCCATCCAAGATCCTCAATGTAATCGGTCCATCTAGTTCTAGGTCGTCAGACTGGTCTTCTCCCATTTGCTTTGGCATGTAAAGCATGTTTGGGGAGTCTTTCCTGAGGCATTCTGCTTACATGGCCAAACCATCTAAGCTGAGATCTTTCAATTCGGAGAAGTAACGGCTCGATGTTAAGAGATTTTCGAATTACATATTTTATAATTGCTTAAAATACAAAATTGCATTTCAGGCATAAAAGATAACCTACCGTACTAAAGCTAGCTTGAAATCTAGTTGTTTGATGTGGTTGCTTAAACAAACAGTTTTTGCTGTAGTGAATAATTGTCCAAACTACCGGTATGCCATATGGCATTGATTGGTTGATACCAACTTTTAAGCCATTGTGTTACCCAGGAAGACTGATTTAATGAATGAGGAATTGCATTTTCAATGCATAATTCATGCAAGGCAATCCACAATTTTCTGGCTATACTACAAGAAGTTTTTTAAAAGATCTTTTGGATGAAAAAATGTAACAAGAATTACCAAGTGTCTGGGTAAGGTCTTTAAATAATTATTTGTAGCTCAGTTTTGTTTGCAATGTTACAGTATATACATGAGATAAAATTTTTGGTGCTGATTGCGGTCTCACTTGCTGTGAGATAACCAAATTAATACTGGTTAGTTGGTCAACCAGTAATGCGTTGACCTTTTATGGTAGGTCTAAGGTTCAAGTTCCGGACCTGTTAAATTGAACACACTGCTGCCAACAACTCATCACTGCTGTAGCATTTTCTCCCTAGGTACTGTATTGCCTTGCCTTTCGCAATTGCAAGATTGCCTTGATGCTATATGTTTCAGATTAATATGTCGAATATAATGAAAAATTTGATTTGATGTACCAGTAGTCAAAAATTCACCAATGGAATATAAATTGGCGAAAGAAATTCTTTGTGTCACTGATTATTTTTTGCATTGTGCAAAACTTCTAATGTTGTTCAGCCATGTTGTGAGTCTCATTATTGCAAGTGGGTCATTTCTACTTAGTTGCTTGAGCAAGAAAATATTCTACATTAGGTATGTCTTTTTTTTATTTATTTTAGTGTTAGCATTTGCTGCTAATTGCTGTTAATCATTTAGGAAAATGTTTCTGGTTCTTCAAGGAGCATAATTCACTGACTTAAAAGATCACCTACGCTGCTGCAACCACTCAGACTACTACCAGAATATCGCTAACTATGAAAGTGGAATTTCTTTGATTGGTTTTTTAGTAGTGGAATTTCATTAACTACAAAACAACAGCATTCAGAAAGGTATAATTTAAAATGTATACGGTGTACCCATGTGGTTGAGACTAGAAGCACTGCAGTGTTATGCCGGTCTTTGCAAGTGTTGTAAACAATCACGTGCAAAGGTGCTTCACATTGCTCTGTGTCCAATTTAAGTGCACAGTTAAGTTTCAAGGTTTTTGTAATATTTTTTGTAATCTTTTGATTACTTATGGGTCTTGCACACAAACCAGTTAATCTAAATTGTTTTTTCTTTTTTTAAAGAGAGGTATTTTGTGACAAAATTTGGTAAGTAATGTTGTGGTTTATCTGGTGATAAATACCAGTCAATAATGATCCTAGTTAGAGTACAGATTTGTTCATGTTTTTGTCATTTATACTTTATTAGTCTATTTGCATCATTGCATGCATTTGTATTAATTGAAAAGGCAAAATCAAAGAGTACAATTTCACAGTTCTCTCGTTTTTAGAAGTCTTGGACCATGGATTTCAGCCACAGAATGCACCGACTAATTTCCAAGGTTGGATCAACTGCTTTCGTGACTCTGCTGTATTAATAATATCTTTGACACAGTGCATTTGTGCAAGACTGCAAGTGTACATGCAGCGTTTTTTATCTTCACAAAAAATCATAAAAGTCTTGAAATGCACTTATGTAATTTCATGAATAAATTGTGGACTTCCTAAAAATCTGTAACAGCAGAACTGCAGTAGAAATAACCCATGTGGATAACCGTCATCAGAAGAACAAGAAGACTCTAAAAGAAATGTTCCTTCAAAAACTAAGAAGGCATCAAATTTTTCTGAACTTGCATGCGATCTCCAAGACTTTTTGTTGAGATTTGCGATGAGTTGTGTATTATCGTTCGAAACACTTTTATTATATTTTTCATTTTGCAGACTCTCAAGCGCTCATTTTTTTTGTTTATTTTTTTCTGTTTATTTCATCTGCCATTTGTTTCGTTTGTATTTTTTACGGATTTGGATTGGTTATACACTAATATTTAGTCTAATTATCGATTTTTTGGGCCATAAGACCATACGTAAAATACCTAGATTTTCTCAAAAGTACAACGCGCACTTTATACTCCAGTGCGTGTTATGCATGGATCAGGGTTGTACTTTATGTCTCCCCAGGATATGTTTCCTGGACAAAAAAGAACACCACATTCAGCAAAAACAAGCGAAAGCTCGATAGAATCTGCTAGTAGCACAAAAAATATTGAAACAGGCAAGCGGAAACTGAAATAGCTTTTGCAAGTAAAGACATGCCGCCTAATGAAGTGGCAAAAAAATGGTATCTACTGCAAATGCTACTTTGAAAAAAGTCAACTCAACTATGCAGCAGCATCGGAAAGCTGGAAAACAAATTGCTGTAAAAACAAACTAGTCGATGAATTAACTGTTTCAAGTGTTTAAAAACTGAAATTGTGTCTCCAGGAACTGACATGATATCTGTTTGTTTGTAGGATTTTCTGCATGTACGAGTACTTGCTGTTCTTTATTCATCTAGATTGAGTTGTGCTATCAAAATTGTTAGCAACTTTTGTGTATGTAGATATTTTTTGATAAACATACTACAAAATGACTCTTGTTTTGATTAGAATATCTTAACTTGTTACTCATCTTTTATTCATATTTGTTAGAAAGTTCTGTTCTTTCTTTTTTTTTTTTTTTTTTTTCGAAAACGCCGTTATTTTTTTTGTTTGTTAAATGGCCGCTTGTTGACAGCCAGCATTTTATTTTAATTAGTGCTTTTCCGGTTAACGAATTGTCTGTGATGCGTCCTGACTATACAGTATCCACTCTATATTAGTGGACTGAAAACTGACAATTTTGCTTTTCTTCTCATTTCTTTTGTTCTTCGAACATGCCGAATCAAACCAGTCAAATATGCGTGACCACGAAAAACCTTCGCAACAAGAGCAACCTTCTTTCCTGCAATCCTCTTCTCTTTTTCTCCGTGCGTCTGTTTCTAGTCTACTAAATAAAGAGTCCATGATTTGACCGCCAAACCGTATGAACGCCAATTTGTGCTTTTCGAGTTTAATTAACGCTTTTGTCGCTGACAATTAACTAGCTTTTACTGTAATTCTTCTAAAGAGATACTGCTCGAGATCGGTTTTACTGAAGAAATGGAAACTACTTGAGGTAATGAAAAGGTGCTGCAAACTTTTTCCACTATTCTCTTTATCCGCAAAAAGATTTAATCCGTTTAACTACGTACCATTGACAATCCTTCGTTCTGAAATTTCGTGACATTAGAAAAGGATAACTTAAAATTTCTTACAGAATAGGCAACGCGAGGTTGGATTATTATGCTGTAAACATTGCGTTTATTATTCTGTAATTTTTTTCACGTCGTCCGTTTATGATGTAACGAAATTTCGAAACGCAGGGTTGCCAATGGTACGGAGTCGAAGGGATTAAATTTATTTTTGTGGACAAAAGGAGTAGTCGAACAAGGTTTGGGGCACCTCTTTATTACCTGTTGTAGTTCTCATTTGTTCAATATAACCGATTTCAAGCAGTATTACCTCTTGTAGTTCTCATTTGTTCAATATAACCGATTTCAAGCAGTAACTCTTTAAACAAAATTGTTTGTCTGGCCATTTAGTCTGGTGCAAAGGCATTTAGGTACGAGAATTCGCTCCGTAGTTATTCCCCAAATGCATTAGCCTTGTGCTAGTGTAAAATTGCTGGTAACAGAAGTAGGTTTAAATACCTAGACATTTGAAAAAGAATGCGAGTGAGCTGGTTCTGATTTTGTTAATGAAAAAACAAAAACGAAAAAACAAACTTCTCCTAAATACAAAACAGTTACCGCTCGAGCTTTTGCAAACCCATTATACAAATCTGAAATTAGACAACTATAATTGAAGCAGGAGAGTAAAAACTTACTTTATGTCGTGCAATGTATGGTTTATAGCAACTGTAGGAGTGTTGCGATGTTTTGTTTAGCAAGTCTCCAACATGTTTGTGGTGGTACATACTGCATTGATTGATAAAAGATTGCCGAATTTGAGGATCAACCAAGCAACAATGATCTTTACTCGATTGGGCCCCCGTACAAATGGCGATACATCTAAATTTTATTCAAATGTATGGTTTATAGCAACTGTATTCGAAACGCAGGGTTGTATAAAATAAAGATCTTATTCTTATATTTTTGAATAAGATCTACAGAAGTTTCCGTAGCTTTGTTTTTTCGCGCATGCATTTACGATAATGAAATGTGATTGATTGATATGCTTTTATTTAGTAAGAATCTTATCTATTTAAATACTTTCATGTGTTGCTAGAAAGTTGCGATTGCCAAAAATCTTTAAACGAAATAAAAATAAGCTTAACCTACACAAATGCTCTACTACGGTATCTTCGCTCTGTGCAATGTGCACAGATACTGCAAGATGTTATGCTCTGAGTGAATTATGATAGCTTTACTGAAAATATGCACTCATGTAGAACTGCAAATAGGGGCGAAGCACATGGTGTTGCTAACCTTTTTAGTTTTTACCATGGTTTTAATAAGTATCACAATCAGGGGTGTGAAAGCGGTTAAAGTGAACCGCTTTCTCTTAGAATATTTATACCGAATGTTGAAAACAACTGCAGTGCATTGTTTGTTAGATCAGTATTTACAAAATCTTCGTAACATTTTTAGTTCACTTAGATTGACGGCCATGCAATAGTATTTCGTTGCAACTCTTCAAAACTCTCCGAGTGCTGGGTGTTCTACCCTTGCCCCAGGACCCCAAGTGATTTCTCTTTGTGATTATAACGTGCAAGTTATCATGCGATTGGACGTTTGAATCCTCCCAATCCACATTCCTGGTTTCGTCTACGCTAAAACTGTAGATCTCTGCGATGACAAACCCATTAACGCAATTTGATTCTTTTATGTCAGATGATGATAACGTAAACCATTTCGACGATTCCGTCAAAAACTGCGTAAAAAATACTTGCCTAAATAATTTTCAAATGAAAATTCTACTTGTTGCTGAAATGCAGAGTGGAAGTTGAAACGATTGGCGCTTCCTTATCTCTGGCCACAACTTGGGTTTTAGTGAAACGTAATGGTTCGATTCTTCATAAAGCTATGCAATTCTGCTTTATTTTGCGCCAGTGTGTAATGAAATTGTAGTTTATTAAGCAGTAATCAGTAAATACAATGAAAGAGAGCAAACCAACTATAGACTTAATAACAATGATAAAAGAATGAGCGTGCATCGCGCGGTTTCGGTTTGCAAACGCAGGGCTCACACAAAATTCTAAATTTTATTTTCTAACCTAAATTTCTTGAAAATTAATCTAAAATATCAACCGAAAAAGGTATGCACTAATCACCGAGTGAAGTAACTTACTACCACATTTGAAAAAGTAGAAACGTGAAATACTGAAAAAATAAATAAATAAAGCTCATTTAACAAATCCTGCATAACAATTTTCAACATTTAAAACACATCATTTTAAAATCAGGGTTGGAAGTCGATGCTGTTTAAAAGCAAAGACGAATCGATAGTTTACGCAAAAAGCAAAGACTAAAGTAAAGAAACAAAAAGCAAAGATAAGTAATTCATGCCGAAATGCGAACAAAAATTTTTATTCTTTTTTTCATAAGGATGTACTAAAATTTTTGCTGTGTTGACCATTAAATGAAACTTGTGAGTGGAAAAACTATTATTACCGGTACTATCAAAGACAAAAAAAATACACTTTTAGGATAATATTATAGAGAGCAATATAGCATAAGAGAAACGAAACGATGTAAGCTTAGGCAGACTCAACAAGAACAAAAGTAAAGTTTAAAGATTCTACCAATCGATAAAATGTAAGCAAAAAGCATAGAAAAGGTGATAATCGATTGAAAAAATTGAAAGCAAAGCATCTGCGATAATCGATAGCAAAAAAGCAAAGAATGTAGTATCGATTATTGATTACTAATCGATATTTCCAACCCTGTTTAAAATAAAGTCTAAATTTAAGAAAAGTTTTCTTAACTGATGAAATCTGCAGGCTAATGGTAGTCAGCATGTGCCGTACCAAGGTTTCGATGAGAGGCTGACTAACTACAATTATGTTATGCACCGGCGCAAAATTGATCAAGTCGTAACGCGTTCGTCTCAAAAGCGAGAGATAAGAAGTTAAAACTTGGGGTCGTAAAATCAGTTACCAACAGCCAGCCTTGGACGCAACCTTTTGAAGTAGTGTTGCCAAGGCGCGATGATTTAGAGATGGACCTTGCTAAGTTGTAGCACGCTTCGGCGTAATTTAGCGATTAAAAAGATTTGAGTTTTGACACCAAAAAATCCTTTTATTATCACGGACGGTGCTGTAAAAAGGCTGAGGTATTTTGAACGCAACAACCTTTCAAAATTTCTGTGAGTCATCGGGGTTTCAACGTGGTAGAAATTTTGGTGTATGGTTGGTTGGAAAGAGACAGCAACTTTCTCAGCAAAATAGCGCTTTTTAATAACTTTGCAAACAATATAAATGAAAAGCAAACTTCATAATAATGTCATTAAAGGCAGCAGTAGGCACGTATAAGATAACACGCAACTTAACGTTCGTAATCAAATTACAACACACCCAAGTGAATTTCGCATTGTTTGGATTTTAGGAAAAAAAAGGTGAACATTATTTGCTGAGGAAGGTTTACATTTGGCAATATCACGATAAACACAAAACTAAATTTTAAGTGAACTTGAGCCTCTAACCCAAAAAGTTTTAAAGAAAACCCAGCGCAATGAATCCGCTACAAATTTTAATAACATTAGTCCGCAAAGCAACTTCAACAACGTCATAAAATACGTTAAAGCGCAACGCAACTTCCCCAATTGCAAAGCAAACTTTTAACTGTAGTAATGATACACAAGTAAAAATACCAAATAAATAACTAGTTCTACCAAGCAACATTATAACAAAAATAAAGGAGAGAGCACTTCAACAAGTAAACTGAGATGGAGTTCCTCCCAGCAGCAACTTTATAATTTCACAGCAAAAGTCTTGAGTATGGTTAATAACAATAAACGAAGGCGGCACGAATAACATTTTACCAAACGCGCAGCGCAATGATTATCTAAACCACTTAAAGCAAAGCCCAAGATGCGCAATTTAAAGTTTTCGTCTCTGAAGCGCAGCAGAAATTCCGCAATTGCGGAACGAAATTCTCGCACCAAGTCAAAGCGCAACCTAACTTCCGCAATTAAATAACACAACACGATGCAAATTCCGCATGTTTTACAATTTTAGTCGGAAAAAGGGTAAGCAATTTGCTAATGTCAAGACAAATATATTTTATCGCTCAGCAACATTGCGACGTAGAAATTAATTAGCATTCGTCTAAGAGGGCGACAGGAAAGTTGCGAAAGACCTTTACCATCATAGAGTCAAGCAACCACCCTCTTGTCAGAGAGGCAATGCCAATTTAACAACATTACGATTGAAAAAGGCCGACATTTGTCAAGATTACGATTAAAATGAAACAAAACGAAGTTTATCGAATAAAATTGCGCTACTAACCGAAAAAAAATTTGGAAGCGTAGTGTAATCAATAAATTAATTGCGCTACGCTTCGAAATTTAGTCTGCAACGCAACTTCCACAACATCTCAAAATAAAAACATTAAAGCGCAACGCAACTTACGCAATCACAGAGGCTCAAAAGTTGCGCTTTGCCCATCGTTGATAATATATAATAACACACTTTGATCCAGCTCCAATAAGTGCTAACCGCAAATTAGAACTTTAATCTCAACTTAAACGAAGATAGAAGGCAAAATCAATGCAATATGTAGAGTTAGGCCAAGAGTATTAGATTAAATAGACATTGCCTTCAACCTTCTTGACCCAGCCGTTCCAGAGATACTCCACTTCAAAGACGACGAATAGGGGCTTCTCTAATCAGAATTTTTGTTGGCAACCAAGAGATTGATCACAAGCGCGACGACACCTTAGTTCTATTCTAAGTCAACGCCGCAATTAGATTAAACAACAGAAGCTTTTTAGCCTATATATAGCTAGCTTAATATAGACCTCAGTATGCTACGATACTGCATTAAAAGGTCAGGGTTGCCAATAAAAATTGTAATTTGGAGACTCCTACGTCGTGTTTGAAGTAGAATATCTTGAAACGGCTGAGTCAAGAAAAATGAAGTCAACGCCAATCGAATCTAACTCGATTGGCCAAACTTTTGATACCCCAATTAATGTTGCCTTCAGTCCACGTTTAAATTCAACAAAATTAATACATTACATTTTATTCAAGCTTAACTACCAACAATTCAAATAGTGTGGCTGCATAAACGCTGCGAATCGAAGGTATAAACAAAACGCAAAAGCACAATTTTTAGTTACAGATATTGTTTGACTTTGACTGTGCAACGCTGCATGCACACTAGCACTGTCAAAGATATTAATAATGCAGAGTCATGAAAGCAGTTGATCCAACGTTGGGAATCAGTCGGTGCATTCTGTGGCTGAAATCCATGGTCCAAGACTTCTAAAAACAAGTGAACTGTAAAACTATACTTTTTGATTTTGCATTTTCAATTCATGCAAATACACACAGTCACGTAAATAAGACTAATCGAGTATAAATGACTAAAAAATGAACAAATCTGCAGTCTAACCACAGGCGTAGCTAAGATTTTTGATAGGGGTGGGAGCCCAAACCAAAAATCACATACAATGGCGTGATCCGAAATTTTCGAAAAAGGAACTTTTGTGGGACAAAGTCATCGTAGAATGGAAGATCAGAAGTCGTAGCCTGTGTGATGGCACTTAACCAGAATTTTGCTTAAGAGAGAGGGCTTAAACCAAAGCTTAAGAAGTAATGAATTGGGAGACGTGTTGAGTAAAGTAGTGCAACTCACACGTATCACAGACGGGGATCTGACGCTAGGCAATTTTTTGTTACAAAAGCTATTTTAATGCCATTGGATCACATTTCGTACGTGTTCAGAACCATTTGAAAACCAATTGAAAAAATTAAATTTTTCAATCCTCCTTTTACATACAATTTAAGTCCAAAACACGTATAAAATCTTGCATTATGGGGTTAAATTTTGAGAGTGATTTGGTCCAGGTAGGGAGAAGTAACGTACATTGCCTCCTGAAATATTTTAGCAGTAAATAATACTTGACCCAAAAGATTCTTCTTAGAGATTTTTGTTTTGTAATGAAAACAACCAGCTGTTAAAGTACATGTACGGCCAGGGGGCCCAGGCCCCTCAATTCAAATTCAATAATTTGTTCAATGAGCATTTCCCCTAGCTACTTTTTTTTCAAAAGTATTTTGTCGCATAAAAACTGGCGCGGTGGAGTTGAATTGTTACTGAAAAATATTACCATAGATAGTTACCTTTACTAACCATGTTAATGCCCGGCCCAGATTAAACTGCATGAGGGCTCGCTGGCACTGTGCCATATGGTAAATCCGGCCCTGGTTATTGCATTACGATCATATAAAGGTTAGATGAGGGTCCGAGGTAGCAACTTTTAGAACAAAAACCCTTCATTTCACCCAGGTTATACATTTAAATTGGTGAGCAAAAATTGAAGTGAGGGGGCCCAGGCCCCCTGGTCGTCAATTTTAATGTTGATTACTGTTGCAAGCGTGTACCAGAGATACAACTTTTTTGGAACACTATATCCTTGTATTATAATTTGATGAACTATTATGAAAGATTAAATAAAATCTAATTTGTAAGTTGATTTGATCTAAAAACCTCACGCACAAAATCATTTTAAATACTTTAAGTTTGAAGTTTTTGACCAGTTCTTGAGATCACCTACACCTTTTCCGGTTTTGAACCAAAACTACACGAGTCACATATATAGCAGTATTGATGTTCAGAAAACAGACAATGAAGTATTTGGTCAAAGATAAGATAAATCTACGTGGGGAGGAGGGATTATCGTTGTTTCTGCAAAATGCCTGCAACTCCTGTGTTACCATTATTGAATCCTCGTTGCATTGGTTTCATCAGGCAATGATGATGGGTGACTGCTTTCCAATGCTTTTTAAGCATTGGAAATGGTTGGGGATGGGCATTCTTTTGAACTTGATGAAACGACCAATCAACTTCAAAAAAAACGCAATTTTTACCAGATTTATGGTGAAAAGCAAGGCCAAAAAACAATAAAAAGGTCTTCACCTCTAAGGAACTGCAATTTTCACCGATTTTGCACCGTATTTGGATTTCATACTTTGGCACCGCATGAACTGTTTGATGGTCTACTTCCAAAGGGATTAAGGGCATCGCTGATTTTTTGTGGCAAAATATTTATGGTTTTCTCATATCAAAAGTCATGTCACAATGCCCCCCTCCCCACCATATCTACGCCACTGATTTGAGACCTTTTGGGTATCCATCCAGAGTTTAATAAAACCATCATCGCAGAAAAATTGGCGCTAAAATAACAATCACTCCATGGGTAAGAAATAAATAAACAGACTTTACAAAATTTGCTTTAAGTTTTAGGCATTAGCATGAGCAAAGGTTGGAGGCTAGGATGGCACTGGAGTTCCAGCGTGCATTGCAAATGTTGAAAATCTGTTGAAAGTCACAAAGACAACTTCCTATTTTGTTTCTCAATGAAGTGACGGAAGAAATGAGTAAGGTGATACAGAAATTTCATGTCTTCCCTCCAACGCTTGTGTTTTTAAAGATCTGAGCTTTTGCACTGCTGAATGCTTCGCTCAGTTGATCAATTTTACCTACCAACTCCTTCATAAAAAATAATCAATGCTAAGAGATTTGGTTGCGCCACGCAACTTATCGTCCATTACTACGTAAAAAATACCATCAAATACATGGTGTGGCATTTGGGTCTGGGTCTCCAATTCCTTTCGATATGACCACCTTTGTTTTCTATCCAGAGTAGAAATTGTTGTCCAAGAGACCTTGAATTCTTTTTTGCAATGGTCACAGCTTCGATCGAAGCTCAGTCAACATGGTCTCCATTTAATTTTTTAAAACCGCATTTGATGTTTAATGCCTTATATTCATTTATTAACCAACTAAAAGCTCCGATCCTCGAGATAAAATGTGCTAATCAAGTGCTGAATTACTTCAGCTACTTTCTTGGAGAGAGACTTATGGATTTTCTTTGCTGACTAGAGCTTGTGTTTTAATGCATTTGCCACAAAACTAACGACATAGCCTCGCCATTTGCTAAATGAAAACTTGCACTAACACGGCCAATTTTTCGAAGTGATTTGTGCGAGACTCTTTTTGTTAGCTTAACAGAACAAACATCATTTCAGGCAGTTATAATCGAAAGTTCATCGATGGGTGCTACAGGAAAGTAATTTTGAAAAAAAAAAGCCAAAAAGTTGTATCCCAAGCATGCACTGTATGCAAAAAACGCTAAAGAAACTGAAAGTAAAAAAAACAAAACGCTTTTTTGTCACATTTTCAACATTGGTGGCATTTCAATTGGGTGGAGGGAGGCAGGCCCTCCCTGGCTATGCCTATGAGTCTAACTGGAATAAATATTGGCTTGTATTTATCACCAGATAAAGCACAACATTACTTAAACCAAATTCTGTCTCAAAGTATCTCTCTTTAAAAAAGAAAACAATTTAGATTAACTGGCTTGAGCACATGATCCATAACCAATTAAAAGATTACAAAAAAATATTACAAAAACTTTGAAACTTAAATGTGCATTTACATTGAACAAATAGCAGTGTGAAGCACCTTTGCCAGTGGTTGCTTACTATCGGTATAAAACACTTTCCACACTTTAAATTATACCTTTCTGAATGCTGTTGTTTTGTAGTTAATGAAATTCACCAATTCAAGAAGAAATCAGTTCTACTTTCATCATTCTGGTAGTAGTCTGAGTGGTCACGCAGTGCAGGTTTTTTAGGGCAGTGAATTATGCTCCTTGAAGAACCAGGAAATTTTTCCTAAAAGAATAAAAGCAATTAGCAGCAAACGCCAAAAATAATTTAAAAAACATACCTAACAAAAAACATTTTCTTGCTCGAGCAACTAAGTGGGAATGACCTACTTGCAATAATCAGACTTGCAACATGGCTCAACAAAATTAGAAGTTTTGCAGAATGCAAAAAAATAATAAGTGAAACAAATAACTTCTGGTGCCATTTCATATGTTACATAGTATTCCAAGAGTGACTTTTTGGCTACATCAAATCAAATTTTTCACTATACTTGTCATTGGCATACGAGGTGGGGGGGCCACTGCCCCCCCCTGCTTGGTTTTAAGGTGTCGATCACGCATCAAAATTTTGAGCAATTTCATATTTTTCGGGCAATTTTGCTCAGCAATTATATTTTTATGTAATCAGTGTTGGGTTGTTAACTATATTATTATTTCATCAATTGGCTAGTCTTGTTTAACAGGTTAATTTCTAGGCTATTTTGCTGCATTGGTAAGAGTCGTGTCATATTATACCTTAGTTGGCCAGTAAATTTGGGGCCAATTTCTTATTTTTTGGGCAATTTTGCTCACTAGTAAACATACTTTTATATAATCAGTTCTGGCTATTTTATTTTTCTGGTCAAATATTTTCTAGGCTATTTTTGCAGCACCGGTAAGTGGTGTGTAATGGTTTAACTTAATTGAGTAGAGATTTTTCGGGAAATTTATTTTGGGGACATTTTTGTTCAGCATTCATTCATCATATTTTTTATAGCTATTAGGCTACCAAGTGATGGCTAGTTTACTTTCGTGATCAAATAGTTTTCTAGGCTATGTGTGATTTGCCATAAGTCAAGTGCAATTCTTGAATGTGCAGTGAAATTTCGGCAATTTTATATTTTGGGGAGGTTTACTACATAATTGCATCATATTTTTGTCGGTGGCTTTTTTGCTTTTCAGTTTTGTGGCCAACTGTCAAAAAGGCCTGCTATTTAGTCCATCTTGCCATACACATATCTTCAAGGATTGCAAACTTAATTTTTGAGCAGTTTTGCTCACTTTTTAATTACATATTTTATAGTTAGTAGTGGGTTCTTTTCAGTTTCTGCTTTGTCATCAAAGAGTTTTGTAGTCTATTTTGCTGTAAGAGTCATCAAAGAAATAGCATCAGTTAACTATTGATCCATGATTCAAATTGACTACCCAGACTTAATAAACTTTAATAATGCAACCTTAATGGGACCGTAAACTTTTGGGCAATTTCATACTTCTCTGTAGTAATTTCACCTAACATAACACATGTATTATTGATATAATACCTTGTTGACTAAATTCATAACTGACAGATTGAGCAGTTACTTTGCAGGTGTAATCAAATAGCTTTTCAGTTAATGTTCTGAAGTTTCTTTTCATTGGCTATCAATTTAGCTATTTTTGTTGTTTGGAAAGACTTGCACTTTCCTGGAAATTTTTTCTGAGGGAACCAAGTATCCTTTCAAGCCAGCTTATCAAAGTGTGAGCAATATTCATTTTTCAAATGAACAGCAATCTCTGCCCAAATGACTTGAGGTGGTTGCCAAAGCGTTTCGCATTTGTTTTTCAGTAGGTATGGTAATTAAATTTGATAGTGGTTTAAATCTTTGTTTAGGTTGATCTTTTTTCTTGGTAGACTTATTACACTCAGCTTGTTATAATGTTAGCCGTATTTATTTGTGTCACAAAATTAATTATTGTGTGTCAGCTTGTGATAGTGTGACCAATATTTTGATTTTTATGTAAATAATCACTGACCAAGTTACTAGCATGATTGACCATAATAACGGCAGTATTGACAGCAATTAAGTTGCGAATAATGCTACACAGTTGCTGTTGTTTTTTTGTCTATTGTGTTTTTTCTCAAGTGTATTTTTACTTTACATCCTTTTAATCATTTTAAATGGTGCTGGAAAAGTTGTCCAAATTCACATAATAGTTAGATACATTTTGATCTTAGTTTAAAACAATAGTTTTGTTGTAAAAGTTTAGTTCAACTACTGTGTAGCCACAGCAGAATGCCTTAAATTAAGTCAAGCACTGGACACGGCATAAAGCTGGGATCATGTCTTTTTGGCACAACTATTTTGGCACAGACCTGTTCGGCACCACCTATTTCGTTCTCAGTCCTTTTTTGGCACAGATCGTTTCAGCACCAATGTGGTGCTCTTTGATAGTTCAGTTATTTAGGGTTAGCGTTAGTCAAAGAGCACCAAATTGGTGCCGTAAAGGTCTGCGCCGAAAGTCGTGGACCCATCAAGCTAACTTGGTCCAAGTTCACTTAAGTTCTGTATGTTAAGGAAGCTGTTTAATGGTGAACAGAAAAATGGGTATAAACTTGTGTGTGCCATATCACTTGTTCAAATGTTTTGATAAGATATCTGATAGTTGTCAAGATGTAAATATTTTATGGAAATATTTATCTCTTTCAAAAAAAGTCCAAGTGATGTAAGCAGTATAAAATTTAGCTTATTGGGACAAAGCTAGTACCATCGTCATATATTTTAGACTAAACAGGTGATAAGTTCAGGTATTTTTAAAACTCCTAGAATTCAGATGCTTTGTAGTAATTTGAAACAAGAAAATATTGTAAGATATAGTTAACATTTTGCCTGAATGATGTTGCTTTAACTACTTCTTTATAGACTTTTTGTTGGGTACTTTAAATAGTGACTTAACGTGCAGGCTGATTGAAGAAAGCAATTTTGCTTTGGCTCTTATTTGTAGACCTATGTTTTGGAACTGTCACCAGTAAGCATTGTTTAATTATAATCAGCTAAAGTGAAGTGATTGAACTAAAAGATGAAGATCTTTCTGCAAAAAATGCCATTGTTGTTAAAATACTTAACTTAATCAGACCACAAACATTGGCAAAATATCTGCGTAGTTATGTCAATTTTCAGGATTGTGCATTTTTTAGATCTTGGTGGGTTTAATATTGATTTGATTGTGTTCATGGCAGTAGCTTAATTAAATAATAATACACCAAAATCTGCTACGAAATTACCAAATAAAAACTGTATACAATAAAATATAAATAATAATAAAAATAAGACAACCCTCAAAGTGCTAAAAATAAAAATAAGACAAAATATAAATAAAATATAAAAATAAAATAAAAATAAGACAACCAAATAAAAATAAGACAACCCTCAAAGTGCAAAAAACCACCCTTAAAAATTGGGGTCGTCTTACACAACCGATATAAAAGTCATATCTTAATTTTCACATGAAGACTTTTTTATATGAAAAATGCGTTGGGGCATAAAAATAAAGAACATGCAAGAAAAGTATTTTTATTTAACATCATCAATAGCACATTTTCCGCCTATTAAGCCAATTTTCTGGACCTAATTTTTTAACCTAATTTTCCAACACTTTGCACTACTTTTTGCTTTGTACTACCTATTTACCCTTTGCACTACCATATTTTGCAC
Organism: Trididemnum nubilum; assembly: GCA_963965965.1. Classification (NCBI taxonomy): domain Eukaryota; kingdom Metazoa; phylum Chordata; class Ascidiacea; order Aplousobranchia; family Didemnidae; genus Trididemnum; species Trididemnum nubilum. Next base: position 5,422,840 of record OZ014486.1, read on the forward strand.
TTTGCGCTATGGGTATCGTATTTGCATGTGCGATTAAGACAGATAAAATTTGCATTTTCTGCTTTAAATTGGCACTAAATTTTGTAATGCTCAGCACCGGATTAATCTGGCGCTGCGCCGATCAAATTTTCTGCCTTGGCTAATTTGGCGGTAATATGGCAAAATATGCATTGATGCGTAAATCAGAAAAAAGCAAGAGAATAGCATCGATATTTGGAAAAAAGTGTGCATTGTTGCATAACAAATGTACCATAACTCTTGTAAAAAAAACATGCAAGAATTTAGCAGTCGTCTTATACAGTCAATATATGATAAATGTACAAAATTTTATTCAAATTTTGTACCTTGTCTTATCTGACGGTTGTCTTATATGCTGGAATATACGGTAGCTTTCCTTAATACATTTTAGTTAATCTAATAACTGCATAGCAAATACCGTATTTATTCCAATATAAGTCGCATTTTTTGTACCAAAATATCACCCAAAAAGTCAGGTGTGACTTATACATAAATACATGAACTGCATTGTATGTGATACAAAATTTTTCTGAGGTATTTTCTTGCTAACGCTTTTTGGGCTATTGCCCTTCATACAACCACATCACTTATTGCCTTCCACTAAAGTAATGTTGAGCTTCTAAAGCTCGTCTTTCTCACGTTAGTCATCGCCCTTCCAGTATCCACACAAAAAGGTTAAGTTGCATCACTTGCCACCCTCAAGAGATGCTGTTAAGAATGCTTAAGAAGTTGACTGGAACTATTTGAGAACAGTGACATCAGTGATAACTTTAATGGTTTCTAATTTTTTGTTATGAGATTGCAATGAAAGAATAGAGTAGAAAAAAATTTTGTCCTGCTTTTCATATCAAATGTGGGGGTGCAACTTATACTAGAATAAATTCCAGAAGTTTACATAATTCAAGTTTTTTGATGTGCTTATTTTTTTTAAGCAGAAAAATACAGTGACCAATTTATTTCTTAGGCAAAATTCAATTTATCAAAGTCATTTTTCGGGCAAAAGTTTGGTGCCCCCCCCAAATCATTCTGAGCTCCTACGCCCATGATACTCGTAGTATTATGCCAAAGCATGTAACACAAAGGCAATCTCGCTACTGCAAAGGGCAACACAGTTCCTTGCAAAGAAATGATGCAGTAATGATGAGTTGTTGGCAACAGTGTGTCTGATTTGACAGGTCCAAAATTTGAACCTTAGACCTCCTACTTCAGAACAAACACATTATATACTGCTCGACCAACTAACCAGTATTAATTTGGTTATCTCACAGCAAGTGAGACCGCAATCAGCACCAAAAATTTTATCTTATGTATATACTGTAACATTGCAAACAAAACTGAGCTACAAATAATTATTTGAGGACCTTACCCAGACACTTGGTAATTCTTGTTACATTTTTTCATCCAAAAGATCTTTTAAAAAACTTCTTGTAGTATAGCCAGAAAATTGTGGATTGCCTTGCATGAATTATGCATTGAAAATGCAATTCCTCATTCATTAAATCAGTCTTCCTGGGTAACACAATGGCTTAAAAGTTGGTATCAACCAATCAATGCCGCATGGTATACTGGTAGTTTGGACAATTATTCACTACAGCAAAAACTGTTCAGTGTTTGTTTAAGCAACCACATCAACCAACTAGATTTCAAGCTAGCTTTAGTACGGTAGGTTATCTTTTATGCCTGAAATGCAATTTTGTATTTTAAGCAATTATAAAATATGTATCAATAATTTGCAAACATCACTTAACTGGTTAAGCCTATGCAAACACTCCACCAGTACAGAGTACAATGTAACACTTAAATAATCATATAAAACTTGCATTATGTCACTACCTTTTATCTGTCAGGGTCAGATCTTTAAACATTGTATGATATCTGCTACTGTACACTACTACAGTGCAAAGCTGATAAGTGCTAAGGTTAGCAGCCGACGTAAACCTAAACGTTTTCACAAGTTTTCGTTTAAACTGCTTTAACAATCTATCAGTTTAATATCAATTATCAAGTAAACTTTGTTTGTTTCAATTTCATTCACTATGAATACCAGTATGTATGAGCAGATCAGTGATGAAGTCAGTAAATGTCTAATGCTGAATGGAATCTGTCTCGTTCATTCTGAGCATAAAATTAAAACCAATCACAAAGTTGGTTAAGATTAATAAAATGACTTTAACATTTCATTTTCATGACTTTGACATTTCAGTTTTTCTGATTTGACATTTTATTTTCCAAATTTACCAGTTTACATTTTAGATTTTAGTCATTTACCAGTACCTATAGCCAATTGCTCTAACTAAGATCTGCTAGTACTAGTGTAGTAGGCCTACCATGGTGCTTTTGCAATACACGTAGGTGTAGCCAATAGTAACTTGAATGAAACTGCATTAATTAATAAATCATGGGACCTTAGGCTTCCCTCTGGTATTCTATCTATAATGCAATACTTCCAAAAAACCCAGCAGCTCAACCCTAAAATTAAGAAAAAGATTATTACAGTAGACTAGGCTTTTTTGACTTGTTTGCATGAAAAATTTTATCTTAATATTTTCACTTGATCATAAAACGTAAGTCTAGGCTTATTGACCATCGCTTTGTGATATTCTTCCAAGCCTGTTCTACCACTGCCTATGGTAGGCTACTTTACGTTCAAGTTGCCTGTAAATAGAGCGGATCAAGTCAAAATTGAGAGCGGAGTACGAAACTGAAGGTTGGGACACAGGATGTGACGTAATAAATCTGCAAAACCATGGTAGAAAAAAAAATTTCGCGCGCGGCTACCATCACTAAACTAGACTGCCAGAGTTTTTTGCTGCTGCAACATTTGCTCGGTGTTGTTGTTGTTGTTGTAGCGCGTATTTATCCTCCTGTCACCGGACAGCGTCAGACACTAACTTATTGGACGATCCGCTCACTTTTCATTACAACGATTACTTCGTAATTGGAGGAATCCGCACCTGCTTAGGAGTTTCCAATGATTCAATGTTCCAGTGGATTTCTTCGCATTCTTCTCCACTAAATTTGCTGCTTGTTCAAAGCCATCAAACAGAGATAATCATCATAAAGCGTTTTATCCAAGGACGTCGACCACAACTTCACCAGGGTGCGGTTTGCAGAGATGGAGTCCTCGAGGACGTCCTTGGCCTCGAGGACGTCCTCGAGGACACATTTTGAAGTCCTTGGCCTTGGCCTCAAAGCCTCAAGTCCTTGACCTTGGCCTCGAAGCCTCAAGTCCTTGGCCTTGGCCTCGAAGCCTTAGGTCCTCGAAAATTGCCCTGTTCTCGGCTCGAGGACAGCACTATTTTTTGACCCGTTGAAATTTTGTTGGAAAACGCCAGAAACCTCGCGGAAAATTTGCAAATACCTTTTTTGCATAGGTGGGCACAAGTCCGTTAATCGTTAATCCGTTAATAACGAAGTTAACTTTTTCACTAATTCGTTGATCCGTTAAAAAGTTTTTTCATCTTAACGGACTAAATTAACTTCCGTTAAGTTCTGTTAACGGACTAAACTAACTTCCGTTAAGTTCTGTTAACTTCCGTTAAGGTTTTTATCGTTAATATCTTGCAGCTTCGTTGTGCATTTGAACTTGTTTTTATCTTGAAATTAGATTAGACTGTAAAATGTAACTTTCAAAACACAAAAAGACCACCAGAGCAATAAATATTTCCTTACAATCAGCTCAACAGCGTCAATACGTGTTCTAGAAGCGAGTGAATAAAACGAAATGTAAATTACACGCAAAATGTTAACGGATTAACGGACTTTATTAACTTCCGTTAATTAAAGCTGAAAATAACGGATTAACGTTAACGGAGGCGTGAAGTTTGTTAACGGACTAGTGGTTAACGAAGCTAACGTTTTGCATTAACTTGCCCATCTATGCTTTTTTGTTTTCGTTTATTGGAGCATAGGCGTAGCCAACCGGGCCTCCCCCCCGCAATTGAAATTTCACCAATGACAAAAATGTGACAAAAAAGCCTATTGTTTCTTCAGTTTCAGTTTCTTTTTAGCGTTTTTCGCTTACACCAGTAGCGAACAACAATATTGAACAACAGGGGCCCCGGGACCCCCTCAAATCAATTTCTGCGTGGCAATTTAAACGTAAACCTGGAAGAAATGGATAGTTTTCGTCCTAAAAGTTGCTATCTCAGGATCACATTTAGCCTTTTTATGAACGTAATGCATTAACCAAGGCCGGATTTACCACAATATGGCGCAGTACCAGCTAGGGGCCCCGCGCTCAAATCTTAAGACTTTTTATGGTCTTTATCTACATTTGGCAGGAAGATGTTGCAAAAATCTCCAAAGTGCTAGGGGCCCAGTGCGATGTAAATCCGTCCCGGCAATAACATGGTTAGTAAACGTAACCATCTATTGCATTGTTTTTCAATAACAAGTCATTAATTCACCTCCACCTCACGAGTTTTTGCGCACAAAATACTTTTAAAAAATTAGCCATGGAAAATGCTGATTGAACAAATCTTTGAACTTCAATTGAGGGGCTCTGGGCTGCCTGGCCTAACATGCACTTTTATAACTGCTTATTTTCATGAGAAAACAAAAATCCCTAGGAAAAATCTTTGAGTAGGTTTCCATTTACTGCTAAAATGTTGCACGAGACAATGCACCTTACTTCCCCCTACCTGGACCAAATCACGTACAATTAAACTTTAACACCAAAATGCAAGATGTTAAACGTGTTTTGGACTTAAATTGCAACTAGAAGGAGGATTAAACAATTTGATATTTTCAATTGGCTTTCAAATGACAAAAATCTAGTGCTTTCAAAAGGCTCTAAACATGTGCGAAATGTGATTCAATGGCATTAAAATAGCTTTTTTTTTCCAAAAAATTACAAAAAATCGCCCAACAGCTGGGGGCTATGCCCCCAGGCCCCCCGTCTGTGATTGGTTTGAGTTACACTGGCTTTCTCAAAACGTCTCCAAAGTTACGTATTTGCACTTTTCAACTATATTACATAGTTTAAACCCTCTCCCTTTGCAAAATCGTGGTTAAGTGCCAACAGGCAAATTTTTGATGACGTCATTGCATGTGGTTTGTGGTTTAGGACTCCCCAATCAAAAATTCTGGCTACGCCTATAAATTGGAGATTGCCTGAAAAACTTTTTTGAAGACATTTTTTTTTTTTTTTGAGAACACTTGCGGCTGTGTCCTTGGTCCTTGGCCTTGGCCATGAGCATTTCTGTCCTTGGCCTCGAGAGGGTCTGTCCTCGGAAAGGCTGTCCTTAGCCTTGGCCTCGGATTTTTTTTGTGTCCTTGGCCTTGGGCTCGAGCCTTGTGTCCTCGACTCCACCTCTGGCGGTTTGAACCTAGATCATTCGATCAGGGTCGTCGTAAAAAAGACGCTTTTACCCATTTGGTTACGCTGCTGACTATTGTTACAAGCAACTACTGCTGAAATTTTTCTTATGATTAGGAAAAACAAAAATAGATCTACTGGTTGTAGTAGAGTTTTTATACGGGTAGAGACGGACAAGGATGGCAGTACGGTACGGTACGTTCAGAATTTGCGTACTACGTACCTCGCACCTTGAAGCGTACCGTACTAACGTCCCGTACCCGTACCACTACAAAAAAAGCGTACCGTACCAGCGTACCGTACTTCTTAGCAAAAATTGAGGCGTACCGTACCGTACCGTACTGCCATCCTTGCAGTGGCGAATCCAGAAAATTTGTTGGGGGGATGATAAAATTTATAAGCACAAATTGTATATAATCACAAATTTAAATGGTGATGATTTCTGTTCTTGACCTACCTCGCGCAAACTTTGTTCGGCATGTTTTTGATCAGGCGCGTAGCCAAAAATTTGCAATTGAGGACTGTTTAAAAGATTTGGGGGTGTGGGGACGAAGCCCCCATCTGTCACAGGCTGGGGGGGTCTAGGGGTAAAGCCCCCAGCCGCCGGAGGCACAGCGCTCGAAAATTTTGTATTTTTTTAGGAAAAATATCTTAATTTTAGGCCCATTTTGATAGAAATTAATGCTATTAAAACGTGGCATAGAAATTAGCAGTGCGAAAACATGATTATACTAGTTGCATATATGGGCCATGTGGGAGATAGCTATTGCTAGAATTTCAGTTCTCTTATTTACAAGCTGATAAATCGTAAAATACAAAACCGGTAGTTCAATAAAACTCTGAAGGAGTAATCTGTTTCGTCTATATTTTATAGAGAAAGATATAATTTGGGGGGCTAAAGGAAAAGAAGTTTGAGAGAAGTGATTGGTAATTAACTACAGTAATACCAAAAAGTCCCCCTCCCACATTCTTGAACTTATATATTTTTTGATAATTCCCATGTTAAGCATTTTTCAATAAGCGATCAAAATTCAATACCAATTTTTGGCTATTTTTCAAATTTTTTTCTGATTTATAAGTTTTGTATTTGACAATTTAGCCCCCTAAATAAACATTTCAAGTTATGCTTTGAATCATTTTTTGAGTTTATTACAGTGTAAAATACAGTCTCAGAAGTGCTAAAAACGTGGTATTTCCTTTATTCTGCAGTTTGGTCGGCAGGCCAATGAGGGGGAGTCTATAGCTCCTCGCCCCTCCCCCTGGCTACGCTACTGTTTTTGATCCATCCCATCCAAAAAACGTTATGTATAATAATTTTTTAATTTAATCAGTGCAATTCAACTTAATAAAATAAAATACTTTTCGTCTTTCCTGCTTCAAAAATCGCATCTACAGTTCCCGTCAGGGCTGAAAGGGTTAAACTTTCGCCAAGTTTATTAAACAATTGTCTGCATCTCCACAGAATGCGTAAAAACTATCTGCATCAGACTTTAACATTCCTATTGCCAAAGGTCTATTCTGTTCTAGTGTTCATTCAACATATCGTAACTATACCATAGTAACAAAACTACATTCCGGAAGACATTTTATTTGATGTTCTGTCAAATCGACATATTTTTTATGCGAAACCGCACTACGGAATGGCCTGAGTTTTCAGCGCAAACGCGCTATAATTAAACTCTCGTTGTGTTCCTATGCCTTCATCGCTAAAAAGTGCATGTTGTGAATTTTGCTAAATTGGCGCTCATACGTCATATCCCCTTTTCCACGGCTACCAGGGCTCCTGAAGGAATTAATACCAATAAACTACTGGTTTAATCTTAACAATTGTTTACATTAAGAAGTATAAGAACTTCTTATACTTCTTAATGTAAACAATATATAACTACAAAACGATAAGAACTACAAAACTTAAAGAAGTATAAGAACTACAAAACGATCATAAAGAACAATGCACATATGAGAATATAATGTGATAAGTTATAGACAGTATGCAAAGTCTTAGCGTACCGCTATAGCGAAAATTATGCTTTCGTTTGCAGACTTTAAATTCTCAACCTCAAAATTTAGATTGTCAACGGAAGTGAATAAATTTCTACAACACATTTTAGTTTCGATTAATTTTTACTGATGTCCAGATGTTCTGTATCACTTAACTTAAAACTGTCTTTCGTTTAACCAAAATTATTCAACAGTTAACTAACTTGTATTACAGTTCCTTTATACGTAAGACTGCTGCTAGCTGACTCTGTAGAACAGAGAAAATTCTAACACGGCATTCGAACAATTGTTATTAATGAATTTTCTGGTCATTTTAGGATGACGCGCGTTACGGTTCAATTGCTTTCATCAATTTGTCACAGAGGCGAAGCCGAAAACACGAAGGAAAATTTCATAGCCTCCTCCAGTTTTTGTCGACGCTTGCACGATGAAATGGGAAATGGCCTGTACTATTGTACGCCATGAGCTAAAGTATCGCAGTTATTTCCGTTCAAATTTTTCTGCAACATATGACATGCCACGATAGCCCTAGCATCTATGGACATTTGGACAATAGTTATGACATCACAATTGGTCATATTTGTGACTGTTGTGAGTGTGACTTGTGACATTATCGAGGGCGTACGCAGGGGGGGGTTTGGGGGTTCAACCCCCCCCCCCCCCATTGGTCCGTCGACTAAAACGCACAATAAAAAAAAAATTACGTTTTTAGCACTTCTGAGGCTGTTTTTTTTGCAATGACATGGACTTTAACACAATTTAAAGCCACTTTTGAAACATTTAAGAGTTTCTTCGGGGAAGGAGGGGTTAATTTGTCAAAGATAGAACTTACAAATCAGTAACAACGTCAAAAAATTGCCAAAATTAGTAAATTTAACCGCTAAAAATGCTTAACATTGACTTCGTCAAAAATATGGAGATGGGGTTTTAGTATTTGTTAATTAATCAGTATTAGTTAATTATTAATCCACTCAAATCTTGTTCCATTAACCCCCCCTCTGTCCCCAACTGTCTCACTCTATAAACTGCAGAATGTAAATGCTTGTGAGTTTTTTCAACATATGATTTTGTAATTTACCGGCTTGTAAATTAGAGGACTGAAATGTTACCATTAGCCACCGCCCACATAGCCTATTTATGCAAACAGTTTGATCAGGTTTGCACTACCAATTTCTATGCCACGTTTTGAAAGCATTATTTTTTATCAAAATAGCCCTAAAATTAAGTAATTTTTGAAAAAAAATGCAAAATTTTCAGGCGCTGGGGGCTCTGCCCCCAGACCCCCGTGCCTCCGGCGGCTGGGGGCTCCGCCCCCAGACCCCCACACACAGCCCCCCAAAGCGGATTTCTGCCTACGCACCCGGCAACTTTATACTGTTTATAATTATAAGCATTTTTGTAGCTTTTGCCTTGAGCAACTTTTTTCGATCGTTCAGATGCAAACCTTATGATGTTAAGTATAGATGTACGCCGAGCGCTTAATTGTTTTTTGTTTGAAAAGTTTTATTTGCATTGCGCTCTGTGTGACTTTGATTCCATTTTGTAACACTGCACTAAGTTATTTATTTTCCAAAGTATAGATTGCGAACAAATTTTTGATGTCACTTTTGAAAACCCCCCCCATTGAAAAATCCTGCGTACGCCACTGGACATTATAATCAAATTTATTTGAATGTACGTTCTGAGATCGGGTTTATTTGTCTTGGGTCTGATTGGCTGTAGCTGTGGTTTTAGAGTAGCAGCCCGGTTGTAGCTTTATTTGCTGCTGTAAAGGCTATGGCGGCAGCCGGTTAAGGTCGGGATGAATGAATTTGATTTTGGAGCATGTACTAGCAACCGAGCATTGTTATAAAACTTAACGTTTCAACTTTGTATCTTCTGTGTGCTTCCCTTTGCCTAACTGAGGTGGTTGTTGTAAATGTAAAGTGTCTTTTCCAAGAACTAGGTTTAGCACTGGGTGTGCAATGTGCGGGTTGTTCTACCGCAAACTTTTATATTGTTTTAGACTACCGGTAGTACAACTATCTGTCAGTGCTTGTTGACACAACCCATGCATCCCATGCTCCCAACAACTAAAAATTGATTTAACAGTTAAATATCTGAAGCTGGTGATAGTGTTGCCTAATAAAAAACTTTCTCTCATTGGTAGCAATTGGTGTTGAGAGCCGAATCGAGTCCTCAACGCCAAGGACCAGTAAAAAAATGTAACTGAAGAGGCGACCTCGCGTTCGTCAAATCGAATAAGATTGAGTGGTAGATGATGCGTAGTCGGCCGAAGGTGGGGGCCGGTTTTTTTGTGGGATTAATTTATTTATGGTGGTTTTGGTTTCGGGGCGTCGTCGGCTATCGTGTCTTATTCAAGTAGACTATCATATCTATTTGAGTGAGATATGATGGTTGGCGATGGTTTGGGGTCGGTTTTGTCGTGAGTGGGTTGATTTTGCAGAGGGTTGGCTTTTGTTTTGGCTGGCTGAGCGTTATTTGGCATTCAATCTTATTCTCTCATTGGTGTAACAAAAAATTTGCAGTTTTATTGTTATTAGTGCTAACATTTTTCTATTTATGTATATTTCCTTTTTTTACTACTTTTCTCCTTAAATTGCTTGTAGTTTTAAAGTGTATCTTTCATAATAATCGGTAGATTATAATAATTTTTTTTTTTTTTTGCATACCACTGAGCACTACACACATTCCAGAAATAAAATTTTGGCGTCTAAGATTTTTTTTTAAAAAAAGTACTGTACCCCAAACAAGTCTTATTAATTTTGAATTTACAACTTCAAGTCGGCAGCACTGTCTAGTGTTTTTTTTTTTTTTGTTTCCTTTATGTGTTGTGTTATTTATTTTCATTTTTTCAAATTAAGTTTACCGCCATAAGTGTAGAAGTATTGCCATAAAGGTGCAGTTGACCTAGATTACCTGGTGGTCTTTTCGCTGTGTCCTTCCTGCGTATTTTTGCGTATGGTTAAATAAACTTAACGACAAATTACCAGGCTATAATAATCATTACTTGAGAATAGCCTAGACTATATGCACGTCGGACACGGTCGCACGAATCTTCATTGACGGCCGCACTTTGCACATAAAACGTTTGGTAGGCAAATTCTGAAATTCAAACAGCGTACCAACGTACCGTACCCGTACCATCACACAAAAGGCGTACCGTACCAACGTAGCGTACCCGTACCATTACAAAAAAAGCGTACCGTACCAGCGTACCGTACTTCTTGGCAAAAATTGAGGCGTACCGTACCGTACCTACGTACCGTACCGTACCGTACTGCCATCCTTGGAGATGGATATATTATTGCTGCGACCCCGCTATTCATTGAAAACAGGTTTTTTGATAGACCTTTTGTTGCGCACATTTTCGTGGGAAACTCGTGAGAAAAAAATACGTCTGCGGAAGTATTAACTTTCTCAATTCTCAGTTTACAATAGGAAATGCAAGTGCGGTGTATTGCATAGGATATGGAAGGTTTTAAGTTTCTGCTGTAATTCAACTTAATATTTTTCGAAGAGGTCACGTGGCCATGAAACCTTTTTAGAAAATAAGGAGTAGGCCTAGTGCTTTTCTACACAAAAGGTACAATTGCAGTAGGCTTACCAGTATAGGCCTGTATTGCCATAAAAATATGTCAAAGACAATTAAACAGCAGAATACAAGACTGCAGACACTCATGAAAAAATTCTGGGCACTGAACAGACTGTTGCTTTATATTACTGTATTAATGCCTATCCCCTCAATTATTTTGAAAGACTACCTACCGTATATCTGATATATCAAGTGTGTTAATACAGTATCCTTTTTTCTGTTAGTTTGTAGTGAAGTGAATTGTTTAGTTGTGGTTTCTTGTAAACTATGTAGTTTAGAGTTGTTGGCTAGCCTAGTCTAGTTCAGAGTTATGGTGTAATTGTACTGCAGGCTGAGCAGTGTCTGAGTCTATTGACCTATGCTACTGTTGAGTGTTGTACATAAATAGGTACTGGTAGTTCCAAATTTTAGGAACTAGTCCCTGGTAACTGTATTTTTTCTCTATAATGTGCCTACTATGTACCTGTAGGTACTGTAGACTGTAAAGACGCTTCACTGTACAGCCTATAGCATTGCCTGACTCCAGGTTTGGTGATTGCTACGCAGACAGTACAGTTGCCTACTGGTGAGAGGCCCTGTACGTGTAGTTAATTGCTAATGCTTTGCACTGGATTATTATTAAGCTAGGCCTCATGAAGTGATTAGGCTAACTATCTTCATTCAACAGTCAAAAAAATTAATTGATTTATCAAACCAAAGTAATGAAGCCCACTGCTATACTTTCTGTGTTGATCTTGATGGTACGTCTTTGACTAGTTAGTTATTTTAACAGTAATACCGGTAGTTTGTTGAAGAGTTATAGAGCTGACTGCCTGCTGCTCAGTGCTGGCTGCTGTAGGCCATTAAGTTGGATGTACATGTATCACTACTCTGTACTGGTATCTTACCTGTTATCTAATTCATAGTGATGTCTGATATGTGTTTGAATTCTGAATTGATTAACTTGTATTTATCATGGACGACAAATCGAATATTTTTAAGGTTATATTCTGGTTTGACACATTCAATCAAATCATGTTAATTTCTCCTAAAAATAAATTCAAGTTGACACTAGGAGTTGCTCGACTCGAAACCAAAAAGTTCTTTTGCAGTGTCTCTTTTTGTGTTACAAATTAGAAGAATTCAAAAATGCGTTATGATATTTATACAATATACAGTAGGCCTACAGTGTTTTTGTTCTTTAAGACAAACTAACAAACCTGAACAGTGAACTTGAGTTTTATTACAACAGGACTACAGCATAAAGCATATACTCGACTTTAAATTATATACCTACTTGAATTACAATCAATGGTTGATTAGATACAGCATCTGCTACTAAAATGGTAGATTCAGGTTCGATTCCTGCTCAGGTCTAACTAAAGACCAGAAAAATTGGTATTTGCTGCTTTCCTGCTTGACACTCAGCGATTTAATGGACTGTGTAAAGCCTCCACCATGTGTGGTAGACAGGTGGGGAGGTGACAGCCTGACTCAAAGACTGAAAGATCCCTTATCAGTCTCTTGGCCTAGACAACTCAGTGAATAGAATGTAGTTACACTTTGTTGTTTTGCGGCGGTTAGGTTAAGCTACAGTTCAACGAAGTGCATTTTTTTGTATTATATTTTGTAATTGCAATTACATTTTATTCACCAAGTTGCCTTGGCCAGGAGACAGCAAAGTGACCTTTCGGTCTTTAAGTCAAGCTGCCAACCTGTCTACCACACATGATAGAGGCTTCACACTGTCCCTTTAATTGCTGAACATCAAGCAGGGAAGCTGTGAATACCAATTTTTATAGTCTTTGGTTTGACCCAATTGGGAATTAAACTCAAGTCTACCGTTTCAGTAGCAGACGCTCTATCCACTCGACCACTGATCGGTAAGCTATAACAGAGTATAGTTGTCACCACATGCATTTAAATTTCCTTACCTATCCATTTGTAGATCCATCAGGACTACTAATACCATATGTAATTTAATGAGTTAAAGCATTAATAGTCACTAAGTATTTTCTCTTGGGTTTAGTAATCATAATGGTAGGTCTTGCAATGGTCTCACTGTTTAATGTATCTAATTAAATATTATGCTTATCACTAATCACTAGTAATGCAATCAAACATCATGTTTATACTATAGTACAATATTATGCTACTCACCTAATAAACTGTTCTGTATTGACTGTGATTGCTCACAGTTCAAAGAAGACTCAAGATTGTGTTTGTTCATACCTAAAGTTACTACAATAGGCTATTTGATAACTTTTATGTAAGATATTTTTGTTGTTACTACATGTCTGTTTTGTGTACGTAAATACCTTAGAGTTACTGCAGTAGGCTACGTGATAAATTTTATGAAGGATATTTTTGCAGGTTTGTTCATTTGATGTGCTAGTGCATGCAAAGAAAAAAAATGACTACATGAAATGGATACAAGAAGTAGAAAATATGAAATCATTTAAAAAGCTATTGAGGACAAAGACTAATATTCTTATAATGTTTGCATCAAGTGGTAAATCAAGACATACGGTTATAGATTATTACAAATGTGAATAATGAATGCATTACCTACTGTACTTTATAGCATTAGCCAGTGAACTTTACCGTAATGATAGCAAACTTGATAAGAATACCAGTAACTGATGTTCACTCTAACTTTATTTACTAATTGGCAGTGCGCAAATTATATTCAAATAATTTGTGCCCAAAGCTGTAAAAAGATGTTTATGTGCCCTAAATTTAGAAACAATTCAGCATTTAAGTGTTAAATGTCATATTTCCACTAATTTGTCAATTTTTTAAAGCTATGTTATCATATTGCCAAAAATTATTTTCCCTTGTTCCAACAAATTGCTGATTTCCTGATAAAAATCGGCTTAGTGGGAGCACTACCAGTAACTGCCATTAGTGTGCATTTTTAGAAAAATTATGCACTTAGCTTTTTTTGGTACATTATGGTGCTAGCTTTTTTTCTTTGTATCAGTAAATTGACAAAAACATAAAATGAAGCTTAATTGTTTCAGAAAATGCAGCAGAAAAGAAGTTTGAAATTTTTGGTGAGGCTGCAACTAAAGCTAAAGGTACTGCCACATTGGCTTGGATTGATTGTAGTAGCAAAGAAGGAAAAAAGGTGATTGTAATTACATCTTTATTTACAAAGTTAACTTGGCCAGGAGATGGTATAGACTTTTTTTATCTTTACACCTACCTGCCACACATGGCAGAGACTTCACACTATCTCGTTTTACTGCTGAAAGTCAAGCAAAGAAGCCATATAAGTGATATGATATTATTTAGCTCTGGTTGATGATTGTATTGAACCAACATTACCTGGTTTCAAACATTTTATGAAATCATACAGTTACACTTTAATAGCTGATGTTTTGAATAAGTCATGCTTAAGTTTCTATCTTCTAAGTTTAGCTTTTATAAATTCTTTTGGATTTTATAAAAAAATTGCTGTTTAAATGTTTATTGTTTGTTATTACGGTTCTTTAGTTTTGTTGTGGAAACAGATTTTCAACATTTTTTCTTTTAACAATTGAAGTTTTGATATTAGGTTTAAAAGACAATATTAGGTTTAAAAAACAACATTATGAATAGAATAAGGAGATGCCAAACTTTGATTATGTGAAAATTATTATTGGCATTAGATAATTGCTTTGACATCTCCATTTCAACTTCAAACGATTTGAGTAGATGTTATTTTGTGTCAAGTGTTTCTATCTTGAGTTTATACTAATTACTTTTGGGTTTTAGGTTTGTAAAAAGCAAAAAGCCAACCCTTCACCAATTGTATACCAACATTACAAGGATGGTGAATATAGTGCAGACTATGAGAGAAAGTATTCAGTAAAGGTGGGTATTTGGTTCCTGATGTAATTATACTGTATGAATCACTCAAATACAGGACTGTGCTTGATAGTTTTGTTGTGTGTGTAATGCTCAAAACAATGTGAATATTTTAATGCATACTTTTAATTGATAATTAAATTGACTGGTGAAAAAATATGTTTGAAATTATCTTTTGTGTATCAAAATATAGCTTCCATTTTATTAACGTTTATTTCACTAAAAAGTTGAATTTTATGTGTTATAAAGTCTAATCCCACCTAAAACTCGAATTCCAATCTAAAACGTATCATAATCTGAACTATAACGTGAACCCTTAAAGGAGAAAACAATAAATGCCAAAATAAACTTTTCTGTTTTTGCTCTTTTAAATTATTTTTCAGTCAAAAAAGTGACTCTGTATTATTGGGAAATATTTGCTTTTTTTAGTCTATCCTTGCTTTTCTGAAAGACCCCAAATCTGATGGACCATGGGAAGAAGAAGACAGCGCCAAGGATGTTGTCCATCTCGAGTCGGAGAAACAACTTAATAAATTTATTAAAAAGAATAAACCATTACTTGTTATGTTTTATGCCCCATGTAAGTGTGAATTTGTAAACGTTTGCTCAACTGGCATTGTAAAGAAGATTTAAGTAAGTTATAAATCAAAATACGTTAGAGTGATTAAGACATTTGTCATTTTACTGTTTTGATGTAAGAATCTCCATTCACTGTATATCTAAGGTGATTCTTGGATTGCTCCACTAACATTAAAAGTTATTGAGACACTAGCACTTCGGTTGCTAGAAACCACAATAAAGGTTAAAGCAATAACTTTGACACTATTTTTTCAGGGTGTGGATACTGCAAGCGTTTCAAACCAGTATTTGCTGAAGTGGCTACTGAATTGAAAGGCCAAGTTGTGAGTTATAGAATTTTAATGTCTGAAAAACTGTGTTTTGAATCCTCTAGGACTCGACTCCAGACCAGTCCAGCTTGTTGTTAAAAAATAGGGGTTACATTTTCAGTTTTGAGACGGTGCGCTAGGATCAAAACGTGTTGCTTTACCTGTCTTGTATTTTTGTTTAGTATAATTATGGGGAAACTAAAGAGACTTCAAAAATTATTTAAAGCAAAATAAAACTTTTTCCCTTGTGTAGTTTATGGCGGGTGTCGATGCCGAGAACAATAAAGACGCTCAGTCCTTGAGAGAAACCTACAATGTGACAGGATTTCCGAAAACCATCTATTTTGAGTAAGTTTTTTTTCAATGTCTTTAAATAATATTACGAAGGCGACTTTGGCTCAAGCTTTTCTCAAGCCGCACTTGTTTTTGAAAGTTGTTTTCTTCATCGTTATTTTTATGTCTACGAGTATGTATAAAACTGTCATTGTTTGTGCTTTCCGAGTATTAATGCTTTGATTAACGTAATTGATGCCGGTCAAATGCTTAGACCTTCTAGACGCGGCGCAAAAGGCTCTCAGCAACGTAAATTATATAACGTGAACGAACGTTTGGACAGTGGGAAATGGAAATCTCCCCATTGTTTAAATAATTACCTCTTATTGTTTAGTGATGGCAAGCAAATGTTTGAATATTCCAGCGGTCATACAAAAGAGGAGTTAATAGAATGGCTGAACGAGTAAGTTGATTTCGTTTTTGCGTGAATGTGTGCCTTCACATCCTTGCATAAAACAGTAATTTTGTTCAAGACTTATGGCAGACCACTTGTATCTGGGAAGATATAAATTTAATCTTATGATTCGTACATTTTAACCCATGTATTTTTGCCCAAGTTGTGTTTTAAGGCGCAGTCGTTACAATGTGTCCCACTAGCTTCTAAAATTTCTACTGCTACTTCTAATGTTTATTGTAATTTTTCGCGTATATGACTAACAGTCGTTTTAACATCAACAATTCAACATTACCACCGTCGGAAAATTAGCCTTTTAGCAAATAGTAACAGGCTTTGACGTCACTTGTAGTAGTAAACTTATCCCAAGATGACAACATGCTATTAATTGAGTATTTTTGGCATATGAATTTGCTTTCGTCATTTCTCATCGCCGCACCAAAATAGAAAATAGCATTATAAAATACTTCTTGCGTTCTTCTATTATAACATAATTTTACCCATGCTACTATTCGGTATACAAGCGTAACTGTAAAGATGATCTGTTTGGAAGTTTTACGTACTTAAAATGAGGGTTTGCCTTAAACTCGGCGTGACCAAAGTGCCGGAGCTTTGGAGAATTGTTCATGATTGCAACACAAGTTTCAGAGAGAAGAATAGGTACCACGCCACCGTGTGTGTGGTACAAATACCGTTTATTTTTCTGCGTAGCCATTTTTGACCTCTCTTCCTCTTTTAATCAGGCTCTGGCCCTTAGCTTAGATGTGTCCACTATTCGTGCTTCTGCAGAATTTCCCTTGTCACTCTCAAACGGGTTGTGTAGCACCAACCAGCCATGTTTTAGCCGCCTCGTTTGGTTACAATTCCCATCTAGTTACCACCAGACATTGCAAAAATAATTTCGAATAAATGCTGTTATCAGTCCACAGGAGCCGAAGCCCAAAGAACCTGAAGTCGAATGGTCTGACGCAGAAAATGACGTCATTCATCTAACTGACGACACCTTCGACAGCTTCATTGAAGAAAACAACAAAGTCATGGTCTTCTTCTATGCTCCGTGTAAGTTCTAATGTGTTTTTAATAACTCGTGATATTTAATAATATTTACGTATTGTCCAATGTCTGTTTAAAGAGATACTGCTCAAGATTGGTTTTATTGAAGAAATGAGAACTGCTTGAGGTTGTAAAGAGGTGCCCCAAACCTTGTCCCACTATTCCCCTTATATGCAAAATAGATTTAATCCGTTTGACATCGCACCATTGGCAACCCTGCGTTTCGAACTTTCGTGACATCAGAAAAGGATGACTTTGCAAAATTTCTTGCGAATAAGCAACGCGATGGTTGATGGTCTGCAAGAAATTTTGCAAAGTCATCCTTGTCTGATGTCACGAAAGTTCGAGACCCAGGGTCGCCAATGGTACGGAGTCGAACGGATTAAATATATTTTTGCTGATTAGCGGAATAGTGGGACAAAGTTTGGGGCACCTCTTTATTACCTCAAGCAGTTCTCATTTCTTCAATAAAACCAATCTCGAGCAGTATCTCTTGAACACAATTCTGAAAAGCAAAAAGCTGATTTTACCTTATTGAATTAACGTAACGTTTTTGTCAGGGTGTGGGCATTGCAAAAACTTGAAGCCCGAATGGGAAAAAGCTGCAACTGCTTTAAAAGACGAAGAAGCGACAGAAAAACTCACTGCAATGGACGCTACCAAGTACAAGGCATATGCCGACAGATACAAGGTATGTATATTCATGTTGCTACTGTAAATTGCAGTATTCAATGTTATACTGCTTTGAAGCTCGAAGTGATTTTTTTATCTTGTGTTCCTGTTCCTGAAAGCAAAGGTGGCGCTATGCTTTCAACAGAATCCGCACCCACTTAGAGGAGTTGACCGCTTTGAAGTTGACATTCGACTTCTTCTCATACAATTTTGTTGCGTGCTCGAAGCCACTAAGTAGAGAATGATGATCATCGAAAAGCGTCTTATTCAAACGTATGACTCAGCAACGTGGCTAGTGTGCGCGTTAAACCCAGATTATGCGACTAGCGTCGTCGTTAAACGACAACTTCACCAACTTTACGAATTCTGCCACACTGCCGACGAATTGTTATGGAAATACTGCAAAATTGTTACCAAATTCATGTCATAGTAATTAGCATTGAATAAACCGGTTTTGATCTCCGCAAATTGCACGTTGGAAGCAGAATTAAAGCGATTAGCTTTTATTGCTTTCATAACAACCTCTTCATAATTATGCCACGTGTAAAACTTGGTAAGCACGTAAATTTGACGTAAGGCAACTTTTACCGATCTGTGTGTTATTGTATACATGATGCTACTTTATCGACGTTAGTAAATAAGAACGGAAAAAAAAACAAATTGTGTTCGTTACTACCAAAAAAAGGATCCCAGAAAAAGACAACATGTGCAATTGTGTGTGGTAGCAGTGGATTTGATCAAATAGCGCGCTGATTGCGGATTTTTGCTGCTTTATCAGAAAAGCATTGAGCAGTACGTGTTATATTTGTCAATATGCGTTAGTCTGAATAAACAGACCGATGAAGTATTTTTTCTAGTATATTAGACTATGACCGATCATATATCATAAACCACGCTATTATGGGATTAGTCTTGTTCACTGTCGCAGTCTTTGCTTGTAGGAAATATTTTCGCTATCTGCATATGATAAATAATCGTTTTGCTCTTGCGAAATTGGTTTGGCATCATCAAAAAACTATAGAAAAATTTGAATTGGTTGATTTTTGATGAAGTTAATTAGAGATAATAGCCGAGCGTTTAATTTTGGCTTTGACCTTACCATACAAGTTTGTGACGTGACAATCATTTTCCAGGTTACCGGGTACCCGACCGTTATTTACTTTGAGGATGGAGTCGAGAAATACAACGCGGGCTCAGCGTTTAAAAGAACGGCCGAGGGTATCGTCGAATATATTAAAGAGTAAGTGTAGAAATTGTTTTTGTAACAAAAAACTGAAGTTATGAAAAGTTTTCTCCAGCGATTGAAAACTTATTGGATAAAAGCTTTATTAGAACAGCTTTGAATCCTGTGTTATACCGTATTGCAACAATACGAAAATAAAAATCTTTTAGCCTCATTAACTAGAGTTTTAACTTATGGTAGGTGTAGTGATGTTTTCCGGGTTGTCTACTGTGTAATATCGTGGATTTTTTGGATTTTCACTGAAAGCGTAGTAATGCCGTTTTAATATTTAACGCGTTAGTTGAAATACGTTTTGTAGCTTTCATCAATCAACAAATGAACGCGTTGCTACGAAAATCGAGCTGTTAAAGCACATTTAACTTTTGCATTATGAAGACGCTCTAATAGTTCCAATTCAGTATTTTTTTAGTCAAATGTATGTGAATGTGTTTTGCTGTTGCAGAGAAAGTTAAAATTTTGTATATTAATCAAATTGATGCGTATATGGATCGTGGGGTTTTCTTTATCTCCGGCGTTAGTTCAATTCATTAAGTGGTGTGTGAACTCGGAATCTTGCAAGTAAATTCTGCATATGGCGGAACGTATCCAACTCCATTTAAATGGTTGCAATTTTTTAATTCTTTTATCTTTTCTACAAATCTTTTTTTTTCGTTTTTATTTAGTTTATATACATACTTTTTTTGTTGTTTTTTTTGAAAAAATAGAAATTAAAAAGAGTGAAAAAAAAACAGCAAGTAGTGCTGGAAAAACTGCCATGATCGAGTAGATGAAAAGAACCACTTCAGCATTTGAAACAACCATTTCCAATCAATCTCTGCTGCATCTGGTGTTTGATGTATCGATTAACACTTGAAACTCTTGAAGCTGGCCGACATATCCAGTAATGCACTTCTGTTACGACGACATATATATGATGTAAATCTATGTAACCGTACAGCCCAGCTGTAAATTATTAATTTCCCACGTTATCACTTAAAGCATAGTAATATGGAGTGCAGGCACTCGGCATTCAGGTTCGTTTTAGTACAAAAGTAGTAATCTATGTTTTTCGGTTTTGTCAACGTAACCAGAGACTATTATCTTTATGGTATATAACCCATTTTCATGTAACTGCGGTGATCTTTGCCTAGTTGCTCGGCCAAGTGCAGCCTCCTTTACCAACTTTTCAACTTAAACGAATCTCAATTTCTTTTAAATTCACAAACCTTAAAAATAACCATGGCATCATATTATCATCCAGTATTATTCATATTTTAGCCCCAAAGAACCACCTCCTCCCGAAAAACCATGGAACGAAGTAGAGAGTGACGTCATGCACTTGGACGACTCGACTTTTAAACAGTCTGTTAAGAAGAAGAAGCACGCTCTTGTTATGTTTTACGCCCCGTGTAAGTACTCGTTTCGGGGATCGCATTACTATACATACATTGAAGTGTGTAACGAGTAGGCGGGGCAAATTTCCGAACTTCTGGTGACATTGTCATTGGAGATTGTTCTACAAATCTTGCAATTGAAACTGCTACGCACGACTTAATCGGAAATTGAAAGTAGGACCTCTCGTTCCAGCGACGAGCGCAGTAATTACCCGACATTATTTTTGAACTCTAGCCCTGTATGAATGCGGAAGACTCTGAGTTCACTTTCCACTCGGCTTAAACCCCAGTTTGGAAATTGTGGTACCGCAAAAATATAACACATAATGCGTAGCGAATAGCGATTCGTTTGAGAACCAATTTTCAAAGTTTTGTTTTTTTAACACGTTTTATATTTTAGGGTGCGGCCACTGTAAAAAAGCGAAACCTGAATATCAAAACGCAGCCTCGAAATTTGTTGAAGATAAAAAAGTAAATTGCGTGTAGTTTGTTGTTTTTTTTTGTTTCTTCATTTTTATTGTTAAAGCGTTGGTTAAATTCCAGAAATAATTTATTCTTTTGCCGAAGTTTGAAATGTTTCGAAACCGTCTAACTATCAACCAGTAGTTTCAAATCTGCAATGCAAAGGACCGGATTTTGCTGACGCTTCTAGTTTTGTTTTTAATGCTATGCTGATTTGGTTACTTTTTGCAGCGCTGTTTTATGTGCATTGATAAGTTACATATTTGTGCGTTCTGTTTTAGATTGTGTTTGTGGTGGTGCAATCCACTTATTGGAAGATATCATAAACAGTCACATTAAAGAAGTACTGCAGACAAGTTTAGTTGAGTTTCTAGAATTAGCACGAAATTATTGACGTCTATTTGCCTCTACTTCATTTGTTCCTACCCTACTGTTTCAAAGGTAATCGCGGCATATGACGATTTTTTGAAATGGAATGTCATCAGTACACTTTAATTAAGATGGTTGAAATTAACATAAATATAATTTAAATTTTTGCTCTAAACATAGAAAACCAGTTCGATTTGGCTGCTGCTCTCTTTTAAAGCTATGTATTTTGTAACAAAAGTTCAACTTGCCTTATTGTTTGTCTTCACAGGTTGCATTTACCGCGGTGGACTGCACTTCTAATCAGGAAGTTTGTAGCAATTTTGAAGTGAAAGGTTATCCGACCTTCTATTACCTGTCGTACGGGAAGAGTCCTACCCCATATGAAGGAGGCAGAGAGGTTAGTCTATTCGGTTTACTTTTTGCGTGTTTTGTAGTTCATATTTCCTTAATATATTTGTTCAAATGTTGCATGGCCATTAGAGTATTTTCTTTACTTTTAACAGTCTAGGTATGTTACGATTAAAAATGTTTTAGTGTGATTGCAATTTGTGTTTTGTTTTTTTCTGTCAACAAAGTTTTTTTTTGTTTTCGTTTTTTTTTCCCATGATTAGCTCTTAACGTAAAACCGTTAAGTTTTTGTAAAACACCCTATCCAAAATTGCTGTAAGAAAAGCCAGTCATCTTGTGAATTCAAATTGCAAAATTGGTATTGTTTCAATCCACTATTCTCGGCGTTAATTCTCAATTTTTTGAAAAAGAGCAGTTCAAAATTACTGCTTTGAATGACTGTGCAACTGGAGCATATCACCCCCTTTAGCTTCATATTACTGTTAGTGGAATAGTGCTTTCATTGCATCTTAATGAGCTAGCATTAAACTTTAACTGCTTCCCAGTTACTAACTAGAGGAGGAGGCAAGCCGGTATTGGATATGTTGGAACTTGAAAGTCCATTAGTTTTTTTAGAGGTGGAAATAGCTAACTGGAGGTTTTTGAAGAGCTTTGCCTGTCTTTATTAAGACCGCCTCAAATCATATCAATTCTCAGCTAAAGACAAAAAATGACATTTTCTTTGCATGAATACTTTTTGCTCTGCCGAAAAATAAAAAAGAACTAATAGAAAAAAAAACTAGAAAGGAAACAATGTTGACAGGAAAACTATAAAAATGCAAAAACGCATTCAGTCAGAAAGGTTATTAATCCTTTTGATGTATAATAGTACGGTTGCACAATGTACACCACCAAGTTGTATATTATGACAGTGCTTGAAAAGTGGTGTAGTGCAGTATATGGCTAGTGTGATCCCCTGTGATTGCTTTTTTATTTCATTAGCTTATTCTTACATCACATTTGTTTTTGTTTTTTTCATTTTCACTTCACATTGGTGGTGGGATTCGCCGCAAATCAACTACGTGTTGAATTTGTGCTGCAACTGGATCGAACCGGTTTTGAACAGGAACCAGACTTTGTGAACTTCATGGCCGCCCAAGTCTGGGACAGCTAAAACCGAATTGTAGAAGAAAACTTAGAAGAATTTTAGAAAATTAGTAGCTTTTTTCCACTTTTTTGGCATTATTTCAGAATTGAGAAAGCGTGTTTTGGCGACTTTTACCGATCACGCGTATTTGCACGGGGAAATAAAGCCCGATATCTTTTTCAATGTAAATGCAAAAAAAAGGAACTGCATGCAGTGAAATCATCAAATGACATGCGTACTTACGCACTGAAATACGCATGGTCGGTAAAAATCCCTTGTGGGTGTTGAGCTTTAATACTAATACTGTATCGTGTGTAATTCTATGTATATATACGATTGGGCCAGCATGAATATGGGGCTTGCAGTAATCAAATTGACGGTATGTAACAAAACTTCTATGGTTTGTCTTGCAAACAGTCAGCATCTATTGCCCACTTTTCACTATGTTCAACATGTAGCCAAATCAAATCAGGACGAACTTGGTTATGGTCAAAGAATTTATATATACATTTTCTCAATCACTGTACGGCTTACCGTTTCGGGGTTTGTTATCAGCGGCGAACAGAGAGTTTACTGGTTGGCTGAAAGACAAGAGTCTTACAGCCTGCACGAAAACTATCGCTTGTGGTAACCCTTTCGTAACCCAGCCGAGAGTGCTCGACCTGACCAATTCGCAGATCGGATGAAGGAGCTATATATGCTCAATCGCTGTATTGATATACAGGGTGTTCCAAAATGGTTGACCCCATTCTAAATACCCATATCTCGGAAACTACTTGATGGATCATAATGAAACTAAATACATTTTGTGTTGAACGTCATAAGTTTTATTGTTAAATTTACAAAGAAAAGTACAAATATTTGTTGGTTCTATGACAGATTTTCATAAAATGTTCAATATGAGCGCCGCCTGTGATTCTGCACACGTCGAGTCGGTATTCGAGCTCGAGCCAAACTCGCTGTAGTATGTCTTCGGTAACTGTTTCCAGTGCAGCTGTAATTCTCTGTTTCATTTCTTCAACGTTAGCTGGAAGAGGAGGTACGAAGACCAGTCCCTTCACATCACCCCAGAGGAAAAATTCACACGGAGAAAGGTCGGGAGATCGTGGTGGCCATTTCACCGCGATCTCCCGACCTTTCTCCGTGTGATTTTTTCCTCTGGGGTGATGTGAAGGGACTGGTCTTCGTACCTCCTCTTCCAGCTAACGTTGAAGAAATGAAACAGAGAATTACAGCTGCACTGGAAACAGTTACCGAAGACATACTACAGCGAGTTTGGCTCGAGCTCGAATACCGACTCGACGTGTGCAGAATCACAGGCGGCGCTCATATTGAACATTTATGAAAATCTGTCATAGAACCAACAAATATTTGTACTTTTCTTTGTAAATTTAACCAATAAAACTTATGACGTTCAACACAAAATGTATTTAGTTTCATTATGATCCATCAAGTAGTTTCCGAGATATGGGTATTTAGAATGGGGTCAACCATTTTGGAACACCCTGTATATATGTTTTTGTTTTTTTTTGAACGAATAAGTTCGAATTCTAAAACAGCATCTTGTTGTTTCATTCGCCAAGTTTTTTCTTCGGAAATTTTAGGTCTTGTAGCTGAACATGGTCGATCGCAACGCTAGCAAAATGTATTCAGTAAAGCTCAATGGAGGCAAACAGATTAAAAACTGCCAAACCTTTTTTAAAAATTTTGAGAGCCAGGAGACAGCAATAGGGCTTATGATCTTCGAATCCACGCGTCGACCATACACGGTGAAGGCTTCACACTGTCCCTTTGCATGCTGAAAATCAAGCTGAGAAGAACAGTTTAAAAGTTTTTAGTTTGCCCCGACCGGGATCGAACTCAGGTTTACCGATTCAGTCTCATTTTGCTTTATCTTTTATTTGGTGATCCTTAAATCGTACATTAGTCTTCCAACGTTCACAGTGTATTTCTGGAGTGTTTTGTTAAATGTTTGTCATGGAAAATATCCATCAGGTAGTGGTGCTTTACAGCCCAGAAGGTATAATCATGTAGCCGGTCAGTGGAACAGGCTGTAGCGTGTTCGTCTCTGGAGCGGGAGGTCTGAGGTTCAAATGTTGGGCCGGTCAAATCGGACTCCGTGTTTCCAACGGCTCACCGTCGTTGTAGCATTTCTTCGAAAGGATCTGTGTTGCCCGGGTGCAATGACGTGGAGATGGTCCCCGCAAACTCGTTACACGCTTCGGCATAATAGAGCGAGTATTATGAAAGATTTCATTTGAAGTTTACTCAACAAGAATACACATCAACTCGAAACAAAATAAATATAAAAACTTTCGCTGTTCAATCACGAAATAAAGAGTTTATCAAATTTTACAAAGCCTAATGCGTAAGCAGACCTGCGACCAGGACCACTGTTATTTTGCCAGGTACTTTCATACAATTGACAATGTATATTATTGATTTCTGATTAACTTGATATAAGTACATAAAATAACCGTAAAGCAAGTGAATAATTTGGTGTTTTTGGATCGTGTTAAATTGATCTTATTTTGATGCACTGATAAGTGATTACGTATGTTTTTTTGTGCGACCCCTATGTGCCTTAGCGAATGTAGCAAGTATATTAAGCGCATTAGTGGGAGCGTGGCTATTATGAAGGTAAAATGTTTACTACGTTACGGACCAATTGTGTAGGGACGGTGAGCACTGGGAAAGGTATGCTTACAGATCCCTGATTAATAAATTTAAAAAAGTTGCTGCTTAAACAAATTTTTTGGTTGAGTTATTAAAAACACTTAGCATATTTTAACGAATTCCTTTTCGCCTTTTTGTTTTCTGCAAAATGTCTGACAAAATTGGAGAATTCCAAATTTGCTGCACACGCGGCAATAGATACTTATTTTGTGCTCAATCCAATGCTTCTCACTCCTTTTGCAATTACTGTAAATTGTTTTGTTTTTTTTAAGAAGAGTACTAAAAGCTCTTATTTCAAGTGTAGTGCAGCAGTAGAGGAAGCATAGTCTATTATAAAGTGCATGTTTATTTGCACATTCTGCTAAAAAAGTTTTGTGGAAAATGTTGCATAATGTTTTTGTCCGTATTTAATCTTTTCTAAACTTTGCTACGTACAAATGTAAAGGCGCATTCCTATTTTATTAGCGCTTAGTTTTTATCCAGATTATGTGTATTATATCGTGGTAGTTTTCAAGTAGGCAGTTTCGATTGCTCCGTTACCGGAATTCGACTCAAAAGTGCTCTTTTCAAAATAGTTCATAAGCTATCAGAAGCAACTGGGAATTTTGGAATAGTTGCTTTTTTATGCTGTCTGCTACCTTAAAAGGGTATAACGTTTAAATTACAAGTACCAAACGTAATTTTTAATTGAATTTGGGTTTATGCCGTTCTTCAAATGACAAACCCACGTTTATGATATGCAACGGGCCCAGGGATAAATAATATCGATGTGACAGTGATTAAACAGCCAGTACCGGTATAATAGAAGATTGTATCATTTCTTAGATTAGAAAAAAATTACATTTTAACTGTTTTTGAAGCATTTCACGTAGCTCTTTCATTGTTAGACGTAGAGTGGTGAAGCATTCATTTATTTTGCGATGTGCAATCAAATCTGAACCTACTTGTGCTTTTTTCATCGGTGGGTGATTGTGTTTATGCTTAGTAACATACTCCTTTTTGCGTTAGACAATGTTTTTGACCATGAATAACATATTATTAACAGGGTTCGAAATTAACGCTTGCCCGAGGCAAGCTGAAATCGCCTCGGGCAACTGATTTTTCGGCTTGACTTGCCCGACGGGCAAGCTAACAAAATACAGCATATTAAACAGCATCAAACAAGATTATTTAGAAATGCAATTTAGGTCCGCTTTTGTTGCAATAAAATAAAATATAAGTGGAGAAAGCTGTTGCTTGTTTTATTTTAGCACTTTGCTATCATCACAATAAACACTTCGTTTAATCCCAATTAACACTTCTTAATCGCACGCAAAGTTTTTGATACTCCCACGCTTTGCAATTTTTTGGCTCAAAGTGCTACGTTTTCGGAGAAAAATTTTCCTACTCTTGCCGCGTTAATTGCTGTTTCAAATATCACAAGTACAACTATACCCTGCGCTGCCTGGAGATAACGTTAAGAATTTAGCAATTTTTTGTTATGATTATTTTGAGGATCTTTTAGCTCCTACAAATTTTGCAAAAAATTTCGGCGTTCCAGTTGATGTAGTTTCCAAAATATTGGTAATTGAAAAGGGCACAATCAAAAAATCAATTTTTGCGTAATGCAATTGGAAAAAGTTTTTTATTAGGTCACTTACCATAGCAATCGCACACAAAAACTTGATTCTCGAAATGGGATACACATACTATGCAAATCATAGGCGTAGCCAGGATTTTTGATTGAGGGGGCAGACCACAAATCACATGTAATGACGTCATCAGAAATTTTCAAGAGGAACTTTTTGTGGGGCAAAGATATTGTAGAATGGAAGATCAGAAGGCGTGACCTTGTTTGACACTTAACCAGGATTTTGCCAAAGGGAGATGGCTTTAACCAAACAGCTAAAAAGTGCAAATGTATAGCTTGGGAGACGTCTTGGGTAAACTATTATAACTCAAACGCATCATAGACGGGGTCTGGGTACGGAGCCCCCAGCCGCCGGAGGCTATGGGGGCGAAGCTCCCAGCCGCTTGACGATTTTTTACATTTTTTTGGAAAAAAAAGCTTTTTTCATGCCATTGGATCACATTTCGCATGTGTTCAGAGCCATTTAAAAGAACTAGATTTTTAACATTTGAAAGCCAATTGAAAAAACTGAATTGTTCAATTCTCCTACTTACAATTTAATTCCAAAGCACGTTTAAAATCTTGCATTTTGGAGTTAAAGTTTGTAAGTGATTTGGTCCAGGTAGGGGGGAGCAAGGTGCATTGCCTCCTGCAATATTTTTTGCAGTAAATACTAATCCACTCGAAGATTGTCCTCAGAGATTTTTGTTTTGTCACGAAGTTAACCGGTTATAGGAGTACATGTACGGCCAGAGTTCCCAGGCCTCCTCAATTCAAATTCAATAATTTCTTCAATGAGCATTTCCCTTAGCTAATTTTTTTAAATATTTTTTGCGTAAAAACTGGCGAGGTGGAGATGAATAATGTTATTGAAAAATGGTACAATAGATGGTTACGCCTACTAGCCGTGTTGTTTCCGGGCCAGATTAACATTGCGCAGCGCTCCTGGCATTTTGGAGATTTTTGCAACATCTTCTTTTCAAATATAGGTGAAGACCAAAAAAAGTCTTACCATTTGAGCGCTGGGCCCCTGGCACTGTGCCATATGATAAATCCGGCACTTTTTATTGCATTACGTTCATAAAAGGTTAGATGAGGGCCAGGGGTGGCAACTTTAGGACAAAAATACTTACTTTCAGCCTGGTTGTACATTTAAATTGGTCGGCAAAAATTGAATTGAGGGGGCCCGGACCCCCAGACGTCAATATTATTGTTAATTACTGTTGTACGCGAAGATGCTAAAAGAAACTGAAACTGAAGAAACAAAGTTTTTTTTATCACATTTTCATCGTTGATGGCATTTCAATTGGGGGGGCTGGCTCCCCCCCCTTGCTACGCCTATGATGCAAATTTAGTGTTTTTGCTGGGAAGTACATTTTGCAGATTTTTTCCCAAAGGTTAACAGCCTCAAAACTTATTGTGCGTTTTTTTTCGGGCAAGTTGAAGTTTCCTCGGGCAAGTAGTCATTAGATATCACTTGCCCCACGGGCAAGTTCTCAAAAAAGTTAATTTCGACCCCTGATTATTTAGCAAGCTCTTTTCTAGACATTTTCAAAATTGTTTACAGTAAGTTTTATAAATTGCCTCTAGATTAAGTCTAGGACATGTACTGGTTCAAACTCATTTGTTTTCCAGTTGATTTTATCAGTTCGTTGTTTCTTTAATCATATTAATTGAAATTGTGTTAAAAAATACAAAAAAGTTTGTGCCATGACTATAATGCCCAATATTTTCTAGTTGAACAGTAATATGTTTTACTTTGATTTGGTTGATTAATTCCACTTCATGCAACTATACAAAATTGATCGTCTTTTCGTTTAGCACTTTTAAATTTTTTTAAGATTATTTTCAATATGTATGCTTAAAGTGACCTCGACGTATTTTGAATTTGAATATACTACAATTCTTGTATTTTTTTAATAAGAATGTATTTGTTTTGCTTTTTGCGCAGCTTTTACAGTTTTGCGAAGAATTTGCTTTGGAATTCGATAGCGATTGTTGCAAATTAAAGAATTTTGGTTTAAGATAAAGATTTTGTGATTTTCTTTGTTGAGTAATTTTTTATGCTTGTTATTTTATTGCCCGCTTTTCTATAAGAGTTGCGGTTGAAATTGGAAATAGTTAAAGGTGGTGAAGCATCCAGTCAAGTCCGGTACTCGACAAAAGTTAAAATTGCAATGTAATTTTTGGAATTTTTTTCATGGTTTAGCTGCAGTTGCAAAAATATTAAACAAATACAAAGAGACATTTCCCTAATTGAAAACCCTGAATTTTTTCTCCCAGTTTGAATTTCCGGAAAAAGGGGAGGTTTTGCCAAATTTGGATTGGTCACGTGATGTGACTGGAAGGATCAGTATCTTTTTTCCTGAAAGTTCAGGATGAGAGATCACATTCAGAGTTTCCAAAAAAATTTTAGGGGATATCTTTTGGTATTTGCTGAATATCTTTGCAACCGCGCAGCCCCAAAATGAGAACAAAAAAAAAGATCAAAAATTATATTTCGATTTTAGCTATTGTAAACTACCAGAATTGACTGGATGCTTCACCCCCTTTAAGCCGTCACACTTCGCCGTGCGCGATCATTTCTTTTTTTGTTGGAGTGAATTTGATTATTCCAATCCATATTTCCAGTGAAACCAAGCCTTTTGCTCATGGTTGTCTTGAAAGCTTTTTACTGGGTATTCTATTTCAGAAAAAGCTTTCAAAACAACACTATTATTTGTCATAATTTTTTTAAAAGAATTCCGAAATATCACCAAATTTTAGCGTAACACCTCCTCTTTTCAAGATCTTGCAGTTCAAAATTATGGCTTTTCCCTGCAGAACTTCAACCAATCAAAAACTAACTTTCAAAAAGTTATCTATTTGAGTTAAAGTATTAAATAGAACTTTCGATGGAAAGTGAAAGCAATGCAGTCGCCAAACTAAAAGCAATGGATTCAATGAGTGTAAAATCTTGAAGAATTTAAGCCAACTTTCTAAATGTGTTTTTTAAATCTCCGTCACGGACCTGCGGTTTCTAGGCATCCAGCTATCCTTCTGAAAATCGACAAAATCTCCACAAACAAAATTTCAGAAAACTTTTTTGCTGGTTTCAGGAAAATGATTTGGTTGAGTTTATGCTCGGCAAAGTGCAAGGAACAGAAGATGAGAAGGAAGATTTCTGGGAAGTTATTCCACATTCAGGACTCCTCTACAAACTTACCAGTAAGAAAAAGCTCAAACCTCGTGGGGTTTGCCGAAGGATCTGTTCGAGAGTTGTGGCGAACTAAGATATTACTAAACTGTAGTTTGGATAATCAGTAACTAGTCAACTTACTCCGTGACATCCTACTTTTGCTCTTAGTGCGACTTTTCACGATGCATGGATTACATACACATTCTTCTTTCTTCATTGCCCGTTTTTCCGTGAGGGTTGCAGGGGCAGCAGCTCGAGATTAAGCCGCCGCACTTTACGGTCTTTGATCACCTCCATCATTTCGCTTAGGTAAAGTTTCAAGCAATTCCATCCAAGATCCTCAACGTAATTGTTCCATATAGTTCTAGGTCGTCCAACTGGTCTTTTCCCATTTGCTTTGGCAAGTAAAGCTAGCTAGGGAAGTCTTTCCTGAGGCATTCGTACATATTTATATTTTATAAGAGCAATTTTGTACATTAACACCACGCTCATATTTGCTCAAAATGTATGAACAATGACAGCCTCTGCATGAAAAAAATAATTTGCAAACACGGCCAGTACAACGCATCAGCTGAATTTTATATTGCCATTGTCGATATGTTTCGTAATCACGATCAATACTAGAAGACAACTTTTGTACTAAAGACAATAAATTTGTGTCCCTTCATTCTCCAATACATTAAAGAATTTAATACGCCTAAAAATTTAAGAAAAGGCAGCCTCAGCTTAAAATTTACTGGTTCTTTTGAATAGAAAAATATTGTTTTTTAAAAAGTGATGAGCGATCTTGCATTATTTGTAGTCGTCATGATGGTGGAAAAGGCTAAAACGCTTTTTCAACGACTTCTATCGAACAATCCGTTAATTTTAATCACTTAACGTAAAATCTTACAAAAAACAAACCCGCTTGTCACTTGATACCAAACTGATTCGTGTGATCATAGACTCTTTATTTAGTAGACTAGAAACACACCGGCGTAGAAAAAGAGAAGAGCATTAAAAAAAGTTTGCTCTTGTTGCGAAGGTTTTTTGCGGGCACGCGTATTCGACTGATTTGCTTCCGACATATTTGTCGAACGAGTAAATCTTGACAAGTCACGCTGATTGGACGAATGGATATAATTTAGAACAAATGAACCATGAAGAAAAAAAGACAACAATTACTGGTTCGCGAAAGCCTGTTAATATACTGCAATCAAACTCATAAGCCTACCAATTTCAGTTAAAAACCAATTTCAGTAAATGTAGTGACCATCGTCAATCTTCAAATGAAATCTATTCAAATAAAAATAGGCGGTTTGTCGCAAATTAGTCAAATTCCTAATTAAAAAGTTCAAATTGAACTTCAAGAACTGCCGTTTTAGGAGCAGATGATCTGGTCTGTGACGCCTGATGTTTGCAAAAGTTTTGAAATTGTTACCCCTTTACAATTACCCGTTGCTTTGTACAAATTGCAGATGACACTTGGAGTAATTTCGTTGAACGTAATCACAGAGTCCTTGTCACAATTTACAATGAGGAATGCCCCAATTGCAAAGAAGTGAGGAAGCACCTTGCAGAATGCGCGAAAGCTCTGTTTGAGAAAAAGGTGCGCATTGCTCTAAACTTGCCGTATTTTTGTACGCTAAACAACCAAAACCTAATAGTTCGACTTTCGAAGATCCTTCAGGAAGCCGCATTCAAAATTAAAACTTCTTACCAGGCCAATGACGAGGCGAAGACCTCCTCTGTTGCATTCCTCAAGTCAGATCCTTTGTGTGAGCCAAGATAGC
This sequence comes from Trididemnum nubilum, assembly GCA_963965965.1. NCBI lineage: Eukaryota > Metazoa > Chordata > Ascidiacea > Aplousobranchia > Didemnidae > Trididemnum > Trididemnum nubilum. The sequence goes on from OZ014486.1 coordinate 5,455,100, forward strand.
GTAGTGACAGGATATTTTTGGTCAAAAGAGATACCATCGGTATTTTGCGAGATCATTTTTCGCTGGGTGTGATTATTTGACTGAAAAGCTGCAACTTGGGCCTCCGTGCAAGTACAGATCTTTTCTGTTTTTCACCTCATTTTCATTTGAAAGTATTGGCAGCTCCAGCTTTGTGACGCAATATCCAGTGGAAGCGTTGTGAAAATAATATTGCTCCTTAATTTCCTCAATCGAAAAGGCTGGCTGTACGCATACTAAAGCGATTTTCATCGAATTTTTTTTTAAATTTGGAACAAATAAATTTTCAAACAAAGGGAAAATGCGGAAAGTAAATGTGTCTCGATGATTCCTTAATTTGTGAGGTGTGCCACAGCTAAAAAATGGAAATCGATGCTTAGGTTGATTTCACGAGATTAAATTCCCACAATGCTCTTCTGTAGATCAATGTTCAATTGGCAGTTCTCGATAGCGACAAATATCCCGACAATATTCATCGGTTATGGACAGTCGATATGGGGGTCCCAACTCTATTTTGGTACCAGAAAGGAACTAAAATGTTCGAGTACACCAATTCAAGAACGGCGGCCGATTTGCTTCAATTTGTGCAAAAGTAAGGTTATCTGATGGCCTTCGTTGATCGCTATTTATCAAACATAAAAATAAATTATTGTAATTGTCTAAAATTCATTAAGAATAACTTACATGGGATCAGTCAAAAAATTGAGAATCAAAAAAATCAATTTCGTCAAAAGGATCAAGAATGCAATAATGTGATTAATGACTTTCTGGCTTATGCCAATCTAAGATAAAAATTTTCGCACTAACCTTTTCACTCTGACTCAAAATCTTGTTTGGATTTCTTTTTCTGCATCTTCTCTACAGAATAGTTCTGGCGAAAGATATTCGCTTCGATACGAAAGCTTGCAATACTCCACGCCTCTTTTTTTACATTTCCTTGGCTAATGCAATTACTGGGCTCTTTTGCAATGTGACAAAAACTGTTCTTTTAGTCCTGTCAGGCCAACAGTCAAAAAGAAGTATTCTGATTGGTCGATGGTGGAAGCGGCTGAGAGTATTTACCACTACACTGACGAAGGATTCGATGAGTTTGCTAGAGATCAAGAAAGCATGATGGTATTCTTCTATTCACCGAGTAAGTTGGTTTTACTATAACGTACAATATCGAGGTTGGAAACGTCTTCAAGAAAACATTAAAATAATCAATTAAACAGATCATATAAGCCTACGAGGTATTTATAGGTCCATGTCAAAATTTTAACACAAATGACTGCTATTTCGAAAAATGCTAAGTAAATCTTTTATCTGGCTTAAATCTCACGGAATGGGGAAATTCTTTATAGGTATTAACTATTTCACAGGAAATTTTTGATTTGATTCAAATAGATAAAACGAAAACGAGGAACGGTCATCCGCGCGTTTTTTATTTTTTTAAGGGTTAAGATTGTTGGGTTGAGTTGTGGTTTGGGTTAGGGTTAAGTTTGGGATTAGTTTTAGAGTAAGGATTTGAGTTTGGTTTAGATTTGGGTCTGACAAGCAGATAGAAAAAAACTAGATGAAAGTTTTGGGTGAAGTACTCCCTTCTTTATATGAAAGAATTAGCAATTTTTATGAGCTCCCCAAACCAACCTCCTTTCAAAACAACAATCCTAAATTACAAATAGAATAAAGAAATTTGTTGTTTTTTTACTCAAAACACGTTTCAGATGCACAAGCTAGCAGGGCCTCCAAGCGGGGGTGGCAGGGGCGACAATGACCCCGGAGCCTATGGACTTTAGGGGGCCCATGGGCTACAGGAAGCCCAGCAGAGGGCCCATAGAAATGACACTAACAAATGAGTATTTGGAAGGTTGAAGACCTTTTTTTTTTTTTTTTTTTTGGAGATCACATCAAAATCCGGAGAAAACTGTGGCATTTTCCTCTTTTGTTTTGGAGTACACAAAACTGGAGATGCCTATTGTTTGAGCTGACCCCGGGCCCACGTTTGGCTCTCGGCGCCCCTGCAAGCTAGTGAAGCAAATTAGAACCTCGTCCCAATTAAATTTATCTAACGTTTGGTGGCCAATTTGATGTAGTATCGTACGTGTGATCTTGCGCAGATGATTATGAAGTGATAATATTTTTAAATGAACATTTTAGCATTATTTAAAACAAAAACTAAATTTTTTTCTAGCATGCCGTAACTGCTTTCAGCTACGTCATATGTACGAAAAATCCGCCAGGATATTAGATGAGGACCAACCGAGCGTTGCAATGGTGGCAGTGAACCTGGGAGAAGGTAAATTGTTTTTAAATTTTGTTGATTTACAGATTTTAATGTTTAGCGGGGTTAAATGCCTGGTTGAGAAGGAGATGATTGCGATCCGGTTGAAGGTTCATTCCGCATCCCATCCATTCCACGTTCCACAGGCGCTTCAAATTTTCTTCTCCAATTTTTTCGTCGTTGATTGCTGTTTGTTCGCTTTTGTTGTTTTACGTCGATCAGTAATCGAATGGATAGAGCGTCTGCCACTGAAACGATAGACTCGTGTTCGATTCCCGGTCGGGTCAAACCAAAGGCTATAAAATTGGTGTGCACAGCTTTCCTGCTTGACGTTCAACATTAAAAGGAAAAGTGTGAAGCCTCCACCGTGTGTGGTAGACAGGTGGGCAGGGTGGCAGCTTGACTCAAAGATCAAAAGGTCCATTCGTTGTCTCCTGACCAACGCAACTCGGTAAATAAAGATGTAATTAAAATTAAAACTTTGTCTTTGCTCAAACCGTAGGAATTAAATCAACGTCTCAATCACTACGCTTTGCGATTGCTGTACGCTTAGAATCGAATCGTTAACAACTATTTAAAATTGAAACGCTCAGTTCGTTCGTTTGATCGTTTGAGCTTCTTGTCAAATGTCCGGGCAGGTTTCTTGCAGCCAGCTGCTTGCATTTTCAACCAATCGTAGCAATCCATTTGTACAGTGGGGTGGAGAGTAGAGCGGACAGTCTGCTGTTGCCTGTTATGTGTTTTGCCGTTTGAGTTTCAGCGCCGCACTCACACGCTGCAGCTGTAGCTACTTCCCGGTTTAGGTGGTAATTAAAATTAATGCAAATCTGTTTATGTTTGCAGCAATCAAAACAAAGTACAAGTATTCGATCAGCTCCACACCCCACTTTGCCTACTTCCGTAATGGAAAATACAAGTACCAGTATCACGGGAAGCAGAATACGAAGTCAATTGTAAAGTTCATGAAAAAGTACTTTTCTTTTTGAGTTTGCTGCTATAGATTACTAGTTGTGGATTGTTTCTTGAATTTAACAAGTTGTTCAGTTTAAATGATTGATTGATATTTGTTGGTAGGCCTTGCTTTTATTGAAGACCGTAAGCGGTCCGTGATGCACTGGGTAAACAACAAACAAAAGCCTTTGCTTATTTACCGTAGAGTATACTTTTTTTTACCGTATCGTATACTCAAAGAAGCCCATTCTACCTATTTTTGTGGTTTCTGTGGTAAACTAAGTAATTGCAAATATGCGTCACTGTAATTACTTTGGTATTTTGTTTCTCTGGTTAAATTATCTGTCCAGCTCTACTGCGGTATTAACCGTCTTTACGTCGGTTTTGCAAAAGTAAAATACGTCTACGGTATATTAAGTGTGTAAGCGTCGTAACTCGTTACTCATATCAAGTTATATTTTTGTGCCTTGAGATTAAGTGTCGTGATATGTTCAAACTCGATACTCAGTTCAGCGCTGCTGAAATTTAACTCAAACACCTCTTCTTTTTTCAGACCGAAATATATTCCAAAACCGTTTGCAAAAACTACGTCCCATGACGAAACAAAGGGAAGTAATGTTACGTCATTAACAAACGATACGTTCGAACAATTCATAAATACTCACGATCATGTGATGGTGATGTTTTTCACAAAATGTAAGATGATTTTTACACCCCATTATGTGCATTGTACAATATAGTTAATGCAAGTTTTCTCCTCATATCGACAAAAGTATTATGACTTTCTGGAAATTTGGGATTGAGTAGCAGAAAACTTTAAGAATTTTTAATGCTTGAAATTTAACCTCTACATTTTTGAAATTTAAAAATGCATACTCATTATTTTTTTAAAAATTAAATTTAATTTGGAATTTGACTTTCAAATTAAAAATTTATCAAAGATTTTAGTAAAACCAAATTCAAATTCAATCCAACATAAAAAGTATCTGCTTCTAAACTTGAGCCAAATTTTGCTCGCAAGAAAGTGACATTTTCAACATGAATTTAAATTTTAGGGCATAGCGCGATTTTGCTGTCCATCTTTTCACAAAACATTGTTGCGGCAGTATCCGATGTGGTGGATCTGAGAAGCGAACTCGGACCTCCTGTTCCAGAGATGAGCGCTTAGATCTAATCAACCAGTTTTGAGCAGTAAATTTATTATGTAACCCATTTTGTTAACAGGGTGTGGCCATTGTAAAATATTTAAGCCGAAATACGAAGAAGCAGCAGATAAACTAAAGGAACTGAAATCAAAAGCTCAGCTGGCGGCAATAGAAGGAGGAGAGGGAAGAACATTTGCTAAGAAATACAAGGTCTATGGATTCCCTACAATGATCTACTTGAAGTAGGAATAATTGTTTACAATATTATAAATACGGTACCGTCCATTGAAGTAAACCAGCCATTAGGTTGAGTGGTAACATGTCCGTCTCTGGAGCGGTAGGTCTGAGGTTCATATCTCAGTCGGCTCGCCACTTCTGCCACATTTCTTTGAAAGGAGCTGTGGTGCCCGGGCGCAATGACGCGGAAATGGGACCCGTCAACTCGTTACCCGCTTTGGCGTAATACAGCAAGTGTAATAAAAAATTTGATTGATTTTGATTTGATCATTGAAGTAATTGAGGTTTGAAAATGGAAAAAGCGGAAAATATTTTGCGCTATTTTGTTTCTCTGCGTCAACCAGTTTGCCCTTCATGACGTTCATCAAAAACATGAAGCCATTAAAATTGTAATAATCAATAAAAGCTTCGAAATTTTGCAAGAAAATATTTTAGATTTTTGAAAAATTTTTTTTGCATCCAGACAAGGAAAATTCGAATCTACGTATTCCTCAGGAAGAACCGTCGACAACGTTTTGAGGTTTATGCGGAGGTTTGTACTGGTGATACATGATACGTGTTACTTAGTGATGGCGATTTTGGCATTCGTTGTTTTTTTTTTGTGTATATGTAGTGTCTTGCAGTAGAATGTGTGTGTTGTGCCATTCTTAGCATAGATTTGAGTCTGATGGAAAAAATGGCTTGTTATTTTTCAGATTGCTTTTACGAATTGATTAGTGTCCTCTTTCGTCATGATAATATTTATTATTCGTTTATTCATTTTTTATGGATGAATGTACATTATTTGAATGAGCATTATGTAGCCCTATATGCTCACATAGAACATTAAATCAGAGATAAATGATGTTTCATCATCCGTAGAGCTGCCGGCGAAGAAGAAGGTGGATTACTGACGAAAGCTGATGAAATTGCGACCGGAAAACCGCCTTTGGTAAAAGCACTGGCGCCCAGCAACATATCACAATTTTTATCAACGAAGGATAAAAACTTCATCATGTTCTATTCCCCAGGTAGATTGAATGTGCGAGTTCACAGTATATATAGGATGCTATATTTCGTTTTGTATTTTCATAACAATTATTCAAAATCTTCGCCTTTCAGAAATCATTTGACGATTGCATTATTTTGAGCCTGGTTTACTCCTGGGAAGGTAATACAAAATAGACGTTTGATGCATTGATTCAATAAGTTTGATATTGATCTAGTAAATGCAATAATCTAGTGGCACCAGAATTTCCAAACCCTTTGCAATTTTTTTTCTAAACAGCTACATTACCTCAATTTATGCTAAAATGAGCAAAACCCTGTTAGAAGATTTCTCCGTTTCCGCCTACACTCAGCATCTTTTCTACCGGAACAGTTCGTGAGACTTTTCCCACTAATCTCATTGTTCGTATAATCTGAATTTGGTGTCGATAAGCCGAGTAACCTGCGAAAATCTTACTTTACTTTTTAACAAATGCCACTAGCTATTTTCCTCCTCGGACCAATATTAAAGAGCACCTAGATTAAAACTAAAATGTACTGTTTTTTTTTAATGTATACTTCTGACCTACATAGCTTGTTGCTTCATTCCTATAACGACTTGTAATAGGGATTTGTCAGTTCATTTTTTTTTGCAAATATTATTAACGACGGACGGAATCGAGTTTAATCAACATTATTAACGACAAAACCACAATGATAGACCCACATCAAGAAGGCTGCAAACTGGCAATATCTTCGTGTCAGCAGCCAGCTCGAGTACTCCATTTTATTTTAGGCTGCGGGGCCTGCAAATCTGCCAAACACGGCTTCTACAAAGCAGCGGTTGAGGCCTCCGACGAACTTGAAGATGAAGTTGGATTTGCGATTTTCAATGCTTTCGCGTATCGCAGTGACATAGCAGACTATGACATCAGAGTAAGTGTATCGCAAACATTTCAAATTACCCTAAAGCTGTTACATTCGTTTTTATAAGAACCAGTAAATTTTGAGTTGAGGCTAGCTGTTCTTAATTTTTTACCGATTCTCAGCCTCATTTATTCTAAATTTGTTCTTAAATTATGAAAGCATCGACGTCAATTTTAGCAACCATATTTGTAAAACTGTTTAATTCCAAATGCTCCGTCAGCTTGAGTAAACGCTTTTTTTGCTGCTTTTACAGCATCGTGAAATTGCTTAAGCAAGTTTTTTTTCAATTTGAACAAAGCTAAAAATTTTTGCGGTTGCCTACGCAATGCGCTAAAGCATTTTTTCATCTCGGAATTGTTGCAGTTTAGCTTGCAAATGCTTGATAGTCACTAAAACTTAATCATTTTGAATCAGTACAGAATTTAGTTTCTTTTTAGATATGAAATTTATTTCTTTTTTGTTTGTTATTATTTTTTTTACTGCTGAGAGTGGCATTGTGCCTAATTTGTTCTTTAATTTTGAGCAAAAATAAGCCTCGTGTTCTTATAAAATTGTTCTCTTAAAAAAGAGTGTAAAGGGTGGAAAATCCATTCAGGATTGAAAGCATAAGATGAAGAAACATCTAAAACTAAAATAAGACAAAGAAATAGATACTAGCTTGCTATACATATAATATTGCTAATCATTTGAGGTATCAGTGGTCGAGGTGATAGGACGTCAGCTACTTAAACAGTAGTCTCGGTTTCGATTCCTGGCCGAGTCAAAACATTATAAAATTTAACGCTAATATTCAATATGTTTCAGGGCTACCCTACATTTTGGTATTTTGTTGGAAATCAGAAAAAGTTCAAGTACCATGGCCAGTACTCAAAGAAAGCATTCTTGGACTTCTTTGAAAAGTAAGTTTCTTAAAATATAGACTTGTTGCTCCTTTTATGCATGAAAGTGGATTGATGAGTGTCCAATTTTGTCTTTTTTGGCTTTAGTAGCCGTATATTTCTGGATATTTTTTTGCGTAAACAAGACCTCTACCATTACTTTGAAATATCGAACCAAATTTTTCGAAAAAAAGTTTGTAATTATTAATCAGGGTGGTGAAGAATCTTAAAATAACTTTGCAATTACTAACTTCAAAGCAATAAATTACCCCATATAATGGCTGAAAGTTTTTCCCATACACTTTTGAATTTAGGTGATGACCATAGCTTCATAGGTTAAAGTTACTCCCAAAAAATTTATATAATGTCTTTTGTTAGGCTTAAACTTAGGGGTGGGCTAAATGTTAGAAATTTTACAGCTTCAAGCAACATAGCTATAGTTTGGGTGGGCAAAATGCTGTCTAACGATGACCCCGTTTTCGGGTTGAAATTAAGAGTAGCAAAATAATTTTTTTCGGGCACGTATCATGATGGCCGAAATAAACTGGATAAAAGCTTTTTTAGGGTGAACAGCCGGTCAGGATGGGAAAAAGCCCAAAGGCCTCAAAAAAGACTCTGGTAACTTATTTAATGACGTGACGTTTGATTTTTTATTTTTAAGCCCAAAAGAAACGGAAGAAGCAAAGTCACGTGACAATTCTGTCCAATGGATAAGCGAAGCCAGTCAAGTGGAACATCCGAACTTCGAAAATATCGACAAATTTCTGCAAAAATACAAGAGAGTTATGCTTTTCTTTTACATAAGCGGTAAATTTTGCTGTTATTCATAGCTTGTATAGTGTATACAATGCTTCAATGCCTCTTTAATGAAAGATTTCTGGTTTGTATGTTTGCCTTGCCACTCTAGATCGCAGTTTCTGAGGATACAAAATGATATACTAACTATATAGACGGTAAGTTTGAAATGAATTTTTGGGAATAGTATTTTGCAGTATTATTTTACTTGCCTTTACACCTAATGCCAAAGCTACACTTGGCTTACAACTGTAAGTGCACGAGTGTAGCATCGTTTGTTTGTAATTTTGTTTACGAAATTTGTTTGCGTATACGAACGTAAACAAATTTACGTTGGCAAGTCGGGACAACTGCCTTTCTGTTCAAAATTAATAGAATGTTCGAACGCTCTCGTTTTTTCACCACAGCGTCAGATCGGCATTAAAATCGCCTTAAAATTTTTGCTTTGTAGCCGTAGATTAATTGATTACCTTTATATCATATAAAACTTACACAATTTAGCATGCCCTGCCAATGACTTCATCGATGACGTCATTGCGATTTTTGAAAACGATTGAAGTTAGAAGCTTGTTTTGTTGCGTGGGCTTGGTGCTTTTTGCTATTTTTTTATGTAGTTTTATCTACATTACGCGGTAGAGTCTAGAAGATCAAATCAATTCAAATCTTTCATTGTACTCGCTGTATTACGCCAAAACGTGTAATGAGTTTGCGCGACCTATCTCTGTTCCTAGCCCCTGCAGCCAACACAGCTCCTTTTGAAGAAATGTCGCTGTAGTGGCGAGCCGTTGGCAACACCGTGTCCGATTTGACAGGCCTGAGATTTGAACCTTAGACCTTCCACTTCAGTGACGAACGCGTAACCGCTCGACCAACTGTTCTGTAAGGAAGAGATATGATTCCCTTTTTTTTTCACTTCCTGGATTTACTATGGTGAAACGTTTTCAACTAGCAACACAGCTGCAATCTAGATTGAAACAAAGTATTTTCAGCTTGTGAGGTATGTCTGAATAAAATCAAGCCAGAGTACACGAAAGCAGCACAAATTTTACACGATGAAAAAAAGAAATCTGTGCGCTTGGCTGCAATAAACGGAGGCTGGGAGAGAGATTGATGAAACGATTCAATGTGGACAGCTTTCCAACTTTTATACTCTTCGAGTGAGTAAGCTGTGACTTCTACCTGGCGTTGGATGAAATTTGGTTGAAATCATTTTGTTCTGGTGCTCCAACTTTCAAACATATCTTTTAAATTTCTTCCATTGCTGAGCCATATTGTGATAAAACCTGCATCAAATTTTTGACTATACGATTTAATCAAACAAAGTTTTAAACTACCCTGTTTTCGAAAAAACTTCCAACCATAATTCCAGCTCTAGAGTGTTGTTTTTATTTTTGTGTTTTGTTTGACTATTTTAACGTAGCTATTCCAAGGATTTTTTGCATATCACCGTATTTCGAGTTAATTTTCTTTAATTCCCTCGTTGTGCTATCTTTTATTTAAGCTGCTTTCAATGCAGCATTAAGTAGCTTAACTTCGTCACTTTTTACAGAAATGGAAATCTGAAGTACAAGTATCATGGGTCCTGGAGGGCCCAAGACCTCGTCAAGTTCATGAAACAGTGAGTTTTGCGAAGTATAGTTTTCAAAATTTCTGGAATCACCAACACTTTTTAAAAAAACTCGAGGTTAAATTTTGCTCAAAATTTTGAGACTGAAGTTGGTGAAAACTTAAAAACAGCTAGTCTCGACCCAAAATTTACTGGTTCTTTAAAAAAAAGTGTTACACAAGTATAACACAACTTCTTTGACCCTATAAATCTTACACGGCTTACGCAGTTAATAGCAAGCTATTAGAATTTTTCAGCGTCTGCTAGTAGCTGAGATTTTCTTTTTTTTTTTTGAGAACTGTTTCGAGTGCTGATGAATGTATAAGACCCAAAACTGCGTTTCTATTTAGCTCTGTGCTCTCAGCTGCAAGACTCAGCATGTTACTCCTGTTCAAACTGCTTTTATGAGGAGATTCCAATTTCAACAAACAATTTGCACTTCTTGATCCCTACGAGACGCATTACGCGCTTATGTGGCAAGCTATACCAATAAGAATTTTGATAACTGTAATAGTGAAACGTTTTTCTGCTATAACCGCATTATTGCCTTGAAAATCGCTTATTACCTCAAAATATGAGCATGATGCATTGAGAAGTTATACCATGTCCAAAAGAACCCAGGAGAAAGATTGTGATTATATCGAAATCACTCAGTAGGAGTAAGTAACCAATATATTATTATCGAAAAACTCACAACACTCTCAAATAAATTGAAAGATGAGATTGGATTAGGGGCGGTTGACTGCCAAAGCCAGAGCAAGGATGTAAGTTTTAGATGTACAGTGTGAATACCAGTTCAATTTTTTGACTTGACAAAACCACAAGATTTTTTAATAATTTGGGTGAATGTATTTTGCAGCCCACGAGAAGATTTGGCGAAGAAAGTGAAGCCTACGTCATGGCAAGATATGACGTCAGAAGAGTTTGGTCACGTGGTTCATCTGAGCAATGCAACTTATGAAAAATTTGTAACAAATCACGTAAGTGTTCGGGATCAGTCAGATTCATTTATTTTGTCATAATTTTACGCAGCTCCTAACAATAAAGCGCAATCAGTAGATACCGTTTACATTGGCGTATTCATGATTTCATCCTGGAAAAGTTGTTACTATAAAGTTACTTTAGTAAAGTGTTAAATTCTATTACGCCTGTCTACCGTTCAGGGCAATCATCTCACTACGCGCTTCACTACGCCCCTGACCAGTAGTGTGACGCGCTACAACCATAGACTATGCTACAACCAAGAGTTTGGAATTGCTTCAATTTCCAGTCAGCAGATTTTTGCTTGCTTCCGCAATTGACCAATCAGATATTTTCTATTCCAATGAAATCACAATTTTAACAACAAACATTTCTCATTGATGAAATTGATGCTAAAATCTTAGGGATTTTTAAGCAACAAGGCTATGCAAATTGCGAGTGCCTTTTTAATGCTTGACATTAGAAGGGCTAGAAATGGCGTTATGATTTAGCTACTTTTGTGTAGTAATCGGATTATCGCTAATAGTTGCCATAAGCCGATTATTGCACAAAAGCTAATTGTAGGTCTTTCAGACAAAACCACGTAAAGCAATTCCACTAATAAGTGTTTTTAGACGAAAGCAATCACAATGTTTCATTCTCTGTATTATGAAAGATGCAAGAAAGTTCGTCAAAGATTCGCAGCACTCTCAAATGAATTGAAAGATGAGATTGGATTCGGGGCAGTTGACTGCCACAGAAAGCCAGAGCAAGGATGTAAGTTTTAGATGTGGAGTGTGAATACGAGTTCGATTTTTGGGTAATTGAACACGTTACGACTGTGGGTAGATTAGTCGAAAATTCTACTGAACTCAATAAGTATAGTCTGAAACTCTTCCAGCACTGTATCATTTTCGTACCAGTGATGTCAGCGAGGGCTCTTCGAAAAAAACATCAGATTTTTAGAGAAAAAACATTAGGAAATATTAAATCCACAAAACTGGGCTGCGTCAGCAAATTTACTGCAGAAACATCCATGAAGAGTGGTGAAATCGGGCTGAAAACCTTTTTTTTAATTCACCAATTTTTTTCTACGTTTTACTTTGTGGATTTTGGTGAAGACATTCGTTTTCATTTGAAAATCATCATTTTTTCAACCTATTTCGCAGAAGAAATTAGTGTAGATCTTTTTTTTGTGATCATCTCATTTTCAAACCTGTTTTTTTCAATTTTTGTGTGGTCCACATTGAATTTTAATCAAAAACATCAGCAGATCATCACTTTCACCAGATTTGCTCCTGAAAGCAGATTGCATCAGATTTCCATCAACAACATCAGGTCTGATGTAAAAACATCAACGCTGGCATCATTGTTTTATACCAAGAATTTTTGTATTTAATACAAAATTATTTGCTAGTTTCATTTGCTTCTGCCTCAAGAAAGCGACATTATAGCTGGATTGTTTTTCAAGCTTTCCTTTCGAATTTTGATTTATTTCACTGTGAGGTTTGCTGTTTGTTTGTAGTCACCAAGCAGAGACACTGCAATGGTAAAGCAAATTAACAGGAAAGGTAGCTCAATCAGATTAAATATGACGATTCCGTACTCGCTTTATTACAGGATTTGCTAGACCAATTTTCCAAGTTTTGCGGGGGATTGACTTCTTTCCATTAACATTTGCTGCTTATTTGAAGCCATCAGCAGAGGAATCACTGTAAAGCATGTTGTTCAATGACGTGACTATAGTTGGGGTTGAACCCAGATCTTGAGATCGTAGGGTCTTTGCAAAAAATGACGACTTGACTCTTTTGGCCACGCTGCTGACAAAAATATGGGTATTTTGAAGATACACTTACGGTCGTGTGAACCATCGTGAATTAACTTTGAACCAAGGATCAACAAAACTTCAAGGGTAAATTTAAACAAGTAGTCGTCCAAATGGTTAAAATTATAAAGTAAGTGAAGAACAGCGTCTCTAAACTTGCAAATTCAGCTTATTTTATTCGGACAAGTTCATCGGTGTCATCCGCTGATCATACTTAATCCACGTTGGTGCTTACGACCATTAGTTACAGTTACGGAGCTACTGTAGTCCAGCTCTGACTAAAATAACGTTGATTTTAGTGGTCTGCTATCATTTGTCGATTCGGAAGTTTCCGAGCTTCAAGTTTTACGAGAATGGTAAGTTTGTTACGGACCTTCCAGAAGTGACACTCGATGAATTAACAAGGTTTCTGCGGAGTAAATCGGATATTGCAGAGGAAATCCATCCCAAAGAAGAACTATAAACTTTGTAAAATGTAAGGTGGTAAAACTTTTGCTGTGCGCACTATCTTTGAACAAATCTCAAAGTTGTATCCGAATTCTTAACAAAATGTCAAAATTGTATCTAAATTTTTTTTAAATATCAAGGTTTTAATGCAATTTTTGAAAAAATATCAAAGACGACACTATAATTAATCGTGGACATGTAAAAAATTTTTGGTGAAAAATGAATATGAAGCGAAGTCGGTAGTTAGTCAATTTTTTCAGAAGCACCAAGGTAAAATTAATCGGAATACCAAGTCAAATATTCAACTTATGAAAAAATATTGCAAAAATATCGCGGTTAAACATAATCAAATTTTTTAACTCTAGCGAAAAATTAAAAAATGGGTAAAGTTGATATTTGCCAAAAATAATAAGGTTAACTACGGGCAAATTCTCAAACTTTCTTAAAAATTTCAAATCGTTCTTAGTTGATTTTTTGCCATTTCGTGAAAATATGACGACAAGTTTTCAAAAATGTGTCAAAAAATAAAAAATTATATCGATTTAAGTGGACTTGTTTTGTCATTTTAAAATAAAAAAATTAAGGGTAACATTTCGAAAAAAATTGGCAATTGAGTCGAATTAACTTTCTGCCAGTTTTTTTTTAATTCCGGGTTGTAACCATTGACAAAAAAATTTCGGCAAAAAATTTAAAATCAAGTTAAATTAGAGATAAAGTAGCATATCCTTATCAAGTTTTTTTGTCCATTTTTAAAACAATTTACCACAGGCAAATTTATGAAAAATGCCAAAAAAATTTGAAAAATTGAGTTTAAGCCGATTGTTTGTTAATTTAAAAGAAATATAAAGTTTAACAATCAATTTACAAAAAAGGCCGAAATTCAAGTCATGCATTTCACTGTTAACCAAAATGTTTGCTAAAGCTTAAACCGCATTCGCACCAATTGCTACTTTCAACGTCTCGTTTTCAAGATATAGTAGTTCAAGATTAACAATTTTTTGTTTAATTTAGTGTTGACAATTTTGCAGTATTAAGACAGATTAAGTTTTGGAAAGCTGGCCTACATTTAAAAAGCAGCTAATTTGCAATTCTGACCCTTTTCTTTGTTTTGACATTAAGACTGTCGCCAAACACTTATTGGGAGTTAAAGAGATGCAAGAGAATTTGAATTAATATTGTTTGTAATCGGCAACCGCGTCAAAAAAAATTTTTATAGTACACGTAAACTGACATAAAATTTTCGGAATGGAAGGTTATAAAAAGCTCAAATTTAGTGAAGTTCCTTTCAAAGCCTTTTGAAAAAAAAACAAAAAACGAGGGAGAACCTTTACCTTTAAAACCCCTTTTAAATCTCTTTACGACTTTTTGGCATTTTGACGTATTGATTTGAAAATTCCCCGGGGTTAAACTTAATAATTCTTTTTGTTTCAAAAGAAACAAAAAATTGGCTTAATTGTTATTGAATTTTTGTTATGTTGCCCTTGGTTAACCTCAAATTTTTTTTAATTGACAAAAATCATTAAACACAAGTTTGAAGTTTTTACCGAGATTTGAAGTTTTGCTTATCAAAATTTAAAATTTTGAATGGTTAACTTTAACGTTTCAAACATTTAATTAAAGCTATTTGAATGCGTCCCCCTTAAGCTTATGCTTTTTTTTCGCTTGCAAATTTGTTCATACTGATTCAATTTTGCTTTTTATGTCTCGTTTAAAATCGAAATCTTACGATTTCATTTTATATTTTTAATATTTGATGTATAATTCTTATAGCTGAATCTCACCCGCAGCGGCAATTAATTTGTTAGAACTGTTGTAGCAAAATAATGAAAATGTGATTCTTCATCCGTGTAGTCAAGATTGTAAAATGTTGTTTTGATAGAGAATCTGCCGTTCAATAAAGCCAAATGTTTATTTGAAAATAATTTATTTGTGTAAAAAAATAACTGTATCGTTATTTTTATTTTTTAGTTTAGTTATTGAAGATGGCAAACCAGTACCCAGCCAAAATCGATTTTACA
The DNA here is from genome assembly GCA_963965965.1 of Trididemnum nubilum. Lineage (NCBI taxonomy): Eukaryota > Metazoa > Chordata > Ascidiacea > Aplousobranchia > Didemnidae > Trididemnum > Trididemnum nubilum. The sequence goes on from OZ014486.1 coordinate 5,470,136, forward strand.
TAAATAAATTATTTCCAAAAAAAAGATTTGTTTTAACTGATTGGCAGATTCTTCATCAAAGCAACATTGAATAATATTTCAACTATACAATAGTGCTGTGTCTTATATTGTTAGTGCATTGACACTATTGAGCATATTGATCAAATTGGATTTTGGTTATCGTAAATAAATTGAGCATCTCAAAAACTGCATTTTTTGCTAGAGTATCTTACGGGTGTATTGAGTTCCACAAAAAGCACACAAACATTCAATAAAAATCTTGTTTTACGTTGCAAAAAGCTTTAGTGTGCGCTATATTTCTGCATTGATGCAAGATTTTCTATATGTAAAATTAATCACGAAAAAATATACATTTACAGTCTTACTAAAAGCGAACATTTTACGTTGCCAAAATCTTATCATTTGACCCTGGTAAACCTTGCTGAAGCTTCACATATCAACAAAAAAACTTTACTTGATTTTGATTTTTGTTTCTCAAAATTTGAAAATTTGTCCGTGGTTAACCTTGCTAAAATTTGTAAAATTGACAAAAATTTGACCTAGCTCGTTTATGATTTTGCTTCCAAAATTTGTAAACTTGCCTATGGGCAAATTTGGCAAAAATTCAAAATCGAGCTAAGTCGATGTTTTAACGGTTTTTGAAAGTTTGGTAACATTGTTTGCAAACAATGGGCAAATTTTTATGTTCAAAATTGAGTAAAGTTGATTTTTTGTCAATTTCAAAAATTTTGTCAAGGTTAACCATGAGTAAATTTTCAAGTTTTGTCAAAAAACTTAAAATCTAGTAAAGTCGATTTTTTGTCCAATTTTGAAGTTTTGTCAAAGTTAACTAAGCACAAAAAAATTGATAAATTTTGGCACAAAAATTCAAATTTCGAGCTAAGTCAATTTTTTGCCAAAATAAAGCCGATTTCTCAATTTTTGAAGTGTGCTAGGTTAACCATGGGCAAATTGCATACTGCTAGACAACTCTGTTTCAAGCTTTCAGATTTATCCAGTTAATCGAAGTATTCACCTGGTATTTTATAAGTTTGTCTAAGCACTTTGTTTTACACTGGATAAACAGTGGCAGTATCTATGTAGTATAGTCAAAAGGTATTTGAACTGTGGTTCTTCACAAAAAAGACAAGTGACAAACCGCTGTTATTTGGACCGGAAAAGTGGAGTTTGTTTTTTTTTTTTTCTGGACCTCACCTGAAGTTAGTCAGGAAAACCGACTGAATTTGGTGAAACCCTGTTTTTTTCTTTGGAGATCACCTGATTTCAACAGGAAAAACCGTTTCAATTTTGATCTTTTTTTTTTGGAGATTACCTGATTTTGACAGGAAAACCGCCCCGCCCCAATCTGATTCAAGACCGATAAAAATTTTGGTTAAGTTCGTTTACTGTTGTTTCCAGCTTCCAAAAAAGCCCCCCCACCTTTGCGAATTCCTGGCTACGCGCCTGTATGTATATATGCTGCTCATGTAATTTTTTTTTCGCCGTAGCACAGTGATGCTGATAATTCTTGTAGTAGGGTACCAATAAAATTCAGTGCTGGGCAATTTAATGAGAAACGTTAACTTCGTTAAGAGCTAATTCGCTAAGAATTTTCAACCAATTTTATAACTAAGTTACATAAGTTAACTGATAAACAAGAGTAACGCAAGTTAATTTTTTTTTTTTTTACTCAATATTAACCTGTAGTTGATGCCCAATAAAATGATTTCAGTTCCATGAGAGCTAAAAATTACTCGTTTTGATTTCTGTTCCTATGGTAATTAATATTCTATGAAAGATGGACAGAGTGGAAGCCTTTTTTGTTTTATTATTTCTATTATTATGGCATTAGGACGCATGATGTAGCCTAGAAATTTAACGGATTAACGTAAACATTGAAAGTAGTTTAACGAAAGTTATAGTTAATAAGTTACCGGTAACTCACAAAAGCTTTTTAACTCGTTGATGAAAAACTTAACTTCGTTAGTAACGAGTTAATGCTCAACACTGTCAAGATTTACTTTTCCATGTACCGCTCTATTTGTTGCATGAAAGATTTAGAAAAAGTAGCGACATAAAATTATTACACAGATGTGCAATGTAGGCCAAACCCACCAATATTAGCCACACTTCTTCAACGTATACGAGCCGACGAAATGGTCTGGATACTCATTTGGTCACACCTAGGATGCAGTAGCGTACGCAGGATTTTGAAAAGGGGGGGTCAAAAACTTCGGAAAATATGAGAAGAGCAAAGGTACGAATCAGAAATTGTTCCGCCCGAAATCAATCCGATTTTTCGCCCAAAATCAAGTGAAGAGAAAAAAAAAGTCTTCACTCAATTTCAGTCTGATTTCAAGCAAGAAGCCTAGAAGAAACCTTTTGTGTGATCAAACCTTATGCCCAACTTGCAAAGGGAGGGGCCATGCCTCAATTTTGCTTACGTACTTTTCTATGCAATTCTGTCGACCCAAAGGGTGGGGGCATGGCACAATGGCCCCCCCCTAAATATGCCCCTGCTATGAAGATTTAGTACCCTGGTGACCAATACCACTACGTTCTAGCTCCTCCTCAGGTCCACTCCTAAGTTTTACTTTTGAACTACTTTCCTTCTCATTTTTTCGAGCTACTAACTTCGTAGATTACTCATTTCTTCTTTGTTAATACTGCATTAATTTGAGGGACCGATCTTAGTGGTCGATGCGCGAAATCACGAAAAGGACTATACTATACGTCTTACACTAGAAAAGTAGCACTACCCGGGAGAACGCCAATCTCTCATTCTAGCCCTTGCTCCACTTTCAGAAAATAATCTGACGGCAGTTGTATCACAGATCATCAAAAGTTTGGAGTGGGTCGGAAGTTGCGATACGCAGGATAGAAAATCACGAGGTGGAAACTGTGGTACAGTACTAAATTCCGGCAGGCGAGATTGGACAGGTATGGAAACTATTGTTGAGCTCCACGTGTACACCGTAATTGCATGATGGTGTGCTACCCAACCCCATCAGCGAAATGAGAGTGCGTAGAAACCAGCGGGAAACACATAATACCAACGTCACGCTGACTCAGCACGATTGCGGTCCACTCCCAAAATTTGAGGTAGGTGACCAAAACGGTACCACAACGTCACGCTGCCTAAGCGTGAGTGCGGTCCACTCCCAAAATTTGAGGTGGGTTGGAATGTTGGGACAAAATTTCAGGCGGGTGACTCAAACTGTACCAACGTCACGCTGCCTCAGCGTCATGCGGTCCACTCCCAAAGTTTGAGGTGGGTTGAAATGTTGGAACAATATTTCAGGCAGGTGATCCAAACTGCACCATCCTCATCAGCGTGTGGTCCACTCCCAAAATTTGAGGTGGTTTGAAATGTAAGGACAAAATTTCAGAGGGGTTTGACAAAAAGAGAGGCATCAGCGTTCAGTTCAGTTTATTTTAGCGCCGAAAATGAACTGAACTGAGCGCACGTACCTTAACAGAACACATTTGGTTTATTTACCAACAAACTTCGGACACAAGCATAACACAAATTTAGAGAGAAAGACACGATAACATCTACGTGTAAAGCAAGATTAGGAAGTTTAAGTTGATATCAACGTGACACAGTTGTCCCTGTCCATTAATGTCCAATGCCCATAACTCAGCACAAAGCCACAAAAAAGATAGTAAAATGGTGCCAAAATTTCGTGAACTTTTACACAAAACACAGCTGTTTAAATAGTTAGACATTATAAGAGTAGAATTTACAACAACCGGAAACCGAACTTGCTCTACCCGATATCTTCTCTTGAATGGGAGCACAAAAATTTACGATTTCCACAGTCCACAGCACAGAACACCCCTAAGTCCGAACACAAATCAAGAAGCCAAGATGGATTTTCCTAAAAGATCCATAGGCATACAATCAAGGTTCAGTAGGATCCTGTTTAGGTTAGGACTTTTTTCGTTTCAATGTTTCCCTCTCTATTTTGATTTCGTGAGCTCTCACACTTTGCTCCTGCAAAAAATTACAGCTTCAACTAGAATCACTAAAATCGGTAGGTGTAGATTCTCAAAACAAATACTGCATTCTGCTCTCCATCGCATGTTGTGTATGGTAGGTACTGATAGGTAGCAGCTAATGCGAAGATGCAGTCTCTTTCCCTTCCCCCGATACATAAACCAATCAAAATCATTTTTTCCCGTGCTTCATTCGGGGTAGATTAAAAGACAAGTGCGGGTACCAGCGCGGGTCGTAGGAGGAAACAATACACACACATCAGCAGTGGCAGCATGTGTGGTTAAAAGATGGCCACTCTTTTATCTCACGAGTACTCCAGTGAGTCGTTTGAGTATTTGAGTCGTTTGAGTGTTTGAGTCGAGGGAGTCGTTTGAGTCGAGTGAATCGTTTGAGTTTTCCTTCAAGAGCTGGAGCGCTCCAAACAACCATTTCAAACTTTTTTGGGTCGAATTGAAACAAAAACCACGTGTCAAAGAAAAATCTTCACAGCTCAGGTACCGAGGTAAATGCTTGGAATGCCTCCCTGAGATCCACCAGTGATAGCGAGCAATGGTGCTTCGGTAGTAACTGACCAAAACTTTTAATGAATAAAAAACATTGCATATTTTTGCATTAAAGTCAAAAAAATGTGCTTGCCATCGGAAAGTGGCCGAAAGTCATTCTTAAATTCGGTCATTTGACTAAAAGGTTTGGGAAAAAAAGGCGATCGATGGTTGAGAGGGTCAAGAAAGCGAAATTAATTCGAATAGAAATCAACAGTTGAAACTACGTTAGGTTAGAAATTGTCAAATCACAAGCTCAGTTGCTCACTGCAATCACCTTTTTAGCAAAAGAATCCAAATTAAAAGAAAGCATTCAGCCGTCAACTGGCAGAACTGTAGATAAACACTCCACAGCCCAATCTAGAAACACCAATACAATAAACGTTTCAAATACCTTAAAGTTTCAAAAAATAAACAGTTTAAACTTACCTATACAAAGCTACTTCTTTGGGAAAGCATGCACCAATGCTGCGACTTGTGACTGCAACTGCTGGTCTTTGGTTTTCGAAGCTTCTACCAAGGCTTTTTTGAAGACCGCTTCTGCTTCGTCTGTCTTACCTGAGATTTAACAAAGATGAATTTACACTGCGCGGTACCGGCCTGATGTCAAGCGGTTATCGTGCTTCTTGACTAGAACGGTAAATCTGGGGTTCAGTTTTTGAGCCCCTCAAATCGTTGTTTCGCCAACAGCTCGCCACCGCTGCAACATTTCTTGGTGAAAATCTGTGTTGCCTAGTTAAATGACGCCGACTTGATACACGCTTCGACGAAGACCGAAAGGTTGCTTCGATGTCACCTGGTTAAGGCAACTTGGTGAAAAAACTTGTAATTCGATAAGGTCTAAGTGGTGAAAACTTAAAAGGGCATTCAAGTCAAGTTCTTCACTCTCGACTAATATGTTGGGAAAGGTTTCAACTACATCCTCAACAAATTTGAACTTTCCACGTCTTTTTGTTTAAGATATTGCAGTTTAAAGTTCACAATTTTCCTCTTACTTTACAGTTGCCATTTTGTTAGTACTGTGACAGAAGATTGACTTTTGGAAAGTTGTCTTGAATTTACTTGAAAAGCAGTTAATTTATTGTTGTCAACTCTACTGCAAAACAATCGTTGAAAATTACAAACATGCAGCAACTTTTTGAACTTTTGTTTGTAGTTGGCAACCCGAAAGGGAAAAAAGCCTTTCTTCGGGGAAATCTTAATTGTCGTATCTTGGGAACGGAAGGTCGTAAAAACTTCAAATTTGGTGAATAAAATTTTTGGAGAGAAAACCCAGCTAAAATATTTTCGACCCGAATGCCCTTTTAAGCATTGCAATGCAATTACAACGGCTGTATTTGGGAAAAAAGTTTTCGACAATGTATTCAACTATCCTTTGATATCAAACTTAATTGAACAATCCCATAGGCGACTTAACTTCTTTTATATAAAGGTATGCCAAATTGGTATAGAACACCGCTCTTTCGTCAGGACCTACAAGTTTGAGATTATCTTCTGAAAGTGAGATTGCTTTTTGCAAATACTCCGATGCTTTAGTATAGTCACCCAATTCCATACTTATCGAAGATAAATCATTGTAGAGGACAACCGTCTAGATAATGTAACAAGTAAAAACAATGCAACTAAAACTGCTAAGCATTTAAAAAGGGGTTATGGTGTACTTTACGATGCGCCAAACTAATGTCAATCTCACAGTTGATTACCATGGTGCAAAGATCAAGGCCACTGGTGTAAATAACGGGGCAAGGGGAAAATGCTCCCCGGACCCACTCAGATGTGGGGTCCATTCTGAATGCCCCATCCACAGGTCGAACAAACTTTTGGAAAAGAGCAAACGAAAAAAAAACGGCAACACCAGCAAATTTTGGAGGACCTTTATTAATTTTTGTTGGTCTTCACCAAAATTTGACAGAAAAAAGCAACTCATTGCCGGAAAATGTTACGAGTTTTCGGTAAAGCATGCCCCCTGATTTAAACCTCTAATAATGGTACGCCATTGATCAGCGCTTAAACGACCACTCGCAGCACTTTTTTTTGATTTTACAGCACAGTACTATATCGAATAAATATTCCTCAAGAAAAATACCACCACGGCAAAACAAGCACCTTAACAGAGTACTATATGAAAATGCATAAGGTACTAGGTCGAGCGGTAACGCGTTCGTCTCTGAAGCAGGAGGTCTGCAGTTCAAATCTCGGGTCGATCAAATCGGACACAGTGCTGCCAACAGCTGGCCGCCGCTGCGACATTTCTTCGAAAGGAGCTGTATTGCCTGCAGGCGCAATTACACGAAGATAGGCCCCGCCACTCGTTACACGCTTCGGCGTAGTACAGCAAGTATAATGAAAGATTTAATAAAAAACGTACTCGAGCAATGCACTGACTGTTACCACTTTATCTTTGCAATAAAAATTGGTGAAATTTTCATTGCTTAAAGTTTTGTAACGGATTAAACTGCGAAAACCTTACCCTTTCATGGGCTTCCCCAAATAATTCTCGACTTATTTCAAGGGCTTCAAATGTGACTTTTAAAGCATTTTTGTTGTCGTGTAAATCATGTAAATATCGTCCAAACGAATCTAGTATCATCCCATGAAGAACTTTCATATTTTTTATACCTGCAAATTATAATGCACAAGCGGTGACAAAAAACCAGGATTAAAAATTAGAATTAAATCAAATCTTTCATTGTAGTCGATGTATTACGCCGAAGCGTGTAAATTGCCGGGCCCATTTCCGCCTCATTGCGCTTGCAAGAAACACGGCTCCTTTCGAAATGTCGCAACGGCGGCGAGTCGTAGCCGAGATTTGAACCTGAGACCTCCCACTCCATTGAAGAACACGATACCGTTCGACCCCAACTGGACGTTAAGAATAATTAGATAAACGATAATACATAGTTAGCCGTTTTGAATGTTCACTTTTCGGTCCCGGTGCCAGCTTATTGCTGAGTTCAGGGGCGTATTTAGGGGGGGCCATTGGGCCATGGCCACCACCATTGGGTCGCCAGGATTGCAAAATTGCATAGAAAAGTGACCAAAATTGAGGCATGCCCCCCCCCCCCCTTTGCAAGTTGGGCATCAGGCTTTGGGCTCGAAATCACCTGATATTGGGTGAAAAATGGGACGAAATTTGAGTGAAGACCTTTTTTTTCTTTTTTGCTCTTCACCTAATTTTGGGCGAAAAATGGGACGAAATCTGAGTGAAGACCTTTTTTTTTGCTCTTCACCTGATTATGGGCGAAAAATGGGACGAAATTTGAGTGAAGACCTTTTTTTTTGCTCTTCACCTGATTTTGAGCGAAAAATGAGACGAAATTTGAGTGTGACAATTTCAAATTCTGATCTATCTTCCTCTCAAATTTTCTGAAGTTTCTGCCCCCCTTTCAAAATCCTGCGTACGCTACTGGCTGAGTTATTCTAAGCTAATCAAGAAAGTACCAAATTACGAAAGAACTTCGTTAATCATGAGTTGTCGGCACCATGGCCGAAAGGATAAAGGCGTCGTTTATACAACGACCACGATCGCATGATCATGGGTTCAACCCGCACCCTGGTCACGTTGTTGCGTCCTTGGGTCAGACGCTTTACGATGATTATTTCTGCTACGTGGCTTCGAACAAGCAGCAAATTTACAAGAGAAGTCAAACGTTAACTTGAAAACTTGGGAAAATGGCCAACTCCTATACGAGTGCGAATACGTCCAAAGAATAGTGCCACCATCGCTTCCTCGAGATAGGAGGATAAAGACGCTTCAAGCATCAATCATCAGTTTGTATGTTAGCGATGCTCTTTTGGCGAATTATCAACTCTGTAATTGGCGAGCTTCGTTCGTAATATGGCACTTTTTGGCATGACAAGCAATAAGTAGCATAATTGGGGCAGCTGATTGACTAGCCAAACGGCACGGAATCACCTCCTAAGACAATATTATCAAAGCTTGATGCTCACCTTCATCAGATTGGTTGTCATTTTTCATTTCTTCGATGGACTTTTGACATGTATTACTGCACCATTGATAGCCAGTTAATGCCAATTTTTTGTTTCCCATGCGGGCATAAACACTTGCTAATTTCAAAGATATTTCAATGACAATAGGGTCATTTTGAGCTTTTCCATGTGAAATGAGATTTTTCAAAATATCTTTATACAAAGGTTCTGCCTGCAATACATAACTTATGACACCATAAAGGTCATTACAGTAGTTTTGCTTGTTTTTCAGTACTACACGGCCATTGATTTAAGTTCTAAGTGAAAGAACGAAAAAAGCATATTCAAAACTTACAAGAAGTCATTTCGGTCAAAATGAGAGAAAAATTCAAAGCACCATGCTATTTGTTGTGGTAGCGCGTATTTATCCTCCTGTCACCGGACAGCGTCAGACGCAAACTTATTGGACGATCCGCACACTTTTCATTGCATTGACTACTTCATGATTGGAGGAATCCGCACCTGCTTAGGAGTTTCCGACAATCCAATGTTCCAGTGGATTTCTTCGAATTCTTGTCCGCTGAATTTGCTGCTTGTTCGAAGCCACCAAGCAGAGATAATCATCGTAAAGCGTCTTATCCAAGGACGCAACTGCGTGACCAGGGTGCGGGTTGAACCCAGATCATTCGATCAGGGTTGTCGTAAAAACGACGCCTTTACCCTCTCGGCCACGCTGCCAAAATTTTGCAAACAAATCCTGAAACTGCGCTTGTAATCATTAAAACGACCAATTTTTTTTTTCAAATAACCAGCTAGTTTATTCACTCAACTGGAGAAATTAAACCCAGTTTGCAAATGATTTATATTTAAACCAACCAGTTGACAAAGTAATCAATGCATTTGCCTATGAAATGGGAAGTGCAGAGATCGCTTCCCGGTTCGATTAAATTGGTCTCTTTTTGGAGTACAATGAAGACTTGATCTATTTTTTCGTACTGAGCTGACAGTTGTTCAATATGTCTCAATTTAAAGCAGACAAAAATGGTTCAATAAATTTCTGGTCAACTTCTTTTTCCGCAAATCCGTAGTTTGGTTGGACCATAGACTCTCTATCTAGTAGATTAGAAATGGACACGCGGAGAAAGAGAAGAGCATTAAAGAAAAAAGTGGGCTCTTGTTGCGAAGTTTCTTTGCTGTCACACGTATTCGACTGATTTGATAGGATATATTCTTGGCGCGAGTGCTGAACCGAGAAAAAAGTTACGCTGATTGGACGAATCGGAATATTCTAGAAAAATGAACCGTGAAGAAAAAAAACTAAATAAAACTGTCAGTTTCCAGTCTACTTACACAAAATCTATGGTTGGACCAAAGCAAACAGTTTCCTTTCCAGCTAAATATTTTAATTGAGTACATCTTTATTTTCGGCATATATTCGCTTGAAAGTTTTCCACTTTTTAAAGTTTTTTGGCCGATTTCGTTTTTTTCGCAGTTGAATTTGATGCTTGATTAAAGCCACCAAGTAGAGGCACTTGTAATGCTCCTTACTTACAGTCCCGAAAACGTGACCAGGGTTTTGTGTTGGTCGGGTGGAGGGGTGGTAGGCCACTTGTAAAACACCAAAAAACAGACATACTAGTACCAGTACTGGAAGATACTTTTGTTTAGTCTGATGAATACTAAGGATCTTATGCACTAACGTGGATTAACTTTGATCCGAGGGTTATTAAAACTTTCGGGAGAAATTTAGAAAAATGGCTGGGCCGATTGATCTAATCATGAAGTAACAAGAATCACTCCGGTGAACTAGCGAACATGGTTGGTTTATTTTAATCTAATAAGTTAAACAGTGTAGAAAATAAGAAAATTGTTAATCCAAGGAGCAAAGTTAACTCAATTGGCGCATACGACCTTCAGAATACCTTTTCCGGATGATTCGATTGCAGAGAAAGACTGGCTAGCAAATCTTGAACATAAGCCACTAAAGAAGGATCATCTTTCCTGATTGCTAAATGCAAGGCTTGTAAGTATGTCGATTCAACTTTTTCATGTTCTTCTTTAGACAATAAAATCTAAAATTTTTTGACTGATAAACCAATCTTGTAATGCTAGGCCTTTAGTTGTTTCACAAAATACTATTGCTGAACAACAAATTGTTAATATGACTATTTTAATAGTTAGGAAAGAGTTAGAGTAAACACAAAATCGCTACTAATACAGAATAGTTTTATCTGAAACACATAAATGGTCATTTTTTTTTCAAAATTTGCAACCACAGTCGTTATAGCAAATAAATCAATTTTTTTGGTGAAAAAAAAAGTTTCTGCTACTAGTGCGGTCGCAAACAATTTAAGTAAAAATTCCAAAAATAAGCAACTTTGTATGCGACCGCAGATACTTCAACAATGACTGAAGCTAACTAATTGCATAGAGTAGCAAAGGAATAAACAAATCACACAGTTTCATTTGTACTATTACAGCAACAATCAATGTCACTTCTTCCTGGAGCAATTTAAGCGTAGTTACTTGTAGAATATGTACTTTACTTTTGCTTGATTGAGAAGCTTGGCAATTTCCTTATCTGTTTGTTTATCCACATGACTGGGTAGGGAAAGTTCAGCAGCTTGCACCCTTTGCGCGGTCAAAACGGGTGACAAAATCGTAAAGAAAAATGGAAAAATAGATATGCCTGCAACACATCATATCAACTATCTAAATACATCAGTATTGCTAAGAGCATAAAAAAACACTATTACAAAACCGAACAATCTAACCATTTTCAAAACAGATTTGAATGTTCAAATTTAAACATTAGAAGCAATTCATTCCATTTAACTATATTTCAAAAAAATTAATCCTACACAGTCCATAAAATCAATCATTCACAATTGTTTTGGACTTTCGCCGATTAGCCAAAACGTTAGAGGGAACACTGCTTTACACTAATCTTAACCCTTGAAAAAGTAAACAAAAAATGTGCAGATGAATATTTCTCATTTTTACATTATTTCTTCTAAATTAATAATTTTTGGAGAAATAGTAACTCTTAGTTTAATACAACTGTATTGTATAACATTTAACATGTATTTTTGGTGAAATAGTACCGATAACTCCCTATTTTAATTAAATTGTATTGCATAATATTTACAAGTGTAAAAATTTACACATACATGTGTAAATTTTAATATGTTTTTGATTTCAAAAAGTGTAAATTTGACCAGAGCATTTTCTCAGATCCCATTATCTATCAATACCCGTACCAAGAGAAACTTACATAACTTTTCTCGTTGAATGTAGTTTAAAAAGTGTTGAATGCATTTTGCATTTGCTGGAAATTTAGAAATGTTGAAAATTGTTGAACTAGATGCATATTTGCACCAAGTTTGTCTGAAAAAAAAAGAACATTGAAGTGGTATAATAGAAGTTTTACAGCCCATCACCACAGTACTGAAATATTAAAATACATACAAAACACAACTGTCAGTTTCAGCCATATAAAATATGGTTACCATTGCCAATAGGAAGATTAGCCACACATTGGTTTGCTAAACATAAATCCCCATGTTATCAGTCATGAATGTCAATCAAATCAAGCTTAAAATATATGAAGTCAACAAGGGTTACATATTTTAAATAGAATCCGCTGTGATAATACCTATAACAGAAGAGTTATTGAACATGCTTAGTGATGCTAGCGCAATGTGGTTGAGCTAAGTGCAGTGTCAGTGTGATACTGGTCAAGAATCCTCTTTCTGGTGACCTTGTGGTCAAGACTTTGATCAGAGTAATCAGAGAAGAGGGTACGACGGCAAGTGTAGAAATTGCTCTCATGAGGGTTTTAAGGTTCAGGTGGGCTGCCAGGAGAGGCTAGGTGTGAATTCAGATGCTGATGAAACATTAGCCCAATGGGTAAGCAGATATGTGAAGTAAGTGCTACCTTACAGTTGCAAAAAAAAATTGAGATTCTGATATTATTAACCACATACAGTATTACTAATACACTACTTCAGTACTAAATTTTTCAACTGAAAATTTAAAGCAATAATTAAGCAACTAAGAGCCATTTTGCTTGACGAAAACATAAAGACCATTAACCTGCCGCCAACTACTCTTGTCATTTACTTCACAATACCGACAAACGCTACTTGGATTACATCAAACTTACCCCATTCGTTTCCATTTCCAACTAAAAAAAAAACGTCTATTGAAATTGAAGACAGCAAACATACCCTACTTAACTTTTTATGGTTGCCAGTGATTTGTTACAACTTACGCAGTTACATTGACTTTGCCACAAAGTGATCATGTGCCAGATGGCATTCTTAAGACAGAATAAGCCTATCTCAGATCTGGAAACCAACATCAAACTCTTGCATTACTACAGCAGTGACCTAACAAGATCAGTTATTGAAATAGGCTACTATCCCAAGCTCTGTCTTGCCCTAACCTGTAATGCTGACCAGTACTTTATGGCGAAATCACTGGCAACACGTTTTTAAGTATATACATAGCTAAAACCAACAGCTTAGAAGATATAGCACAGACAAAAATACACTAGCTTAATGATTGTTTGTTCCTGATTCATTAAGCTAAGCTTACTCCTGGTAATTTTTATTAAATCAATTGGGCTTTGGCTTTCATTTCATTAGAAAGTTTTCACTTCACATAATGTAGCTATATAGCTTACAATAAGTACAAAATTAGACTAGTTGGATAAACATAGAAGTTAAGCGAATCATCCATCCATTCATTATTTAGCATTCAAGAAGAAAAAATGCGTCCGAAATTTCTCATAACTCCTATAAGTTAAAATGGAAAATGCCTGACAAGTAATACAAAAAATTGAATTTCTTGAGACAAAAGCCTACAATGTTTTCTAATTCTACAGTACAAAATAGTGAAAATTTCAATCTCAAAAACCAACAATCAGCATAAAAATTTTGACCAGCAAAATGTTTAAGTACAAATTTTAGTGACATCCTATATTCAGCAGGCAAAATGAATACGGAAAGTTAAACACAGTTTTTTATATTTGATGTTTTTATTTTTTTAAATAAAGTTTTGTTTAATTATGTTTCAATTATTTTTTTATTGCTTGTTATGTTTTAAATATTTTTTTATTGCTGCTAATGCTTTACTGTTGTGGTTGTTTTTCAAAAGTTTTTTACTTATTTTTAATGTTTTTATTAACTGGCAGACTAAATCCTTTTTGTTAATCAGCTGAGCTGATAAAAAAAAACTGGCAAAAACAGGAAAATAGAGAAAATTACTGCTCAAAGATCAAGTTCAGAATTAGATCAAAGATGGAGAAATTAATGATATTTGTAACCACAAGCTTTTGCTGCAGCCTATATAACAGAGATTTTAAGAGAGTGATTCAGTGGAGCTAATACAGTAATAGCTTGGCCTACTCAAATCTGTGAAGACTGAAGAAGGAAAAAGTATTTTTTCGAGTTTTTAGAGATTTACTTAAGTTAGGCCTACTGTATACATGCTTTTGTAAATTTTTTAAAGCTGCTTAAATTTCAAACAAGCATTTAGCAGGCATGAAGCACAAGAAAATATTACAACTGTGTTCGACTTTTAGTGTTGATTTTGCATGAAACAGAACATAGAATTTTGATGAAATTTGGACTTTTACCGCTGTACCGGTATTGGTTTTTACAGTTTGTAATAACTCATAAATTTAGGAATAGAAAAGAAGCTTACTGTTTTTTAAGAGTTAGATGAAGAAATCAATGACATTTGCAAGCACACGCTTTTAGTGTTTTACGGTAGCCTACAGATTTTAAGAGAGTGATTCAGTATAGCTAATAGCCTAGCCTACCAAAATCTGTCAAGACTGTGGAAGAAAAAAATTGTTTTTTTTGCATTTTCAGAGGTTTACTGTAGTTGGACATACTTTTGTAGATTTTTTAAAGCTACTTTAATTTCAAACAGGCATTTAGTACAGTAGGCCTTAGTAAAGATGTGTTTGACTTTTAGCGTTGATTTTGCATGAAACACTGAGCATAGGATATTGATAAAATTTCTGATTTGCACTTTTGACATTTTCAGATTTTGCTTTAGTCCAAAATTCAAGGAAAAGGCTTGGTGCATATTCCATGCACGAAGGTATTTGATAATAAAGAAGAGAATTATGCACTAATTATCGCCCTATTTCTATTTTAAATCCTTTTGCCAAACTATTTGAAAAGTGTCTGCTTGATCAACTATATAAATAATTATATTGTGAGCAATAATTTAATTATTCCAAACCAGTATGGTTTTAAGAAAAATTGCTTAACAAATGAAACCGTTTTAGATATTTACAATAAGCTACTTGACAATATGGATAAAAAGCTCATTACATGTTCTATTTTCTAAGATTTAAGAAAAGCATATGATCCCATCGATCACACAATACTGATCAAAAAACTAGAAAAGTATGGAATTAGAGGATTACCATTACAGTTACTAGCAAGTTACCCGACTGACCGGCAACAGTATAGAATCGTAAATCAATATAAATCCAAGTCAAGAGATGTTATTTGCGGTATTCCTCAGGGCTCAACCTTAGGTCCGTTGGTATTTAATATTTATATCAATGATCTTCTGCTTGCCTCAAATTCCACAATTCATCTTTTTGCAGATGATACAAACCTTACTCTCTCCCATTCCAATGTTTCAACACTGCCACAAAAACAACTTCTTTCTTCCTAGAGCTAGAACAAGATTAGGGCAAAAGTCTCTATCATACTCAGGAATTAAAATTTGGAATGAAATTCCAAGCAGTTTAAAAGACTTTTCATTCTACAGATTTAAAAAAGCTGTTAAAGCTCATTTTTTATCAACCTATGAAATCAATAAAAGCTAGAATAACAATTTTCTATCCGCAATGCAGTAGCAATTACAGTAAACATGGTTGCATATTTATGCTTGAGTTCAACAATAACCTATTCCATTGACTGTATGCATATGGCGGAGCTGGTGTATTCATCTATCACACATTTACACAATACATTATCTCTCATTTTAATGTGCCTCTCAAAATTATTTTTGCAGTAACTGACTGAGGTTGATGTATACTGGTATTGGAAATTGTACCGGTACTAATGACATATTGGAAAACGATACAAAACAAAGCAAGGAGTGTTTTTTCCACTCCAATTGCCCACTTTAAATCCTATAAAACATAAATAAGCATTATGAACTTTATTGATTTATTTTCTATCCAATGTGTAGTTACAGTAGCTATTATTTTTATTTTTTTAGTATGCTTAGAGTTAGTACCAATGTTGCCTTGCATTTTCTTTACATGTTGACTGTGAATTTTGTGTAGCCTATGTATACTGTACAAAGTGTACATATCTTTGGAGCAATTAATTTTAATTTTACATAAAATCTTTTCATCATACCGATAGAAAGTAGCAGACTGAGAAAATCTAAAAGCTGCTTTTTTAACCTTAAATTGGTGAGGTGGCAGTAGACTTGGATGACCTTTCGGTCCTTCGCTGCCTCCTCACTAAGTGACTAAATATCGCTTTGACTCTGCAAGATTGTGTGTTGGTTTTGAAGGAATTGCATGTTTTGATGTTATGCTGATAGACCTAGAGGAAGTTGCAAGGTGCCCCTTTGGCAGATATGCTGGTGACTTCCAGTATTATCTTAAGGGGTTTACAAATACCATGTTATTAATATTATTATATGACGTCACTTGGTAAATAAATAAATACGATGATGATAATAAAACCTCACCCAAACCTATAGGCCTACTGTAACTCATAACTGTTAGGCCTTGTCACAGTGTCACCAGGCTACTCATTTCATTAGTGTTGTATAGCATGTTTTGCTTGCCTAGGGTATTCTTGTTTGTTGCTACTCTTCACTCAGCAGCTTAGTGCTTTCTTGCATTTATTTCTTGTGCATTGTTTTGCTTTTTTACCGTGCCTCTTTGGCAGATATGTAGGTGACTTCCAGTATTATCTTAAGGGGTTTACAAATACCATGTTATTATTATTATTATAGCCTATTATTATACCATAACAAGCACAAAACTTTCCGAAACCGAGTGACGTCACCGGAATCTTTGTTTATCTGATTTAACCGCGCACGTTCCGTCACTTCGAAAATTTTATGCTAAACTTTGGTTTCTTCCGATTGAAATTTTAATCTAATTCCATAGAAATATTGTTAACCTAAAGTCAAAAATGTTTTGAAAAATTCCATTTTTTGTACCGCTTGTCGGGTATTTTCTATAATAAAAGATAAGAAGAAGCGAGAAATTTTGGACACATTTTAGTCTCCTATGTTTTCGGTCCAAACTTGTCCGCTCAATCTACAATGCCTGCTGGAGTAATGTGAAATGTAAGTTGTAACATGTGGAAAATGTAAATCATAAAAAGTTTGCGTCATTTGGCATGAAGCGCAGTTATGGCGTTGGCACGGCGCAAAAACAAACCGAGTCCCCCTGCATAAATCATGATACATAAATATGGGCAAAATTGCCAGAAAACTGCCAAACATTGTACTCTCAGTCTCTCATAGAATAAAATATTTAAGAGGTTCAATTGCAGCGAAATAGCTTGCTAAAGATTTAAGAAATTAATCTTATTAACTACAAATATGACCTAAGCTTCCAAAAATTAACGCCACAACCGTCTTTAAATACAAATAATATAATAATAATTCGAGATGCACCAACAATTGTTGATGCATCTGACTAAGGAGTCGTAGTAACATTCAATAAGCTTTACAAAAGCATAGTTAGTAAGCTACACAACAGAGGTACAGTAGGCTTACTAATTCTACAGCAATATTAAGCTACAAAATACTGGCATCAAACAGTGGTAACATCCTCAAAGGCTAAATTAAAATAATAGGCTTGTAAAGGTTTCTTGAAAAGGGACAAAGTTTCAATTTTAAGGAAAGATTGTGGCAACGAAGTCTATACCTTGTTTGTTTTTGTTTAACTTGTTTGTTTATTGGTGGTTTTAGCGTGACGGTAATAAGCAGTAATACACATAAGAAATTGTTCAATGAGTAAAAGACAACAACGCTATGGAGGCAGCGAAAGAGCGACGCTCATCTAGTCTGCTGCCACCATTGAGTTATGAAACTTTCGACACATTTTTTTGAAGCAAAAAAAAAAACACACACATGCGACTAATATTTACAGCTACAGCTTATACAAACCTATACATATTACAAATATTTACAAAAAAAACGTACATACAACTGAACATACATGTTAAGATGCTTGGGTGATGCTTACGAAGATATAGATTGGGATCTAGCAAAGTTTAAGCTAGTTCTGAGTTAACGTTTGAAGCAGCCGGTTATCATCTTTATCATCATAATTATCATCATTATACTGCGCTAATTTCGATAGAACAAAAATAAATCAACCTTAGCGATTACGTAGCAAATAACAGTAGCCTAAATAAAGTTCAAACAAAATAACTTTCTTGAATTGAATTGAAAATAAAATGTTGACTTTGATATTGTTCTTGTAGCTTGATCGGTCCCGAACCCAAGAGAGAACTCAAAATTGTTTTCTGCATCTGAGCTCGGACAATCAGAAAAAGGCAATGTCACGCCACCAATCAGCGAATGCTCTGAGCAACCTTGCAAATGCCAACAGCGACGCGAAGTCGCGTGATTAGCATCACAAGTTGACTAAACAGAACAAGACTTCGATTCCAGGTGAGGTGACAGCCGTCACACAAACATTGCAGAACCCATACAAAGAGTGAAAGAATCGTAGTCAAACTTGCAAGGGCGAAAATTCAGTTTCCTGCCGATGCAAGCTCCGTGAGAGCTAGTTGTGTTAAAAAATTGTCTTGTGTTCTTTTTGAATTTATGTTCGTCCTAGGTTTTTCAAAAAATATATAAAACTGTAGTGATCCGTGGTCAAATCGAAAGAACGTCTGCTACTGTAATGGTAGAACCTGGTTCCATTCCGGGTCGGGTCAAACTAAAGGCTATAAAAATTGTTATTCACAGCTTCTCGGCTTGCCGTTTGACCTCTCAGAATGAATTGTCAATAAAAAGTAGCTTATAGCCATAGCAAAAATGCGTTTGCTGCTTCTGCTCCCTTGCATTTTTTTTGCGATGGCGACACTCAGCCTCGTTTCATCAGTAAGTCTCGAACTGATAGAGCAATGTTACATTTTGCACACACCTCACAACACTTTTAATTATATGCAACACAACGAGACAACATTCTAACACGAAAAAAATATTAAAAAAGCATAAATTTAACATCAAAATTTAAAATTTCTTTGCACTTCTTTTGGGAATTCAGATTAATAATAACATCTATGTGACAAGCTTTTTTACGAAGTTGAAAACACGGCAAAAAGTTTACATTTGATCCAAAGCTCCACGATTAGGGATGTCATTGTCAATTACAACGTAACCGTTGGGTGGCGCTCGAACACTAAAATTTCCCATTTCTTCATCATCGCTTGTGAGGTCATCACTTCTCAACGAAAAAATGGTGTCATCTACTCCATCCCAATCGCCTTGTATGGTCGTCGAAGGAATATCACGGGACACGCAATATTTTTTCAAAATGTCATGAGGAAGACCAGTGATGACACAACAGCTCAATGCGCTACGACAAATATGCATATCCTTGACCGCGTACCTGAAAGTCACAGAAAATTTAAATCGGAGAACTTCGAAATTAAATCCAAAGTACCACGCCACTGTATCATCCAGAGGTGGAGTCGAAGACACAACGTCCGAGGCCAAGGCCAAGGATTCAAAAAAAATCCGAGGCCAAGGATCGACTTTTCGAGAACAGACACTCTCGAGGCCAAGGACAGAAACGGTCGAGGCCAAGACCAAGGACCGAGGACACAATTTTTTCTAAAACATGGTCGGCAAATTTTCCGTCATTATTAAACGCGAAAGTGCTTAAGATATCGCATTTCGTTAAGTTTTTGATGATAATTTGAAAATAGTAGTTTTTTGAAAGAATAATAAGTGCCATTTTGAATTTTTACACTTTAGCAGCTGATCTTGATTACGTACCGTAGCAGTATCGTGGTAGTGAAACAAGGCCATAACCCGTGAATGGGTATATAGCTAAATTCAAAACGTAGAAATGGCCAATTTTAAGGCCTTAATTTCATCACCCAAGACCCTGATGCAAACGGCCACTGATTATGAACCCCACTTTTTAGTACTTTCCTAAACGCAAAGCATATTATTTGTGAAACCATTTCTTTTCACGGAATTTTTTTAAAAATTGTTGTCTAAAATATTGCAAAATACTATGATTTGACGTTTTTGAAATAAATTGAGGTACCATTTCTGGTATGTTTGTAAGCTTCAAAGTTTTTGGCAATGAAAAAATATGGGGTTCTGGGGCGAAAGCAAAGTCCCCATGCTCCCGTTAAATATTTTAGTGATTTTTTCTTTTTTAAATAGCAATTTTTGTGATTTTAAAGAAGATTACACATTTAGATTTTCAAAGCAATTTGCAAAGAAAATATCGTCAATGCTAAGTTAGAAAAACTTTAGTTTTCCACAATTTCATAACTCTAATTTTTTGCAATTTTTTCTTTACATTTCAGTGTATGTAATATTTTTCTCTCATCTAATATCTATCAATGAATGAGCACGAGCGTTTCGACCGCCAAAAGACACTTTGTTAAATTTAAAATAAGGTATTTAATTACAAAAAATTTGCGGATCCCAGCAGTGTGGTATTAAAAAGAAAGGTATTCGAGACAATCAGTAGCGTAGCCAGGGGGCGGGGGGGGGGGGGGGCTATAGACCCCCATTGGCCTGTCAACCAAAACGCAGAATAAGAAAAATATCACATTTTTAGCTCTACTGAGACTGTTTTTTTGCGCTGGAATAGACTAAAAAGTGATTAAAAAAAACTTTTGAAATATATTTAGGGGGGGGGCCATTCGTGAAAAATTAAAGTCACAAATCAATAAAAACTTTTAAAAATGCCAAAAAATAAACAATGAAATTTGATCGCTGGTGCAAAATGCCAAACATTGGTTTTATCAACAAATATATTATAAACTCAGGAATAAGGGGGGCTATTCAGTGTTAGCTAATTACCAATCACTTCTCTCGAATATCTTTTCATCAGCCCCCCCGATTATTTTTCTTTATAAAATATAGACGAAATAGACTTCTCCGTGTGAGTTTTATTGAATAATAAGATTTTATGATTTACCAGCATGTAAACAAGAGAACTACAGTGTTATCATTAGCCACCTTCCACATAGCTCATTAATGCAACCAGTTAAATCATGTTGCGCTGCCAATTTCTATGCCACGTTTTAAAAGCATTATTTTTACTTAAATAGCCCTAAAATTAAGTTATTTATGCAAAAAATGCAAAACTTTCGAGCGCTGGGGGCTCCTCCCCCAGACCCCCAAACTAGCCCCCCCATTGCGAATTTCTAGATACGCGCCTGGAGACAATTACCCCGGGCCCTCCTTTAAAGGGTCCTCAATAATATTGTAGAAACGGAAAAATAATAAACCATACCTTTTCTAAAAATACCCAATTTTTGCGGAAGTTTCGCAGCTTCATCTTAATGACGTTGAGTAAAAAATTTGTTTAAAACTCCAGACATTCGAACAATTATAGTAATATATTTAACTTCACATTCATTTCTGAATGATTTTTCATGCAGCGTTTTTTGTAATACTGCAAAATTGTTTGTTATTTGGGATTCCCAGCGGCGATTTCTACCACACAAATTGTTCAGTGGATGTGGTTTTGCCTCCCAGACCGCTTGCCAGTGCCAGAGTTGTCTTCTCAAGATACGTTTTGTTAGTTGCATATACTGACATATTTAGTGTAGTATAATATCAATATCCCTTCTTTGGTAATACTATATAACATTTTCATTATCACTTACATACTTTCTTCCGAAATCACACGCAGAATAGGCTCAGTCATGTGTTTTTTGTGTTAACAACTCAAAATTGTTTGTGTTTGGACCCCTGGATTCCTTGTTATGATTCAGGATGGTTTAGTGCTGAGCAGTTTGTACCGGGAAGTACTAGCAAAAGTAAATAGCCCAACTTTCTACAATAGTTTTTGTCTCATCATTCTCCGATTACAGCTTTCACACAACGCCATTTAAAATAAATTTTGATATGACTTGGCTTAGTTAATAATAATAACACAGTATTCATATACCGCTTTTTATCTGGGTGAGAATCAACCTTACAGGATCTCAAAGCGGTTTACACATTGTATTATTTTTCAAATGAGGAAAGGAAACAACGAATTGACAGCTATGTTGTCTTTTGTTCGGTTATTTTCCTTTCTAATCGATCAAAAAATAATGAGCCGAGGACAGACATTTTCGAATACTTGTAGGCTTCGAGGCCAAGGCATAGGAGTTCAAAATGTGTCCTCGAGGACGTCCTTGAGGCCAAGAATGTCCTCTAGGACTCCACCTCTGGTATCATCCAACAGATAAGTAATACAACTCTCCCTTCTGCTGTAACTTTTGCTCTATGATGCGTTAAATTTAAATGCTTGCACGCTTTTGCCATTTATTACTCTTGGCAATGTGAGTAGTTTCACAAAACGACAAGTTATATTTTCAGTTGTTTTAACTTCTTGCTTTATATTGAAGATAAATCCACAATAATAATAAAGTGGAGTTTGATTGTAAAAACAATCATACACAATCCACCAAAGCTATCATTGGGTTCCAAACGAGGAAAATAATGTCTGCGTAATCACATAGAGCAAGAGAACGAGTTGTCAGTCACACACTTGCATAAGTCTCTAACTAAAGCTAGTACCATTCGTTGGTTGTGTCGTCATAAGCTTCCACGTCAGCCGAAGTTCTTTGCCCATTGTAGCCTCCTACCACGATTAATTTGTCGTCGATAACCTCAATCCCAAAGTTCGATCTGGGAGTCGCCATACTGCTCGTGTTTTTCCAAGAATTGGTTAAGGGGGAGTAGGCCTCTGCGTGACGCAATCGGTTGATGCCATCAAACCCTCCGACGGCGTAAATCTATACTATGGAGATGTAGCATAGTTACAGCAATTTACCGGCTGCTTACTTTTACAAAACAAAATATGCTATAAAGCAAAATAATAATATTGATGTAAATGATTAATTTTTTTTGATGCAAGACACAACCATTTTTAGGTTTGTTAATTGCACATCAGCAGCCTAAAACTCAAGGAATTCATATTTTCTGACAAGATCCAACAACACACCATGTGTTTCGTAACTTTCACTCGTGATTATGTGGTTCAACCTTCATTTGACACATTTTGTTTCGATCAACTAACAAACGCGATGCAGATGAAACACACACAAAAATTGTTGAATCAAAAGATAATATACCGCCAGTGATAGTGTGGCACCACTTTTAGTTGTTTGAAAATTATCCACATCCTTCCAGGTTCTCCAGCACGTCGCCGCCGCTAGGTTACTACAGGGTGGCATTCCGTTGCACTGTACGTGGCATTCCGTTGCACATCCGTGGCATTCCGTTGCACCATGGCAATCCACCACAAACAGCAGCACTATTTTGTCATCAATCAACCAGTAATGACCTAAATATAAATAAAAAAATACTGACCAATCCATGGAAGCTAACGATGGACACTCCAGACCTTCTGCTTCGCATAGGCGTAATTCTCGTCCACGTCATAGCTTCAGGGTCATAAAACTCGGAAGTAAAGAGGCACTCCTGTCCATTGAATCCACCGGCAATGTAGACCTAAAATCTAAGAAGTGATCAATGCATTTTCTGGAAACATCAAGTAAAAATGGGATCAAATAAATTCACTTCCAAGTTACAAATATATGGATTGGCCTGTTCTTATTTTGAGAAACATACATCTAAACTTCAACTAAAATTTCCATCGACAGTTGCATGTTTATTGGAAATTTGCTTGGAGTTTCATAATTACCAAACGCAAGAACAATCCATCGACTTTTAAAGTCCGGTCTCTACTCCTGACGCTATCTTGTGCGTACAGGCACATCTTGAGAAAGATCACTTCCAGTTTACGGGTTGAGTGTTATTTATGCCTATGAGTATTCTTGTAAATTAAATCAAATCTTTCACTATACTCGCTGTATCACGCTGAAGCGTGTAACGAGTTTACTGGGCTCATCTCCGCGTCATTGCTCCAACAACACAGCTCCTTTCAAAGGAATGTTGCAGCGGTGGCGAGCCGTTAGCAGCACTGCATCCAATTTGACCGGTCCGAGACAGGCCCGGCGCCTCGGGAGCGCATTTCGGGGCCGTGCCCCCCCAATTTACGGCTTGTGCCCCCCCAAACAAGAAATTTGCCCCCCAAGATTGTGCCCCAAAGCAAGTAACAGGCTTGGTGCCACTGGAGTGCAGCTCGGGGCCTGAGACCCCAAAATACTGGTCATCAACCCAGCATTCCGTGGGCAAAAACCGTCTTTCTGTAGATTTCGCGATGAAGATCTTTTTGTTATGGTCTTCACTCTCGAATTCGAGGGAAAAAGTTTTTGTGCCTCCCAAAAATTGTTTATGTTACCTTTCCATTCAATGACGTAGCGCTTGCGTCACTCCTTCTTTCGTTCATGTCGGGGAGGTCATTCCAGGTTTTTTGAGATGGGTCGTAGCATTCCCCAGAATTTAGCCTAAAACAAGCAATGTTAGGTAGCTAACTCAAAAACAGATGGGTAAATAAAAGTCAAAAGCTGAATCTGCTCAGACCGTCTAAAAAATTATTACAGATGAGACTCGAACCCATTTCCGCAACAACCAGAGAACATCTGTGCTTATCCTTTGACAAAACACGATGCCATTATATCTCATTGTTGCTACACGCATTCTAACATATTTAAATTTTAAACTTCTTGCCATGGTTTGGCTACGTAAGCAGAATGCCTCAGGAAAGACTCCTCAAACAAGCTTTACTTGTCAAAGCAAATGGGTAAAGACCAGTTGGACGACCTAGAACCAGATGGACCAATTACATTGAAGATCTTGGATGGAATCGTTTGGTACTTCACCCAAGCGAAATGATGGAGGTGATGGAAGACCGTGAGGTGTGGCGGCTTAATCTCGAATTGGTTCCCTTGCAATCCTCACGGAAAAGCGGGCAATGAAGAAATAAGAAGAAACTGCTCACCACCACTGCGTCATTTGGTTAGTGCCCTCTACAAGCTTTTCAGCCTGAAAACAACCCAGATAACATAACTTTTTCAGTCAACCACCTTTTTTCTCCATTCATTCCTCCAAGCGCATAAATGTTTCCATCCAAAACAGCAACGCTAATATAACATCGCTTGTGAAGCATAGAAGGTTCCTAAAAACAATATTAGCTCTTAAGAATCCTGATATTTGCATAAATTAAGTTTGACTCGCATTCTGTTCAAATCGCTACGTTCTTGAATAAGCCTAGAACAGCAATCATCTTTGTCGCTTCAAACAAGCAAAAAATTTACCCGAGAATATTTGAAAATTTAATGGAAAATTGGAAACGGTCAACTTGCAAGCGTCATAAGAGTCAAGCCGCCAAGCCGATAACCAAGTCAAGCGGGTCGTAAAAGGCAACCAATGGGTACAAATTAGCGGTAGCCGTGGGCGTGGTGATGGAGTGCCCTCTTTTTGAGTGGTGTGAAACTGGCCCCTTTTTCCTCTTTGTTTCTCCAGTCCAGCTGGTGTTCAGCATTTCCAGTGCATCATGGTCTCTTCCATAGGAATGGGCCTGGTAGCTGCAAACATAGCTACAACTAACCTTTTCTTTGTCGGTATAGAAAGATGAAGTTGCAGCAACCAGTCAAAAAAACTTACTTGAATCCAATCAAAACTTGAGACCTCCATTCTTCGGACCGTGTTGAAATAATTGACGCCATCAAAACCGCCAATGACGTATATAAATCCTTTGACGTAAGCAACTCCGTGGTATGCTCTGGGTATGTCTGCTACCGTTCTGTATTGACCAGACGCCTCGCTATCTGCGGCAAAATATTATTGTAGCATCTGCCAAAACTGTTTAAAGAGGTGTTACATACTCCCCTAGTGCCCTCCACCTGGAAAGTTAACAACTCAAAACAGGATTGTCCAGGTTTATTTAGAAAGTTGCCAGTAACGTAATAGCTTTACAGTCACCAAATACGAATTGCCCTGGCATTTGCGGTCAATTTTACCATTAATTAACATGAACGGTTGCTTTCATTACGTTTGCTAGTAAATAGTTGTTGCTAAAAGAAGAAAATTTCTCAACACTTGAATACGTTACATCGCCGTGTCGGATTGCTAGTGTATTGACCAAAGGGTCTACGTAGACCTTTCGATTTCTTCATGTTCGAAAAACTAAAGAAACTCTTTAAAATCAATCGGAATTTTGCCGTCATTTAAGCTTTGGTGGGCGTCTAGTATCCTCAAAACTGAATAACTTTTATCTTCACTACCTCTTAAATTTTTAACCCCGCACAACCAATCTCACCTGGTAGGGTGCTGACATTCAACCAGGATTCGGCTCTTGGATCGTAAGCCTCGATCGCGTTAGTCGGGCTGCCTCCGCTCCAACCTCCAATCGCAAGCAAAATCTTTAAAAATAAATTAAAACATTAATATTATACTACCTGGTGGTCGAAGTGTGTAACTATA
This sequence comes from Trididemnum nubilum, assembly GCA_963965965.1. NCBI lineage: Eukaryota > Metazoa > Chordata > Ascidiacea > Aplousobranchia > Didemnidae > Trididemnum > Trididemnum nubilum. The sequence continues at coordinate 5,496,179 of OZ014486.1, forward strand.
ATGAGTTGGCGGGTATCCAGCGTTACGGGAACTAGGCTACTCAACCCCATCGGAAAATCTTCATGTCGCGGCGGTGGTGAGTCGTCTACAACACCGTGTCCGATTGGTGAGTCGTCGACAACACCGTGTATGATTGTATTGGCCGGCCCAAAAATCGAACCCCAGTCTTCAATTTCAGAGTTAGGCGTGATAAATACGTAGTAATCCATGTCTCCGAGGAATCAAACCCGCTGCACGTAACCGTTTGTCTGCCAGCGCAGTAATACACCAGTGGCAGATTTCCGGTAGAATCAAACCAAAGACTACAAAAATTCACAACTTCCCGGCTTGATGTTCAGCAATAAATGGAAGAGTGTAAAGCCTCTACTGTATGTAGTAGACAGGAGGAAGATTGATTCAAACACACACACACACAAAAAAAAAAACTTGGCAACAAATGTGACATTGGAATTAAAGATGATTGAAAAGAGAATTACAATTAAAAGTGACGAAAAATGGAATTACAATACTACAAATGACGAAAAAGACAGCTAAAATGTAATTACAAATAATACCAATTACAACTGATGCATGCTGCACCTCAAACGGCAGTCTCGGTCTCATGAAGGTGTTGTACAGGTGGTCTTGCGTGTCGGTGAGTTCTCCATCGTGCGGACGGAGGTCATAAATAACCTTCATGGCCTCCTTGCATAAACTCTGGCAGTCAACCATGTCATCCATAGTTAGGTCGTTACCTGAAAACAAAAAGTTCGGTACTGTAAAAAGTGTATTTTTTGAACATTACTTGGTATAGACAGGGCCATAGAGAGAAATTATTTCAGGGGCACGGAGACTGATGATTACGGTTGTGTTCCACCGGAAGTTAAGTGAGGTCCAAACAAAGTCGATTTTCGCAGGAAATTCGACTGGTTTTTGGCCCAAAATTAGGTGAAGACCCAAAAAAAGGTCTTTGGCTGATTTTGGCTGCTAAGAGTATCACTACCTTATTGGGAAATTTTACAGAACACATAGCGAGTGTACTTTTAGAGTCTTTCGCTCCCCCACTCCTCGGGACCAGGAACAACGAACCTATTGAACCCCTCTCTTGTAGGGCCTGGATATAGGTCTATTAACTACAGTGCTCCCGTTCTAAACAAGTAATTGGGTGGTCTCTATCTAAGAGTAGGTTTCGTGGCGTCCAAAGTAAAATGAATTTGTTGAATTCAGGTGAAGACTAAAAAAAGTCTTTGCCAAATTTTTTTCGCTTTTTTCCGTCAAACTGAGGGGGGACCAAAAATGCAGGATAATGAAGAGGCAACTCGACAGCAGCATTGGTTAACAATATTATTAGACTCAATCATGCACGGAGCTGAGCACTTTGGCAGCGCTGTTTTTTGTTGCTTTTTTTTGCTTTTTTTGTTTTCTACGCTAAGCGTACTCTTTTTGAATAAATTACTTTATTGGAAATTTGGAACACAGGCAAAAATTAGCAAATAAAAACAATTCAATCATTAAGTTCACTGATTGATGTTTAAAAGTGGCTTTTTAAGGTGGGGGGTAGTACTTTGATAGGTATTGGGCTGACATCATCAAAGTTATTTTAAATGAGTGGTTCATGCTGGGAAAAGTCAATTGGATAGCTGTTGTTGCGATTTGCGAGGAACTAGTTAACGCGCGATGTGAGTCAACTTGATCTTGCAGTTGTTCTGCATTGAGATAGAGTGAATGTTGTTGCAGTTTAGAAAGGGAAGGAGAGCAAATATGAAACCTTAGAACTTTGCTAAATCCTGTCCATTCGGAAATGTTAGTGGTGATAAGAATTCTTTAAAGAATGATAGAAATTGATTGGAAAGTTGTAAATTTCATAGGCCTATCGTTACTTTGAGCAGCCACAGAGCAGCGCATTGGAGGAGCGCGACCGCTGCTGAACTCTACTGCTTCAAGCCACATGCAAGCAATTCCGTGCTACAAGGATCCAGTTGCAGATTGCAGGAGTTAGAAGTTGTTGTCCTGTTGGGTTATTGGAAACAGAAGTATATTTTGAGGGTTTCTTTTGCTGTTATTTCATGCTGTTGAACAGGAAACTGCATTTTGCGTTTGACTCGTTGCTTAAACCTTTCGAAACACTTCTCAGATAGTTTGTAAAATTTTTTACTAAATATAAAAAAAATAAAAAACGGCAGGCCAACAAAATTTAACGTCTCGTTACGTCATTTTAAGTACCGTAGTGTAAAAAAACGGATAATAATAATTTACTACCTACTTTGCTTTGTTCTAGTTTACAGTATTTCTCAAAATTTTGACCATTATCATCATTTAAGTACAAGAGAGATAGATATCAAAAGCAGGGGAGAAAGAAATCTACAAACGCTATGATCCAGACAATTTTCATGCTGGGAGACATCAGCATCAATATGCAAAATTGACATAAAATGTAGACATGGCTAAATGGGCGGTAGGTGCTTCATTGTAAAATATGGTTTCAGCAAAAATAGATGTAGAGTACCAGAGTGATAAGACTGTGAAAAACTGCAAAAGTACAGAAAAAAAATTGGCCCATTATAGCGTGTCACAAGAGTAAGAAAAATCACAAATTGGAAAAACTCATGAATATGAGATTTATCAAATCAAGCAGCATAATTGTTTTTAGACAATTCAGATGGCAAGCATTCAGTAGAGTAGATGCTTAATTTTAAGCTACACCGCAGCTTTGAGCTGGAAGAAAAGGAAATTCCGTCTTGATTGAGCTGTTCACCTCAGAAAAGATGCGTTCACAGGAAGAATGTATAAAAGCATATTTCTTCGCGAGAACCTGATTAGAAACGTCAAGAAGTATCTTTTGCTCTGGAACAACAACGCGAAAAACTAATGTAGCTTTCAGAATGAAAGTTTTGTAAGAGGCAGGTTGATTGCAAACGTTGAAAAGAATAAAGGGCTTGCTCAAAATAACGTTCATGGAAATTTTGTCCCTGATGAAATTTTGTAGTCGCAAAAGAATCAAACAAGAGATCGGGCAGTCATAGCAAAGGTGTTCGATAGTATTATTCAAGCTTAAAGCAGAATTTACATGTGTTAATTCGTTTTTCTCCATTGGTAAGACGATTGATCCCATGCCTTGAGTTTAATTTGCTGAAGAAATATCCAAAATGAGCCACTTTGAATATCACTTCCTTCTGCTTGTTGGAAAGATTTTTGAAAGGAGTAGAACTTCAGACCACGTAGAGGGTTTCAAGGAGCAGTTTATGTTTGGTAATTTTGCTTGTTTTGTATCCAAATAGAACAGATAGAGTTGCATGTAAGAAAGGTAGTACCATTGCTCCGAAAAAAAGCGCAGCTGACGAGGTTAAGAGTATGTGTTTCTAGTCCAGGCTAATAGCAGTATATGATTGCGCAAGCCCCACCAGACTATTCAGCGGCTGAGGCTTTATGGGAGAAGAGTCAATTTTTCACTTGTGGTACTTTACACAAAGACAATAAAAAACCGATGAGCTCGTATCAGAGGTAGAGTCGAGGACACAAGACTCGAGGCTAAGGCCAAGGATACAAAAAAAATCCGAGGCCAAGGACAACCTTTTCGAGGACAGACCCTCTCGAGGCCAAAGATAGTTATGCTCAAGGCCAAGGACCAAGGACACAGCCGCAAGTGTTCTCAAAAAAAAAAAGGTCTTCAAAAAAAGTTTTTCAGGCTATCTCCAATTTATACGCGTACCCAGGATTTTTGATTGGGGGAAGCCTAAACCACAAATCCATGCAATGACGTCATCAGAAATTTTCAAAAGAGGAAGTTTTTGTGGGACAAAGATATCGTAGAATGGAAGATCTGAAATGGTTGCTTGTTAAACCCGGATTTTGCAAAGGGAGAGAGCTTAAACTAATAGTTGAAGAGTACAAGTATCTAACTTTGGAAACGTGTTGAGAAAGCTAGTGTAACTTAAACATATCACAGACGGGGGTCTGGGGGCGGGGCCCCCAGCTGTTGGGCAATTTTTTGAAATTTTTAGGAAAAAAACTATTTTAATGCCATTGAATCACGATTCGCAAGTGTTCAGAGCCATTTGAAAGCACTAGATTTTTGACATTATTGAAAGCCGATTGAAAAAATGTAATTGTTTAATCCTCCTTTTACAAGCAATTTAAGTCCAAAACACGTTTAACATCTTGCATTTTGGAGTTAAATTTTAATTGTAAGTGGTTTGGTCCAGGTAGGAAGAAGTAAGGTGCATTGTCTTTTGCAACATTTTGGCAGTAAATAATAATCCACTCGAAGATTTTCCTGGGAGATTTTTGTTTTGTCATGAAAATAACCAGTCATAGGAGTACATGTTTGGCCATTTGGCTTAGGCCCCATCAATTGCCAGGCCGGATTTACATCGCGCTGAGCCCCTGGCATTTTGGAGATTTTCGCTACATCTTTCTGCCAACTATACTGTAGGTGAAGACCAAAAAAAGTCTTACGATTTGAGCGCCAGGCCCCTAGCTGGTACTGCGTCATTATATGGTAAATCCGGCCCTGGTTAATGTATTACGTTCATAAAAAGGCTAGATGTGGGCCTGAGATAGCAACTTTTAGGACAAAAACTCTCCATTTCTTCCGGGTTATATGTTTAAATTGGCAGGCAAAAATTGAATTGAGGGGGGGCTGGGCCCCAGGTCTTCAATATTGTTGTTAGTAACTGTTGTAAGCAAAAAATGCTAAAAAGAAACTGAAACTGAAGAAACAAAAGACTTTTTCGTCACATTTTTGTCATTGGTGAAATTTCAATAGGAAGGGGGTGGGCCCCCTGGCCCTCCCCCCCTCTTGGCTACGCCTATGCTCCAATAGAGGAAAACAAAAAAGGCATTCGCAAATTTTCCGCGAGGTTTCTGGTGTTTTCCAACAAAATTTCTACTGTTCAAAAAATAAGTGCTGGCTCGAGGACAGGGCAATTTTCGAGGCTTCGAGGCCAAGGACTTCAAGGTGTGTCCTCGAGGACTCCACCTCTGGCTCGTGTATTCGTTATACCATTACGGGAGTCGACTACAATGGATGTCAAGCTTTTGTTTAGTTTTGATTTCGGTGGTCTCGCAGAGAGGAGCGAGCCCTTTTATTGAGGATAGCTCACGACTGTCCTTAAAGGCGGTGAATCATCCAGCCAATTCCGGTGGTTTACAGTAGCTAAAATTGAAGTATAAGTTTTGATATTTTTTGTTTTGATTTTGGGGCTGCGTTTTCGAAGATATTCAACAAATACAAAAAGATATCCCCCGAAAAAACTTTTTGGAAACTCTGAGTTTTGTTCTTCCCGCCAAAACCACAGTTCTCTAAACTATTAGGCCTACACTAATCTTATTAAACTATTAGGCCTAACTATCTCTAAACTATTAGGCCTAGTAGTTTAGAGATAGCTAGGCCTAATTAGGCCTAAACTATTTAGAAATAAACTATCTCTAACCTATTAGACCTACCACAGTTCTCTAAAGTATTAGGCCTACTGTGGATTTGGCGGGAAGAATAAAACTCAGAGTTTTCAAAAATTTTTTTCGGGGGGATATCTTTTTGTATTTGTTAAATATCTTTGCAACCGCAGTCCCAAAATTAAAACAAAAAATATCAAAAATTATAGTTCAATTTTAGCTATTGTAAACCACTGGAATTGGCTGGATGATTCACCGCCTTTAATATAAGAGCCTATCGGTTTTTCACTTGTCCTTTCGTTAAGTACAAGTGAAAAATCGATTATTCCTTATAAACCTTTTGCCACTGTGCACTCTATCAGGGATTGCCCAATTTAGTCTACTCAAAAGTTTAGTCTACTCAATTTAGTCTACCGATCGGTGGTCGAGTGGATAGAGCGTCTGCTACTGATGCGGTAGACTCGGGTTCGATTCCCGGTCGGGTCAAACCAAAGACTATAAAAATTGGTATTCACAGCTTCCCTGCTTGACGTTCAGCAATTAAAGGGACAGTGTGAAGCTTCCATCGTGTGTGGTAGACAGATGGGCAGGTGGCAGCTTGACTCGAAGACCGAAAGGTCCCTTCGCTGTCTCCTGGCCAAGGCAACTTAAGTGTGATTACAATTACAATTACAAAACGACGCGTTTAGGAGCCCCGGAAAAATACATATTTTTTACCTATATACCGATGCTCACAGGCGCGTAGCCAGGATTTGGAAAAGAGAGGGGCTTTTTTGAAAGAGTGAGAAAAGTGCAAACGACCTTAACCCGAATTTTCATCGTTCTTGAGTCAGTTTCACACGGTTTGTCCAAAAATTGAGACGGAATTTCTTGGAAAGCTCTGAAGTTCAAACGTTTTTTCCGCTCGAAAACAGGTGGTCTCCAAAAAAAAAAAAAAGGTCTTCATCAAAATTGAGTCTGATTTTTCGGCCAAAATCGGAAATTCAAACGATTTTTCAGCCCAAAAACAGGTGGTCTTCTAAAGAAAAAGGTCTTCACCGAAATTGAGTTTGATTTTTCGGCCAAAATCGGAAATTCAAACACTTTTTTACACCGAATCACGACATCTACTTCGGCACCCAATTTCCTTTGTTTTCAATTTTTCACCAAAAATCGGCCTAAAAAGCAACAAAAACGTGCGATTTTGCAAAAACTTCACAGGCTAATAAAAACTTCACAGGCCAATGGGGAGGCTCGAGCCCGCCCCGCCCCCCCTGGCTACGCTACTGGATGCTCAGTATAGTCTGAAGTTTTCAGCTAGGGTTGTCCCCACCCCACTTTTCCTGCCCATTGACGTCATAATGACGTCATTCCACCAAACTGGCTAATTTTTTTAGCTTTGTTGACTTTTAATTTATTCATTCTCACTTCTCTTGTAGTTGGACCTGAACTTCCAAATTTGGGTCACTTAACAAGTGGGACATAAGCAACCTTCAGATGCATTTATGATATCATACAATGATGACGTCACAATGCAGGAACAAAAATGGTACCAAAATTGTAACAAATTACCATTTTGAGTGGTTGTCAACTCCTATAGCTTTTGTTACATTTGACGTTGAGCCTTGATATTACTGTTGAAAAAAGGACATGCACATTAAAAGATACCGTATAAATTTGGTTTACTTTGATCAACATTTTCAAACACAAATTACACTGAAAACATGACACCCATTATGCGATATATGTCGTATTTCAGCGTTTTGCTAGTCAACCAAGACTGAGTTTGTTTCAATAACTATAATTGCTTCCATACTTCACTTTTTTTTCAAAATTAGAAAAATTTTAACACATTATGAAGGTGAAAAACTATGAAGTCATATGTTAGCAAATAATTACATAAACGGTCCTAAGTTTGTGCTGGTGTTAAAGATAAGATGTATCAATTTAGTTAATTTTATAGAATTTTGACGTTGCAAGTGATGTCGTCGCATTTAAATAAAACATTTTACAAGTTTAATAAGTTTAATTACCCTAATCTCCATAATTTAATTTTTTTATAATCCTGCTCACGTTTTTGTTTTACGCTATCTACGATGTTTACCAACGCGCATGAAAGAAGCGATCCTACTAGCCAAATCGGTTTTAAAAGGTTATTTTGGTTTTTGCGCCAACCTTGCTTGTCGTCATAAAGGATTTGTTGCTTCTATAAATAGTTCATCAGCTCGTTAGCAAAAGGCAAGGCGATCATTAACTCTATGTATATCAGGAAGCAAATTACGAAAGAACGGTGGAAGTCTAGCCAACTCAATTTTAGAATTTAAGGTGAGAGTCAGATGGTTACCAACCATTTTTTTATCATTTTGCTTCACAAAATATCGAGTGATTGAGTTTTGTCTCCAAACATTAAGCAGCTAAATGATTCCAGGTCTTTACATAACTGATCCGAAACTTCCCACTCACCGCAAAGTTTTCTACAAAACAATATTATTTTGTATGCTAAGGAATTTATCTACTCATTTTAGGACTTTGTTTTGTACCTGAAAGCTTCTTGACGGCGTGGTCGATTCAGTTTTTTTAGAGGACCCAATTTTCCTTTTTCCTTAAAAGCACTCGTAACGTCTTCACCAGTGAACACGTAAATTCCCTCAAGCGTAGAGCAATACTTTTCTCCAAACTTTTGAGCCAGAAAATTGATGTTAAACTTTTGCGATATTTTCCATAGCCAATATCAAGTATATCATTAATGCTGAATTTGTGCATAATTTTGGGTTCGAATCCTACTACGGTTAATTGATACTCAACTAAAGGTAGTCCGTAGAACACATAAGTTATTACACCGATTATTACAGCTTATTACAATTTATTTATTACAATTTATTACTTTTTACACCTTATCACCGAACTTATTACACTTATTACTCGTTACACCCGACCGCAGTCCACAGAACAAGTTTAAGAACTTTACTGCCCTGAAGCATACCAGCAGCTACTTTTGCAAATTTGAAGGAAAGGTGTAGCTTGTATGTAAGTTTAGGTTAGATTTAGCCTGCCCGGGATTCGAATCTAAGACCTTCAGTTCAAAGAACAAATTTATATTGATTCCTGGACAATGTAAACCTCGATGATTCTTTATCAAACATGCCATAACACAAGTTAAATAACTTAACATTTAGTAAAAAATAACATTGAATGACAATCTATAAATAAAAAATAATAATAAAGAGCCAATCTCTTACTAGGGCTGCCCTATGGACACGTTCCAATTTATTACCCCGGTATCGCATTATGCTCTTACAACAAAACAAACAGCAACGAATGATTTTCGAAAAAAAAATAGATACACAAAAATTAATCTGAATGATCAAGCCATTTTTAGAAAATTTCTTCAAATTTTTTTTGTGCTGGAGACAAAACTTGAAATGATATGAACAATTATTTTCTACTGCAAATAGACATTCAACCACAATTAAACGTAGAATACGTAAAAGTTTTTGAATTCCAAGAAACATGGTTAAAAAACTAATCTTTTTAATTTTCTAAATCCTGATGCCATATGGCAACACTATTAGAATACTATTAAAATGAGTGAACAAATTCCTTAACATACAAAATTTTGCTTTGTAGAAAACTTGATGATGAGTAGGAAGTTTCTGATCAATTATGTAAAGGCCTTGCTGAATGTATGGAGACAATAAAACTCAATCACTAAATTGTATACGAAGCAAAATGATAAAAAAATGGTTGAAGACGATCTAACTCTTACATTAAATTGAAATTCTAAAATTGATTTGACTAGACTTTAGACCGTGCGTTTGTGTTGCTTCCTCACATATACAGAGTTAATGATGGCCTTGCTTTTTGTTAACGAGCTGATGAACTATTCATAGAAGCAACAAATCCTTATGACGACAAGCAAGGTTGGCTCAGAAACCAAAATAACCTTTTGGAACCGATTTGGCAAGTAGGATCGTTTCTTTCAAGCGCGTTGGTAGACATCGTAAATAGCAGAAATGGAGAGGAGAACACAACGTTCGAGGCCAAGGCCAAGGACCGACTTTTAGAGGACAAACCTTCTCGAGGCTAAGTACAGGAATTGTCGAGGCCAAGGCCCATTAAGGACACAATTTTTCTAAATTACGGTTGGCAATTTTTCCATTTTTTTTAAGCGCAGCATTGTTAAAGTTATAGCATTTCGTTAAGTTTTTGATGATAATTCGAAAATAGTGTAAAAATGATAATGAATATATAACCGGCCAGTTGGTCGAGCGGTAACGCGTTCGTTTCTGGAGCAGAAGGTCTGAAGTTCAAATTTCAGACCGGTCAAATCGAGCACAGTGTTGCCAACGGCTCGTAATCGCTGCAACATTTCTTCGAAAGAAGCTGTGTTGCCCAGGCGCAATGACGCGGAGAAGGGCCCCGCAAACTCGTTACACCCTTCGGCGTAATTCAGCGGATATAATGAAAGATTTGATTTGATGAATACATAAAAATTGGTCTTGAGAATCACTTTCAGTAAGAATAAAAGAGCCAAAGCTGTTGTAAATATTTCATTTTACAAAATAAAATCTTTATAATATTCGTAAACATTTTTTTGTAAAATAAAATGTTTACGACAGATTTGGCTCTTTCATTCTTAGTGAAAATAATGAAGTTTTATACGTTAGCAGCTGATGTTGATTACGTACCGTAGCGATATCGTGGCAATGAAACAAGGCTATAACCCATGAATGGGAATATAGCTAACATAAACGTACAAATGGTCCATCTAATGCCTTAATTTCAACAGTTAGGGCCCCGGTGCAAACGTCCACTGATTATAGATCCCCACTTTTTAGTACTTTCCTAAACAAAAACCATATAGTTCGAATAAATGATTTCTTTTCATGGAATTTTTTAAACATTATTGTCTAAACAGTAGTATTGCAAATGCAGTAAATTTATGTTTTTAAAATTAATTGAGGTACCGTACGGGGTATATTTGTAAGCTCAAAATTTTGAAAAAAAACAAAAAACTGGGCTCTGGGGCAAGGGCAAAGTTCCTGTGCCCATGCTGAATAATATTAGTATTTTTTTTTTGAGAAAATAGCGATTTTTGCGACTTTAAAGAAGATTACACGCTAAGATTTTCAAAGCAATTTTGGAAAGAAAATACCGCAAATGCTAGGTTAGAAAAATTTAGTTTTCCAGCAACTTTCCAACTCTGATTTTAAGCCAATTTTTTTTACATTTCATTACTCTATCAATAAATGATCGCGAACGTTTTGGCCGCTAAAAGACACTTTGTTAAATTTAACACAAGGTATTTAACTTTAAAAAATAACCTGAAAATCCCAGCAAGGTCGTATGAAGAAGGAAGGCATTAGAGACATTTGCCCCGGATCCCCCTTCAAAGGACCCACAATCGCCAAAACGGAAAAATAATATACCTTTAATTTTTTCTAAAAATGCCCAAATTTTTCGCGGGAGTTTCACCTCTTCATCTTATAATGAAGTGGTGTAAAAAATCTATTCAGTCCATTTCGCATCTCTCCAGGCATTCGAACAATTAGGCCTATTATGCTGTAATTAGGCCTATTATGCTGTAGTTAACTTCACACTTAATTTCTTAATAATTCTTCATGCAACATTTTTTTGTGATCCAATACTTTGTTATTTAGGATTCCTAACCACGATTTCCAACACACAAATTGTTTAGTGGATGTGGTTATGCTCCGACCACTTGCCAATGATGAAAGTTGTGCTTTCTTATCTCAACAAATTCTTCACCCTCGCGTATTTTTAGAACAAGTTGTCGTTCTCAAGATTATACTATAACATATTTACTGCAGTATAATATCAATATGAAAACCCTGGTAATACTGTATTACATTTCATTGTCACATCAATAAATTCATACGCAGAATAGACTCGGTCATTAGGAACTCAAAATGGTTTATCCAAACCCCCCGGATTCTTGTTATGGCTTTAGTACTTTGCAGTTTGTACCGCCTGCAACGATAGTACAGTACTAACAGAAATAAAAACAACAATTTTCTGCAAGGCTTTTTGCCCCCTCATTCTCCGTTTAGAGCTTTCACAGAATGCCATTTAAAATAAGTTTCAGTATGACTTGGCTTAATTAGCTATGACGCAGTATTATTTTTCAAACAAGGAAAGGAAACAACAAATTGACAGACCAGAAGTTTATCTCGTCTTTTGTTTGGTTATTTTCGCTTTTAAGCAATCAAGAAACAACGCTGTCCACGAGCCGAGGACAGAACATTCTCGAGGATTTGTAGGCTTAGAGACCAAGCACTTCAAAATCTATCCTCGAGGCCAAGTACGTCCTCGAGGACTCCACCTCTGCTAGACAGCGTGGAACAAGAACGTGAGCAGGATTAAGTGTTCATTGAATTAGATAATTTCGATGATTGTATTGAGGAGAAGGAGGATGCTGATTTTTCAACGGACTGGTGGTCAAGCTACTTGTCTTTGTAATAAAAAAAACTTTATTATTGAGGTTAGGCTATTTATAACTTATAAAAATTTTTAAATGTTTTATTTAAGTGCGACATCATCACTTGCAACATCAAAATTCTATAAAACTAAATAAATCGTATAGTAATCATAAAAATAAAAACACCTACAAAATCGTTAAAATAATACCCCCTACAGGCTGTTTTGCTGTTTATACGTTGCTCTTTCTTCTGAAGTTGAGATCTCTCACTGTGTAATCGACCAAACACCTACCATAATGAATATGGAAAAGATTAAAATAAAATATTCAATGAATTATTTTAACCATTTTACTGGCAATTTTATTATTATTTTTAACAGACTCTGACCTAACGTCATCGAGCTCTTTGTTTGTTTCGCAACAAAACACTTATTAAATTGTAATGTACATTGCTTAAATTTGTGTAAAAATTTTCCTTTATCAATTACAGCAATAATTACAAAAGATTGTTTTCGAAAATATGACGTCATAAATGATGGCGTCATCACCTTTTTTGCTCTCATTTGTGCATTCCGTAAAAAACTTGATACGTCTTATTTATAACACCAGCACAAACTTGGAACCGTTTTTGTGATTATTTACTAGATTATAACGCCGTTGATATGACGTCATAACTTTTTCACCTTCATAATATGTTAAAATTTTTTCTAATTTTGAAAAAAAAGTCAATTATGGAAGCAATTATTGTTATTGAAACAAACTCAGTCTTGGATGACTAGCAAAACGCTGAAATACGACATATATCGCATAATGGGTGTCATGTTTTCAGTGTAATTTATTGCATGAAAATGTTGATCAAAGTAAACCACATTTATACAGTATCTTTTACTATGCATGTCCTTTTTTCAACAGTAATATCGAGGCTCAACGTCAAATGTAACAAAAGCTATAGGAGTTGACAACCACTTAAAATGATAGTTTTTTACAATTTTGGTACCATTTTTGTTCCTGCATTGTGACGTCATCATTGTATGATATCATAAATACATCTGAAGGTTGCTTATGTCCCACTTGTTAAGTGACCCAAATTTGGAAGTTCAGGTCCAACTACAAGAGAAGTGAGAATGAATAAATTAAAAGTCAACAAAGCTAAAAAAATTAGCCAGTTTGGTGGAATGACGTCATTATGACGTCAATGGGCAGGAAAAGTGGGGTGGGGACAGCCCTAGCTGAAAATTTCAGACTATACTGAGCATCGTTATGTAGGTAAAAAATATGCATCTTTCCGGGGCCCCTAAACGCGTTTTTTGAATAGACTAATTAGGCCAAAAGTTCCTGGGCAATACTAGCTCTTGATTTAGATGTGCTGCGAGGGGTGCTGAGAGAGCTAGAAGCTCGAAACAGCTCTGTGTATAATTGACTCGAGCTGCCTGCAGCTGCAGGGTTGGTGATTCAAATTGCCACCCGACTGCCAATGGAAGTCATTCTTACTTCCCGGGAGTCGACCACGAAAGACGTCAAGCTTCATTTTTTTAGTTTTTTGATATTATTAAATTTATCATTAAGCTTGTCAAGAACCTTGCTTTTTCAAAATAGTTCAAAGTTCCAATCAATTAAGCGTGGTTGATCTTTTACGGCCCAGTCTACACTGGCGTAAAATCGTGAGCGTACCACTGTGTTTTAAGTTTATTTTAAAAAGAAATTCGATACGTTGGACGTACCACCTTACTTGAATAAGCTTCCAGATGGTTAAGATAAACTAAACTTACGCTAGTATGCTCACAATTTTACACAGTGTAGACCGGGCCTAAACAGGCGATATAGCTTGTTTTATCACGCTGTATATTACAAACCCTAAAAATTGTTTTCACAGCAAAGTATTCTTTATTGCGGCTAAATGTACAGCTTACTGACAAAAAGCTTTAATACGCCATGTAGGCTGAAGTAAATAAAAAATTTAATTAAAAAATATACCTTTTACTTTGGTTATAAAATATTCAGGATCAAGCAGTCCTAAACGGACACATCGCAGAAGCGGAGAGAAGAACTTGATCCGGTTTTCTCGTTCGTAACGTACCCAACTGAAAACATCAATAAATATGTTCCAATATTTGAATAAAAATGGTCTAGTACAAATCTGAAAATTTTGCTATGTCAGCTGCAGGAATAGCCATAAGTGCGAAATATCAAACAAGGAAGTGCATACGCTTTTCCCTGCACGGCGCTACTCTGAGGAAGGAGTAGGCATTGGCGACTGGGCAATACAAGTACATAGCAGTTTATGAAGAATAATTGCAGCGAAAGCGATCTATTGGTAATTATGAGATGAAAATTGGCAACACAAAAAACTTGCGCAGTTACTACTTTTACATGTCCAGTTTTGAGGCTGGTTCTTGATTCCAATGCCTGCTTATTGCTGAGTCAAGCCAAAAATGCTGACTCAAGTCATGCTGATTCAAGCCAAAAAAGTCTGAATCAAGCCAAAAAATGTCCTTTTACAAAGGAACCGTGCTAATCAAAAGGGTTTTTATGTCACCAAAGGAACATTGCAAACATATAAACTCTTGGTTTTTTTCATAAACTGGCACATTTTTGGTATGACTCGGCAATAAACTCGCTTTGGAACCAAGAACCAGGCGTTAAAAGAGAACATGTAAAAAAACTGAACATGGCCTCTGCTGGATCAACCAACTCAGAAAGAGAACTCTTAACCTCTCGCCCGAGAGGCGAGCATGTTTTGCGATCAACACTGACCGAAATATTCCTTCACAGACGCTCTCTTCGGCGTGGACATTCAGGCGGTCATCACTGATCAGCTGTTCAATATCCTCAAACTTGAGGAAAAGGAATTCCTCACTTTGTCTGGACACTTCTTCAAAGTAGCGCAAGATGTAGGTTGTAGCTGCGTCCACCAAGCGAGCACAGTAATAAGACCTAAATAAAAATTTTCAATTTCAGGCTAATCGAGTTTTTTGCCAAAGAACGCTAGACTTTGAGTTTTAATTACGGTTACCCCGATCTCCCGATTGAACCTGAGGGCTAAATCAGTCAGAAAAGCTATCAAGTATCAGTGATCCTTTAAGGGAGGGAAAATTTTTGACCCTTGTTTAGGAGTACTTTATTTTTCTACTAACCATCACTTCTCCACATAAACGTGGCCAGGGATTTTGATTGGGGGAGGGCCAAATCGCAAATCACATGCAATGACGTCATCAAAAATTTTTGAAAAGAGGGACTTTTTATGGACAAAGAAACCGTAGAATAGAAGATCAGAAGCCGGGGCCTGGTTTGGTACGTAACCAGGATTTTGCTAAAGGAGAAGACTTGAACCAAAAGTTTAAAAGTTTTCCAAAAGCTTCTAAATTGGGAAAAGTGGCGAGCAAATTTGTGTAACTCAAACGTGTCACAGAGGGGCCAGCCCTATGCAATTTTTTATAACTTTCTGAAAAAAAAAATAGCTATTTTAATGCTATTTGGACCGCATTTAGCACGTTTTTAGAGTCATTTGAAAGAACTAAATTTTAAGATTTGAAATCCAATTGAAAAATTTAAATTTATCAGTCCTCTCTTTACTTGTAAGTAAAGTCCAAAACACGTTTAAAATCTTGCATTTTAGGGTTAAATTTTGTAACTTGGCCCAGGTTGGGAAGCAAGTTCCATCGCCTTCTGCAATATTTTTAGAAGCTGTTAAATAATATTTCACTCGAAGATTTGCCTTGGAGATTTTTGCTTTATCATGAAAACAACCAGTTTTAGATGTACATGTACCGCCAAGGGACCCAAGCCCCTCAATTCAAATTCAACAATTTGTTCAATAAGCATTTCCCCTACAGCTAATTTTTTCTTCGTACGTATTTTGTCGCGTAGCTTGCAAGGTGGTAGATTGTTATTGAAAGTTGATACAATGGATAGTTTCTAATCATTTTATTGCAACAATACTCTTAGAACAAAAACGATTGCCAAAATGGAAATAAGCATAACAATTTATTAGACGCGTTTCGCTTTAACTTAAAGCATCAACAGTGGAATGAATTTACAAAGTAAGAAGCACGAATTTATATACAATAGCCACCCATTAATACAGGTAGCCACGGCATGGCTTAAGATTTGTCATAATTGAATAAAAGAGCGACATGTCATAGGTTTAAACACACAAGAAAACACAGCCGAATAGCGACGTCATTTTTAAACAACAATTTAAAACAATTAAGCATTGAAAAGATACAGTGGCAACAATTGATTGTCGTCATTCAGTTGTGGTTCTGTTTTGGAAATATGCAAGGTTTTTTTGATACGTAATTTAATCACCTGATTACTTCTGCCCAAAATTTTGGGTGAGTCAAAATTAATTTCGTGGTTGGGATTATTGAGCAAATGTTTGCAAACTTCAGAGTCTTCACACATTCGATGTTCATTGAGGCGAGTAATTAGGTTCCGTTTGGTTTGGCCAATATAATTTTGACCACAACTACAAGTTAATTGATACACAACACCTGACGAATGTAATAACGATTGACGTTCTTTATACGGAATTAGTTTGCCAATAGTAAAGCTACGATGAGGCATTATCAGTTTGATATCATACGCACATAAAAATTCACGAATTTCTTTTTCAGTATGCATAGAAATACGATCAATAAACTGCAATTTAAAAAATACACAATGCTTCGTAGACTGTTGTTGGTTAGAGTGGAGTTTGGCATCCGGTTTTTGATTTCTGTTTATGGCTTTGCGAATAACATTCCGAATAGCTTTGGTAGGATACCCATTTTGTTGCAACATTTTGGTAATTTTCTCATATTCAAGAAACAATAATTATCAATTGCTGCAAATTTTAACAGCTCTATTGACTAATGATCTAATCAAAATTTATTTTGTATTTAGTGGGAGCCGAACTACTCCACTTATTATAATCTTTTCAAAGCTTAAGTGTTTTAAATTGTTGTTTAAAAATGACGTCGCTATTCGGCTGTGTTTTCTTGTGTGTTTAAACCTACGGTCTGTCGCTCTTTTATTCAATTATGACAAATCTTAAGCCATGCCGTGGCTCCCTGTATTAATCCCATTAATATTGTATATAAATATAAATGTATATAAATTCGTGCTTCTTACTTTGTAAATTCATTCCACTGTTGATGCTTTAAGTTAAAGCGAAACGCGTCTAATAAATTGTTATGCTTATTTCCATTTTGGCAATCGTTTTTGTTCTTAGATTAAGTAGAAACTCCGACCGTTATGCTCCGAAATTGTTGTAATACGTTTATAAAGAAGTTAGATGAGGGCCTGAGGTTGCAACGTTTAGGACAAAAACCCTAAATTTCTTCTGGGTTAGCCTACAGATTTAAATTGGTTGGCAAAAATTTGAATTAGGGGGCTCTGGCCTTCTGGTCGTCAATATTAAAATTATTGTTAATTACTGTTGTATCCAAAAATGTTAAAAGAAACTAAAAATAAGAAAAAATAGGCTTTGCTGGCATCATTTTCATCATTGGTGGCATTTCAATTAGGGAATGGCCGCCCCCCTGGCCATGCCAATGGTTCCCCATTGATGACGAAATGTGTTGTGGTCGACTTATCTTTTTCTTGCGTGTGGTTACGGCAAAGACTTGGAAAAATATAGTTGAAAGTTGTAACTTGGCTGAGTTAGAAATAGAATATTAGAAGTTACAACACCTATAAATTTAACATTTTTAACACCCTCTTTTTCAATACTAGAGCATTAAAGTTCCTTTAAAACTGAAAAAAATCCCTTCAAACATCAAAAATGCGTGAAAAAAGTAACAGCTTGCTTTGCATAATGTCGAATTCCAATACAGTTGGTCGGGGTTAGTTGCTTCTTCAAGAAAGCGCAGCATTTGTCTTTGACGTAGGTTATGAGAAACTGGTCCGCTGCTGGTAAAAGCTCTTCAACGTTTGATGACGTCACAGTAACCTGAAACAACCACAAAAATCACGTCTATAGGTTTTTTGAAATCATCAATGTCTTCCTACAACTTGGATTTCTGTTATAAGTCCGTGAAAAGCAACATGTGCTAACAAACTAGCAATAATAATTATAACTGTATATAAAATGCGGAAGTCTATAAATTTCACCAAATTGGAAGCTATAGCGATGTTCATTTCTGCACCACTGTGCTTTGGCAACATTGCTTATTTCATATTTGGGTGGTGGCGAGCTGTGGGCAACACTGATTCCTAATTTAACTTGCCTAGAAATTAAAACAGGCTTCCCGTTCTAGAGACGCATAGTTTACAGTTCATCCAAAAGGCTTATCACCAGCAGTAAGACGAAGTAATGCTCTTTTAAATGCACACTTTTACGGCATATTTTTGTTAGTTTTGAAGAAATAGGAATTAAAAAAATAACAGAAAAACGATGACAAAAAGTGGAACACAAAAAACGGTCAAATTTTTTAAAAGTCCTACCTTATTCTCTTCTAGAAAAACGGGAGGCAGAGCTGTTTTCTAGTATTTTTTAATCCATCCTAAAATATACAGCCTTTAAAAAAAACGAAATGATACAAAAATATCTAACCTGGCCGGTATAAGCAAAATTTAAAAGCGAAGCCATTACAGTCGGGGAAATCCCTGGAATTTCAATCTCTTGCTTCTCACTGCTTTTCCATTTCCCGAGAAAGAGAGACCTGGAAAGAAGCACCGTAAGTTAGTTTGAAGTGTTTATATTTTCAAAATTAATCTGCCCAATTTCGTCGATTTCAAAGCGTTTTGGTCGTCATATGTTGATTTAACAGATTATCCGTCAATGACATTGTTATTAGAAAACTTTTAGTTTCGTACAAGATTTATAGGTTATGGTGCCGGTACCAAAAAATAATGCATTTTTCTTCCACAAATAGGCAAAAATTTCTGCAAAGGTTCTGAACATTTCAGTTGCCGTGCATTTATTTGGAAGCAAAATCGTACAAATCTTACATAAAACCGCTTAATTATTATCAAGAAAATGACAGAACTTACCGAAAATAGTCACTGCAAGTACATAATACCAGCCGGTGAACTGGAAATCGGACATCTTCTACTTTGATTACCACGTCACAAAAGATGCCTTTGTGCCTGCATTCGTTGAACGATTGCCAGGCGTTATTGAGGTGTAGAGAAGACTGGATGACCATCGATGATTCAGAGTCACTCTGACACACAGCCATCATGGGCCTGGCAAAAGCCAAAGCAAAACTATCGATTTCTCCAGATTGACGATTTGAATTTTTCCCTTTTATAATTTGAAAAAAATGAGCCAAAATTTTGCTGCTCAGAGACTAAAAAAACTCTCAGAAATTGCGTAGCTCAACCAATTAATTGTGATGATACAAAAATATTTGTTACAGCTTAATTAACAATAAATTATTACGATATAATTCAATAAGACAAACCCGTAAAACGAAGTAGCCTCCTCTATGTTCACAAACCCGAAAATTTACTTCAAAACAGAATGAAAAATTAATCTTGGTATTCTAGAATGTTTAACTTGTAGACTGTACATTGTACAATCATAAGTTTTATATGCCTAATTTTTAACCCACAAAAACATTTGAAATAGATTTTTGCAACAAAAAAAGAAAATCTATCTGCAGTACTAAAAGCAATAAATCCTAATTAAAAATAAAAAATCTGTTCACAAAAGACGCCGTAAATTTTGCAACAAAAAGTTTAAGTATAAGAACCTACTTTCTTTTGTAATTCGGTAAAGCCTGAAAACGAACCACTTAGATTTTGGAAGCACGATTTTTAACTTTTCGTCAGGACACTTTTCTTAACTTCCTCTAAAAATACATCAAAATGCAAGTTCTCACGTTACAAATTTGAACCATTTTTGAACTTAGCCTATACTAGCAGAGTAGAACTGCACTAGTTTTCCAGAAAACTTCCTAGATATAGTTATAAGAGGTTGCTGTAACCAAACAGGGTATAATTTGTAGACCTCGAATACTAAAGAATGTTTAACGTTCAACAATTGAGTCAAGTTTCGCCAGTAACAACAAACCAAATTTATTATGTCACTTGTTACCCAATTCAAAGCATTACTGCACTTGGAGTTGAAACAACTGCACATTAAGGTGTTGCCAAATGAAGTAAAAATTGTATGGCGCGATGTCTGAGTGAACTTCTAAACTAGTTCTGCCTATTTCTCTTCAGATACAGCTTAACTTGTCAGATTCATCAAGTTATACATGTTCTCTTTTCAATCCCCCTTCCAGCTTATTGCCGAGTCGGACTGAAAAAAGGTGACAGATTACGAAAAAGCTGTGTCAACCAAAGAGTTTATAACTTATGTTGCAGTGCTTTTTTGGAAGACTGTGGACATTTAAAACTTTTTGATTGAAACGTTTTTTCGTAATTTGGCAGTTTTGTAGCATGACTAAACAATTAAGCCGGCACTGGAACTAACTTAATAACCGGGACCGAAAAGGATGTACAAGCGCTATTTCAGTCTTCAGTTTTTGCAGTTAAATTTTATCTAGCTCGTAATTGTAATTACAACTTTATTCGCCAATAAGCTACCTTGGCCAGGAGGCTGCGAAGGGAACTTTTGATCTTCGAGTCAAGCTGCCATCTGCCCAGTGCTTACCTGTCTATCAAACACGGCAGAGGTTCCACGCTCTCCCTTTTAGTGCTGAAAGTTAAGCAGGAAAGCGGCAAATACCAATTTTTATTGTCTTTAGTTCGACTCGACCGGGAATCAAACCCTCAGTCTACTGCTTCGGTGACAGACACTCTATCCTCTCGACCACCGATCGTATGAACATACTGATTTGAAAGTTTTTAGGATTTTATTTGCAACAGCTTAACATATCCCTGGGTCATGCCCAGAATTTCAAAAAAGCAAAGAAGCCTTTGTAACAAAATAACTCTGGTAAAAACACTATTTAAAAACAGAACTCTTTCAACACAAATAAATGTTCAACTGTTCATTTTTAGTCGCGATCAGTTGGACTCATAATTTTGGATAAAAGTGAGCTTTGACGTATTAATTTGCGTTAGTTAAAAAAGGGTTGAACATGATACTGATCCTAACCCTCCTAACACGCCCTGAAAACGTGTTCTAAAAAGTACTTGCCGATTGATGAATTACCTAAATTTTTCAAGCTGCTTTTTTACTAATCGTTTGTTTTTGCTTTTTCGCGATGATATCAATTGAAACTGTGTTGTAGTCGCGACAAAATAAACAATGTTAATGTTAATACTACCCCCACTTTTCATTACAATAAGTCAGGAGTGGAAATTGGAATATGTACGGCTCGTTTTTAAGGTGCTACCTTTTGATGAATTTGGAGAACAAAACTATTAACAAAAATTTTGGTGAAAAGGCTTGTAGCTTATTAGCCTACTAACAGTACTACGTTGCGAACATGAAATTAATTGAAAAATGTGTTAAGAACTTAGGCAGTATTGAAATATGATGCCAGAAAATGCACAAAAATCACAAATATTACAACAGTAGTAAAATTGGTAAAAATGGCATTGCTAAATAAGTTTCATGTAGCAATAAATCCGTGACCTCTACAAAATTTTTAAAAAATCTGAAGCCAAAAATTAAATGTACTTAAATTTCCTAAATTGAATGGTTTGAAGAGGTTTAAAAATATAGCTAAACAATTTTGTGATGCATACTTTTTACATACTCATACTTAGTCTACCGAATTAGCAATAAAATTACAAATGGTTTCTCAAAAACTGCAATTTTAGAAATGTTTTAGTAAGACAAAAATGGAGTTGGTAAAAAACGCCCAATTTCAACCCTCTAAGTTTAAATACACCTTCTATTTACAATTTTAGCCGCTAAATTCCTGCAGATTTCATCACCTCAGCGTTGAAAAAACTAAGCTTTGGCAAATAAAACAAAAACAATTGAAAGCTTGACAACAACAAAAAAACTGCGAAAAGTTAACCAAAAAAAGTCACAAAGAAAACCATCCCAAAAGCCATTAAGGGAGCATTCAAATACATAGCGCTTCAAAGGGAGAGGTGAGATTAAACAAAACTATTCAAAAACCGTCAAAAGAGAGATCATGAAAATTTTCATTTATTTAAAACACCAAATGAATCATATTTCAATATTTGAAGTTTAAAACACTGCACTGTTAAAAATAGGAAAAGCCAAACTTGCTCAAAATGCGGCATTTGAAAGCTCCCTGAAAACTTAACTAACGAAGTAAGATTGGAATGCGATACAGGTACCTAACGAAACAGGATTGTGATTAGTAGCATTTGAAGGGAGTCAAAAATCCAGCCAATTCCGGCAGCTTACAATAGCTAAAATCGAAATATAATTTTTGAAATTTTTTGTTATTTTCGGGCTGCGGTTGCAAAGATATTCAACAAATACAAAAAGAAATTCGGCTCAAAATATTTTTGGTAACCCTGAATCTGTTTTCCCAGCTGGAACTTTTAGGCAAAAAGATACATTAAATAACATTAACCCTTCCAATCACCTTACGTGACCAATCCAATTTCGGTAACTTCCTTTTTTTCCTGGAAGTTCAGGCTAAGAATACAAATTCAGGGTCTCCGAAAACTTTTCGAGAGGGATATCTCTTTGCATTTGTTGAATATCTTTGCAACTGTAGCCCCAAAAATGAGAAAAACTTCCAAAAATTATCTTAGATTTTAGGTATTGTAAACTAATGCAATTGGATGAATGCTCCACCTCCTTTAAGCTTTTTCAAATCAACAAAAGCGACTCCTTACATTAAATACACGTTTCAAAAAAAGAAACGCGTTGCAAACTTTGCCCAACAAATATTTTGTCTTCAATGAAGCAGTTTATACTGGAGTAAATACGGGATACGTCAATGTTTCAAGCTTAGTTTGCAATCTGAACTGTATGAAAAAGCGAATCGGGTAAGGCCCGTGGTTCACATTTACTGAGCTGGAGGATGCCTTTTGCACCCTTAAAATATGATGGCGTCGATAGTTTTGGTAACGAGGCGAAAGTCCGGCTACTTGATGTTTAAGCAACAGGAAAAGTAAGCTTCACAATTAATCAAAAAATTTTAAATTACATATTCTTTGCAGTTTTACTAGCCACTGGCCTGTTTATTCACCCTCTTTCAAATGCCTACTTTTTCAGGCACCTCTTTTTTAACTTTGACTCTTCATTCCGTTTTTTTTTTCCGGCCCTTTTGGATTAGCGATACGAAGCCGTGTCAGAGAACCTGATTTGTAAAAGAGGTAATTAAGTATGACCTAGTTATGCAGCCAAAACTTGATTTATGCATTGCGTGACGTAACTTAGTTTCAAAAATGGGGTGCAAGATCGAAAAAATACATCTCGGTCAATCTGCAGTAGTTCACGTTACTTTGTATGTCCTAATATGTTGTCACAATACAGAATTATGTTGTCACATTACACTGTATCAATGTGCATTGTGCGGTGAGTGAATAAGGCTACATATGCCAACTGAAGTTGATTTTTTTTCGGTCAGTGGCCAAATTTTAATTAAATGACAAAAAATAAAAATAAAAAATGCCACAAAAATTTGAAAAATATCGCAAATTGGTAAAAACTATTTCAAGATTCACAGACCATTTACCCTTACCATTTGATAAAGATTAATTTTATTCTTGAAACTAACTCAAAAATAAATGAAACCTCCCATGAGCTAGACCATGCATCTAATTGTCCATCAGGTTAGATTAGTGGACTACCCATAAAAAAAAACCTAAATAGGATAGAACATTACGATTAACCTAATGGAATAGTTACCTATTTTTGACCTCTTCTTTACAATCAATCTACCGTAAAATATGATAAATGAAAAATGACCAAAAAACATCATTTTTTTTACACTTGGACTGAATTTCTCAGCGACCAACAAACCAGTGCTTAACTAACGTCATTTAAGAAAGCACTATCAGTTCAAACGCAGAAACAACAGTGCACTTTAATCGAGAAAAATATGCACGGCCCCGGTGAATTACGATCAGCAGTGACGTCGCCCAGAAAGAAAAGCAGCTGATGACGTCATCCAACAAAAGCTACAACTTGCAAACTGCAAGTAGTTAGTGTTTGTCACTTCAAAACTATTTAACACCAAAGCGATGGCGTCATCAACAAAAACGATGACGTCATCAAACAAAGCGACAACTTGGTATTGCAAGAAGTAGGTGTTTGCCACTTTAGACTTATTTAACACCAAAATATAAATAGTGGACTAGTGGATAAGGCAACGGAAAGGTTTTGAACCTTAACCTTCAAAGTTTAAAGTTCGATTCCGGCCTTCCACCAGCTCATCGGCGTACCTTATTGGACCTTGGAAAATGTTTTGTGCCAAGTTTAATAATTTCTGCTCTTCTTAAAAAAAAAATTGGATTATTCTAATTAGTATTCAACACTCCCAATCATAAGCGATTCAAGCGTGACTTCAGAGGCCAACGAAAGTAACTTGGCAGTATTTCAAATGTGGTTCTCTAGGCCGTCAAAGGCGACGGCACCGCTGACCAGATTTCAAAACCGAATTTAAGCAAATATTTGTCAGGTTCTTTATTCATCATCACTCGGAAGAAGCTCGTGCATCAGGAACTTCTTTTCCACCAGAGGGCGCACGTCTCCGCTCTGAAATTCATGAAGCTTTACGTCACCAAATCACATTTTAAAGCAGGGAAATCTTTTTCCACCGCCCGTATTTCCGTGAGAATTGTGACCTCGCGACGCTACAATTTGCAGATCGAAAGGCAATAATCTTGCCCAAAGCTTATCTCACCCTAACTCATATTTTTCAAATTGTAGCGCGAGCAGATTCGAACCAATAACCTCTTGCTCAAGAGCTGAACGCGTAAAGCACAATGCTCATACGGCTTCGGCTAGAAGCAAGATTATTTTGTATCGTGACTGTAAGATACAATTGTAAATCGTAATTTAGCGGCGGGGCACCGTTCAAACTTTCACGATACTCCATCACATCCTTATTTCGCTTGGGTAAAATATCTTACATTCTAACTCATATCCATATTATACCGAAAATTTACTGTGGGTCGTTGATGGTCCCTCAATAAGCCTTTTTCCATCTATTCTTGCAACTTGCGAGTAAACTTGTTTGGAAAGAATATTATACTTATCATTTACAGTAATTCGAAAATCCGAAAACGATAATTCCAACCAAACCTTCTTTAGATGCTTGATCTGAATTTTACAAAGTTCTACATCAAAGATCGTCAGCATCGCAAGATTCAATTAAGGTTGCTACCTGCTTGGTTAAATCCTCCAGAAAGGGAACGAGTTTGAGTAGTTCATTGTCTTGCTTGTCTGAAAACCAGCTCTGTATCGGAATGCCGTTGGATAACTGAAACAGAAACAAATCAAAAATTCCGAAATTTAACAGTCTACACTCCACGTACACGTCCAATGGAACACCCAGACAAAACATGCCTGGCTTCTATTCAATCAAGTATCAAAAAACAGTCTGGATTTGGGAGCTACCTCTATGTAAACAATTTAGATGCTTGTTTTGAAAACAGCAAAGGGCCTTAATTGTTATTGTATCTTTATTTTTCAACTTGGCTAGGCCAGAAGACAGCGAAGGGATCTTTCGGTCTTTGAGTTAAGCTGCCCCCTGCCCACCTGTCCATCATGCAAGATGAGGCTCTATTTATACTGTCTTTTTCAATGCTGAACGTCCAGCAAAGATGCTGTAAATACCAATTTTTTATGTTTAGGTGTGATCTAAACGGGAATCGAACCAAAGTCTACCGTTTTAGCAGCAACCGCTCCATTACCTTCACTGTCTCCAAGACACGGCAACTCGGTTAATAAGATTGTAATGATAACCTCAAGTAAAGATCCTTGACACAAGATTAAATTATTGAATATTTGTTTTACGGTAACACGCTTAGCAGCCAAAATTTCAGTACGACTATCTGACAGATTGCATCAACTGCAAAACTTAACAAAGTCATACAAATTTCGATTTTGAAGATCATGTTGAAACCAAAATGCAGGACGAAGTGCAAAACCGATACCTACCACGCTATACTAGCTTAGTAAGAAGCTAATAGCCATGAAACGATTAATGCAACTGAGCAATGCTTGACAAGGCTATAAATAGCACAAAAGAGTCACGACATATCCAAGCTAGATTTGAGAGCAACTTTAAATTTGCACGAGTAGTTTCGAAAGTCAGAATTCGGCGGAAATAACCCAGTACCTGATAGGCGAAGGCTTGCGGAGAATTGTCGATTATTACAGTTTTGCTCAAATCTCTTCCTAATATATTCAGATCCTTGATGTAATTTCCTTGCACACAAACGCAGTGTTCACGAAACAATCGGTGTCTGTTTGAAAATAATAAGACTTGTTTGCATCTTAATAAATAAAAAATCAGTCGAAATAAAACTGATAGCTAGTTAACGTATTGATTTGAAACCACATTCTAGTCCTGAAACCTTTCCTCCAGGTACGTTGGATGATGCAAGCCAGATTCAGGTTTTTTTCCTGTAAATGATGATACAACACATTATACCATTAGTTGTTGGGGTGTCATACAGTCTATAGTGACTATACAGCAGGGGTACCGCAGAACGCTGCTACTTTAGCCATTGCACAAACTTTAGCCAAAAATAGGAATGCGATATCCAAAAGCTGTGTGCACCAACCGTTGCGTGCATTTAGTTCATATAGCACATGCACCTTGCAATAGTATATATGGGTGTTTTGAACATGATTGATGAGTTGCACAACTATTTAAGTGACTACACATCAGCAACTCGCAACACCCAGTAAAACCTTAAAAAATGGTGCCCAGAAAACTGACTTTGGTACGTATCCTTATTAAATTAGCAGAACTGTTATTGTGATAAAAGGTATGGTAATATAGTCCTAAATAACTGGAAAATTTTTTTATGAGCTAACTCCAAGATTAACTAGGATTTTGGAAAATGGCCAAAGTAAGGAGTATGATTTCATGCAAAATGCCCAACCTTAGCCACCCTTAAAAACATTCATTATTTTCATTACAAGGAATTTTAGTCCTCATTTTCATAATAGTATGGCAGTGTTCACCTAACAATTCTAACTATGACATAATTTCTTGTACCAATCCAGGTTATGCTGTTGAAAAGTAGCAATCAAGGTCAGAGCATACTGATTTGTTTGTCAGAAGATCCAAATCTGCTGATAAATCAGGTAGCAGAGTTATTTTTAACTGGGCATTGATAATAATGTTACTAGTAAGATGCTGCTGGTCCTACTCTTTATACTTTAAATGCATTGAGCCAAAATCTGAGCATAGCCTATTTTTTTATTTGATCATTTTCTAGACTAAACTATTTTAATTTTTCAGCAATAGTTGGGCATTTTGATCATTCAGCTTTGATAGCTCTATTGTACTTTGGATTTTTAGCGTAACTTGATACAGTGTAAGTACTGTATGTCACCGTAGAACTTGAACTGAAATGCCATATACTAGTAAAAGAAAATACGCTGCATTTAACGATCTATTATCAAGGCAGCTTAGGTAGATCTCACCAGTGGAATAAAATTCTGTAACACTCAAACTATGTGTTTCAAATTGTTCTTGAATGAGTGCTTGTTAATTTTCAATTTTTTAAAACTTGCCTGGGGCTAAAGTTGGATATAAGGCTCCTAATGGCTAGTTTTTGTAAAAATCTAGTCAGTGGCCAAAGTTAAGAATTTCATCCAAACTTTAGCCACCCACTAATTTAAAAAAAGACTTTAAATAGTGTGATAAGTAAAAAATAGATATAAATAAGTAGAACAAGCCAGTCTCGTGGATTTAGCACCAAAGTTTTGTTTACACATAAACAATTGTGCAAATTATCAAAACAACAATTCCAAAAATCGTAAAAGAAAGGGCGTTTTACAGTACTCAACTAGTTTTAGCAAAAATCCAGATATGGTTGATGAAGAGTCGTTGGGTCCAGAAAAGGTTGATAAAATTTGAAAAGGTCCAGAAGATATGGCGACCAAAAAGGCCGCTTGACGGCCAAAAAAATAAAAAAGGCCTTCAACGCAATTTGACGACTAAAATGCGATTGAAGACCAAAACAAATCAAGGTCTTCACTCTTCACCGCAATTTGGTAAGGGTTTGCGCGCTCCACGTGCATTAGGCAGACAGTGAGTTCCCGTACAGAGAAGTGTCAAGGTCCGAATTTCGGTCCAACAGTGGGCCGCGGTCCGACTTTAGCGTTCCGGAGGTCCAAATTTGGACCACGGTCCGCCAGTTAAGCAACTACGCTATAGAGTATAGAAACTCCATAATGGAAAAATTAATGCCCATTGGCACTGAAAAATAGGCACTGCAACACCACTCTAATCAGCCACTGCCAATGGGTGATTATCGGTCTTCTCCGAACCAGACAACCGACCAGTGACATTAGGGTTGATCTCCTCTTACGTCTGATTGAATAAGTAGCTTCAACAATCAACATTCTACTATGAAAAAAGACGTTTTGTCTTAAAAGACTCCTGACACCTCAGACGACTAATGCATACTACCATTGCTACTGTTGTTACGTCATTACCCTGAGAAGTAGAGACAACATGCAACATTATATCGCTACAAAATCTTGTTTAAAGGGGCATTGCATCCTGATTTTTAATTTTAACAATAAATATAAAAAAAAATTGATTACCAACGTTTTGCACCGTTTTTTTCATTGTTTGACGTGACATACAGTAGCATTAACGGGAAAGATTTTGCCTTTACGGGAAAAAACTTGGCTGTGACAACACGGCAGCACCAAATTTACATACGTGGTTCGAACCGACTTAGTCATCTGGTAGGTCCCGGGCATGGATTTGCTTCAAGTAAAACTAGGCTTATTGGTTTCAATTTTCTGCTTTTGGTACAAAGATATTCGATCTGGTGCACTTACAAAAAAACTTAAAAATAGGTCTACATAGTTTGTTTGTAATTATTAGACCAAAGCCCAGCATGAAAACGCAGAGGCTATTATAGACTTTACAGTGTTTTCTAATCAGCTGGTAGGCTACTTTACTAATGGTAGGCTACCAGGCCTACGAGCTACGTTTTGTGGCAGGCCTATAGCAGATTGGCAGTGACTAGCCTATTTTACTACAAACTTTTAAGCTCAAGAGAATAAAACAAACATAAAGAATATTCATTTGGCGCATTTTTCATTAGTTAAGTTTTTTAAGGGTAGATTTGGAATAGTTTATGCGTTCTTGTAACCATAGTGATTATGCTTTCCTGACATTAGCGCAGCGTCCACACGGGCGCCACCTAATCGTTGATTCAAAAATTATTTAAAAAATGGCAGGATTGCCACAAATAGCGGGAAAAAAATGCAAATATTTTTCCATGTAGAAGTCGAAGAATTCTGAAATCAGCCTCAAAGACTAAAAAAAGAAAACCAACAATTTTGTTTTGTGTGACAATAAATGAGTTAAAATTAGAGCTCAATACCCATTTAATGCGGATTCGAAACTGCGTTGAAATGTTTCCTCGTTTAATCACCTCTGGTAATTTCACTACAAGTATTTTTTATTTTTATAACATTATAGCCACAGGAAGTCAAGTAGGGTACACGTTAGCTTGTTTTAAATGCCATTGCAGCTAAAAATAAACTGCATGGGAAATGATTTTTACCATGCTCGCGTAAGCTTAGGCATTAAAGCCAATTTAAAGTGGCAAATGGTGAGAGACTAAACTCTTATGCAAACGTGAAACAAATGAGCAATACAAAACTAGAACAGTTGCTGGATCCCGGTTCGATTCCCAAACCAGCATTGCGTCGTTGCTTTTGGGAAGAACATTTTACCATATTTCCCATTGGGGACAAACAGTCTACCCGCTGTGGCGGCCCAAACTGGCGTTAGGCTTGCAAACAGATCCAAGAAAAAGTGCTCTGCTTCGGTGTGGTTGGACAAGTGGAGAGCCGCAGAGTACTTGGTCTAAACGCACGAACGAATACATACAAAACTAAGGAATATCGCATTATCGCTAATTTCGCTTACCTAACATACTGCTTGCCTCCGTCGAGCATGTTCAGTAGTTTGTCAGCGTAAACTCGTTTAGAAGCAGTAAAAAGGATAATCTACAAAATACTTTAATGATTAAAATCGGATATATCAAATCAAATATTTCATACTCGCCGAAGCGTGTAACGAGTCGGCGGGGCCCATTTCCGCGCCTGCGGGCAACACAGCTCCTTCTGAAGAAACGTCGCAGCGGCGACAAACTTTGGCAACACAGTGTA
Source organism: Trididemnum nubilum (assembly GCA_963965965.1). Classification (NCBI taxonomy): domain Eukaryota; kingdom Metazoa; phylum Chordata; class Ascidiacea; order Aplousobranchia; family Didemnidae; genus Trididemnum; species Trididemnum nubilum. The sequence goes on from OZ014486.1 coordinate 5,526,163, forward strand.
CGATTTTAGCAACCCGAGATTTAAACCTCAGACCTTCCGTTCCTGAGACGAACGCGTTACCACTCGACCAACTGGCCGTTAAATAGGATATATTCACCCAAAAATGTGCAAAAACTCACTTCGTAATACTTGGACATTTTCTCGAGAAATTCCTTGTAGTTCGGTCGAGTTCGAACGAAAACCTGAAAAACTTTAGGTGAGAAGTTGGTCCAACCTCCGGTTAAAACATGTTGACCAAAACACAAAAGTAACCCAGCTATTAATTAGATTGGAGGGGACCAATTTACGCAATCATGTCATTTTTTGTGTGGTAAACAGCAATGAAATAATATCGCATCATTCGCAGTTTCTGTGTTTTGCCGAAATAGGTAGCAGTCAAAATTTTTGTAGGAAGCACTACCGACTACCGCAGGCAAAAAAGACGGCCTTTTTAGTACAATTTTATATTTTAAAACGCCTAAAAAATTTAATTTGGGGCCTGATACCACACCCCTTTTCTGGATACGTCCTTGGAACCAAATTCCAACGTCGCTAGTGTTTGACCTCAAAATTACCCCGATCCCGTCAAAATAGCATCAACGTGAACAAAGGAACCAAACAGCCAACAAATTAAATACCTGATAGACAACGTCTTGAAATAGAACTGAGAATGAGAGATCGGCATCTTCCATTTCCGTTAGGCTGCAATGAACCAACGTTTCATCCAGATCTAACACCAAGGAAAACTCAGGAGAACTTCGGGTTTTTAAGGGGAGGGCTGAACATAGAAAAAGAATTAGCAGCGGCTACCGTAACATTGGTACCGGTACCAGATAGTGATAGTATTTAAATCGCAAGGAGTGGTTCAATTCTAGCTTGAAGCACAATTGGTATTCATCAGTGAAGAAATCTAAAATTTCAAGGGTAACATTGCTCCAAAAATCATCAGTTGGACGACCTAGAACTAGATGGACCAATTGCATTGAGGATCTTGGATGAAATCGCTTAGGACTTCACCCAAGCGAAATGATGGAGGTGATGGAAGACCGTGAAGCGTGGGCAGCTTAATCTCGAGTTGCTGCCCCAGCAACCTTTACCGAGAAGAGTGCAATGAAAGAAGAACATTGCTCCAAAATAAGTTAGAGATGTTTAATGGTGATATGCAATTGAGTGGTTGGGTATACTGTGCTGCCACAAATATTCAATCTATGCTCGAAACTCAGCTGTGTTAAAAAGTTATACCGGGTTGAGATAAGAAGGGGAAAGCAGATGCAAAACAAGTAGTAACCTTAACATCGGTAGTTTATATTAACGTTACGGTAAAACGAAAATGAATCATCACAGTAATACTATATGCGGTATTATGCACCAATTGATTGTAATACGTGATTGACTGAAGTATTTCAATCATACCGGTGTACGAAGCAACGTTGCTTCATAACAAGTTTAAATCGCTAATTTATCTGTTTTGTATGGCGCGATTTAAACGCTATCGCGCGTTAACACAGCAAGCAAACATAGTAGAAATCGATCAAGCATAGTAACTTGACATAAGGCTGTATAGAAGCGAGTGTGTGCATTGCGCTGCGCGTGTTTGACTATTGTTTACACTCGCTCATACGTTGAACGCTAGCTAGCAGCCCGCGGCAAGAACAAACTACGTCATATGGCGCTTCTTCTAACAGAAATTTGAAAACGTATCAGCATTCAGCACATCTTCCTAATGTTCCTAGCTAAGCTTTTGTCGTTACAAGACTACAATAGGGTTTTTTCTGCAAAGCATAAATCGCTAGCGTTAGCAGGACCAATATTCCGGTCCCTATGGCTATAGAAAACTACAGCAAGGAATATTTGATCCTTTATGCTTAAAAAACAAAGCGAACATAACTGTAGCAATTACATCTCAGCTAACTGTACTGAGAGTTGCTGAGGACTAACAGTCCAAAAAAGCACTGTCCAGTTCTGTGAACGTGAGACGTAGCAATCATATCTGCGGCTAAGTTTATGTTGTAAAATTACTGCTAAGTGTAAATACCTCTTTTGCGACAAAAATTCAAACCATGTATGCAGGACAATCAATATTCTTGTGTTTTTACCGGTACCAAACGCAAAACCAATTCTAATACTCAAATGGGGTGCAACTAATCGCGCAACCAAAGGCTTAATTGCAAAAATTAGCAACAATTACTGAACTTTTGGCAACTATGGTTGCCACTTGGCTCGCCTGGTAACGCGAGTAAAAATTCAATCTTGGTAAAAAATCCCCTGGTAAAAATTCACCTTAAATACAGTGGCTTACCAGGCTGTCTGCATCTTTGCTCTTTGGTCAGGGGAGGGAGATGCTTGATGAAGTAAAACGGGTCGAAGACTTCCCAGTCTTCCTCATAATGACTGCTCGTTTGTTGAGGAGCTGCTGTTTTTACTGGGGTTGTCACTGTGGAAGGCACATCGTACGACACCCCTGTTGAAGTGGGTTGCAATTCACTGGAACCTAAATGAGAAAACATTCAAATGCACTCTTCGTCTTCACTGCATGGTAAAGCAGTGATTGAGCTACTAGAATAGAATTCTTTTTTGAGAATCTTTTCCCGAAAATTAAATCAGTTACTAACAAATATATGAGCATTCTCAATAAAACAGCATCACACCTAACGTTTGTTGTGACCTAAAACATTTGTCAGAAATTATAAATACAATTTTTTACAAAAGTATTTCTACTTCAGATTGTGCATACTTACTATCAGGAACATAAGTTTGTTGCTTTTTTACTTCTTCAGTAGTAGAAACCTCGACATCAGTAGTAGAAGACACTTCATCAACTTGCTCCTCAAGCTGGTTTTCATCATTGCCACTGCTAGATTCACTACTACTAACTTCCTCATCTGCAAAATAAAGCAAAATCAACAGACAATACACACAATTACACATAGTCTTGTAGGCATAACCAAAGATATGATTAACAACGTAAGCAATACGGTTTCAGAATCGATCATTGTCTTGTGATAAATTCATCCACTTTACAGAGTAAATTCAAAAATTGGTATTGATACTGTGATTGACACGATGACTAGGAGCATTCATTACGGTATAGTGAACAAAGGTGTAGGAGTAAGTATGTCCAGTACAAGGTGGTTAAAAAAAAATCAAACATTTCTTCTCAGAGTGACTAACTGTTTCTTTTAATTTTTCAGAGCTTTTTACCCTTGGATCATACACATTTTGAATTCATTAGGTAAAGAAAAATGACTAAACACGTAGTTTTCAAAAGGTTTTATCTTACCACTTGCTTGACCAAAAAATTTGTAAACGGGAGAGAATATTGACCCCAAAAGAGATTTTTTGGCAGCTGACTTGCGTCGCTTTCTTCTTCGGCCTAAAAAATGACAACTAAATGGTAAGACTGACCAATTTGACCAGGAAGTTTAAGTGGAATCAGTCAAAACAAGATTGATATAACAGTAGTAGTACTAATAATCTTTTATTGCCGAGCAAAAAACAAACACGTCGAAAATTAAATAAACATTTAAAGACACGATTTAGCATGACGAGAAGGAGCGAAAGACAAAATAAAAACGTCGTTCAATTAAGCGACTTCGTTCATTAATTGTTAATGATAGCAATATACTAAACTGAAGCATAACACTGATAACATTATTAGAAACTATAATACCTGTCCAAAAAAACAACAAGGAAATACAATTTGACCAAGGCCATCAAATTCCATATCATACATTACTGTATTCTATGTTGCTTGCCACCAGGTACTGGTAAACAGCATCATGCTGATATACTGTAATTTTACTAAAAAAAACACTAAAAAATGAGGTGAGCAATATAAACTGAACAGTAAACACTCTTAAACCATCGATCTAATTTTAAACAGACTAATTTTCTCACCTTTTCTTGTTTTACGTGGACGATTTTCACATTTTGCACGAGCTTCATTGTTTCCATGATTAACAGCAGCAGCTGTAGCTCTAACAAAGATTTAAATGGTTAATTGAATATTTTTGTATTTAAAATTTTTATTTGCTAGTCATCTTCTCACTAGGACAAAAATCAAAAAGCTAAAAGCAAAAGCATATTAAACAAACACGTTACAAGTGTTACATTTTTCTCGGCTCCGTTTTGACTTCATTGTCAAAAAAAAAATTGCCAGTAAGTTAGAATTGTTTTAACTTACTTATAAATAAACAACACAATCATATTGTATTTTGTTTCTAATGAAAAATAGACTTATTCTGCTTATTGACCAATCAAGCTTGAACAAGCTGCTTCCAGTTTGGTTAATAATGAATGAAAAACTATTGATATGCTTGAGAATTAAACTTAAAGACTGCTCAAGATCAGTTTTATTCAAGAAATGAAAACTACTTGAGGTAATGAAGAGGTGCTCCACGCTTTGTTCCACTCTTCCTCCATCCGCAAAAATAGATTTAACCTGTTTGACTCCACATCATCGGCAACCCTGAGTTTCAAACTTTTGTGACGTCAAAAAAGAATGACTTAGGAAAATTTTTTGCTGAATAATCAACACGATGTTTTATAATCAAACAGGTTTGCTGAACTTGCAAATATGCAAAATTTCTTGTAAAATAGACAACGCAATGTTCATTAATTTGCAATAAATTTTGCAAAGTCATCCTTTTCTGAAGTCACAAAATTTGAAATGCAGGGCTGTGAATGATATGGAGTCAAATGGATTAGATCTATTTTCGTGGATAAGGGGAATAGTGAAACAAGGATTAGAGCATGTCTTTATTACCTCAAGTAGTTCTTACTTCTTCAACGAAACCAATTTTGAGCACTATCTCTTTAAATTAGCATGATGCATCAACATTTTTAAATTATTTAATATATTACAATTTAAGATAACAAAACACAGCACACATCAAAAATTAAAAGTTTTAAACAATACAGTGTGTTTCACCCATAATCAGGATCATCAGGGAGTCTTATATTTCAACAAGACACCCCTGATGATCCTGATTACGGGTGAAACAGATCGCAGGGTTTTAAACTGTTTTAAATTTTTGATTGCTGACATGTACTGTGTTATGTTATGATATTCACTCAGGCCTACGCTGTCAAGCACTTTTTTGAATTGGTTGAATTTTAACTCCACTCATCATATTACAACTTTTGTACTAGTTTAGGCTTTGGGTTAAGAATGGTGCTAGTTAAGTCCCGACTGTTTCAAAACTGGTTTCATTTTGATAAAACTGTGTAGAGGTAAAGTATTTTGCATTGATTTTGTGCTTATGCACAGTTTGCAGACACATAAACATCAATTTGTTATGTTTCCTCATTTCTTTGCTTTCTTTTTTCTAACGATGTAGTAATATTCTGCTTTAACAAAATGATTGTTTTGCATGGTTAATAGTGTAATTCAGTACAATCAATTACCGGTAACCATTCTAACTGAACATTCCGTAGAATATGAAAGTAAACCAGTGGGCTATATATCAGTTGAATACCTGTGATTGTCTTTCTTTGGAATAACTGGTGTAGATGTGATCAGAGTTGAGTCTAAATCCTCATTAACTGCACATCTTCGTCGCTTTTTAATTCTATCAGCTTTTTCAAGCTGTGGAGTACGATCACTTGTCTAAACGTGCATATTTTGACAGATTAAATTTCAATTGTGATACTATTTTGATTTTTGCATGATGTCCATATACCATTGGCTTGCGTTCTATCTCAAGGTGTTGGTGGGTCAGCATGTGCACAAAACGTAGGCAATTTTCTTGTAGTAAACAATGGAAAATCGAAAAATGAGTCAGCGTTACCAAAAAAAGCCCTAATTCACTGATAAAAATCGGCTTAATGGTTACACAGTCATTGGAAGAGTAAAATTTTTCATGTCTTTCAATGCTAATCTTTCAGAAACAATATGCCTATTAACCTAATCACAAACGTATAGGTTTCAAAGATGATACAAAACTGCTGCATTGATGCTTTTAGTTAGTTGCAGCACAAATTAACTGCATAATTTTCTACACATAAAAACACATCATATTCAGTTACCTATATTACCAAAAATTTACAAAGTTAATTAAACTTCAACTACCATACATCATTAACATTAAGTAAAAGCAATTATCTTCGGGCATACTTTCAAATGCAACACATCAAATTTGGTAATTTACTGCATTTTGATTTTGCAAAAACAAAGTTGGGTAATTTTTAAAATATATTATATACCATTCACTGGCGTGACTAGCCTATTCTTTCAACAACGCAAAGAAATTCAAATCAAAAAGAAAATTAATGTTTCAAGAACAGCATTTAACAAGGCAGGTGGTTATTAATTAAGTTACACTTATGAATAACACCAACAATAAAATTATATAAAACATTTTTCAATTTAATGTATTATAGCAGAATATCAAAAAAAAAAGTTTAAAATAATGCAAAGAATTCTCACATTGTCATTTGTTCCAACAATTAATCGCTTGATTGAAGTCAAAATGCTGCTTGGAGTCAATTGTTGATCATCCTAAATCAAAAACTTGCATTAAAAAAATCTTTAATTATTTCAACAGTACTGGTACAGTAATTGAACTAGGACAAACTGTTTTAGCATTAAAGAAAGTATGATATTCAAAAAAATCTGATCTGCCAAGTGAGCAAGATTCAAATAAATATTGGTCTGTCATGCCCTGGGTTTAATGTCTTTTTTTGCTTTCTAGATAAGATAGTTTGATCATTTTAGATTCAAAAAAAATTTTTGAATAGATGCAAGATTCAAAAAATATTGGTCAGTCATGCACTGGGTTTAATGTCTTTTTTACTTTCTAGATAAGATAGCTTGATCATTTTAGGGAATGGCTATTTTACCAAAATTTCAAATTCAAGAGAGTTAAATGACAATGAAGAATATTCATTCAACCATTTTTATTAATATTTCTAAAGGGCCAAGATTTGGATTTCACAGGGTTAGATTTGGGTTAGTTTTAGAATAAAGATTAGAGTTTGGGTCAGTGTTCCCTCTTAGGTTTTGGTGAGTTGGCAAGCGCCCAAACAATCAACGATTATCCAATAGCAAGCAACTGAAAATTCAAAATTGAGTTGGCATATGCCCAATAAATATGCTAATTAAGATTGGCTTAATGGTTACATTGGTTTGGGTTAGATTTGAGTTGAAATTGACAAAAAAAGTAGATAGAAACTTCTGGTGAAAAAAAGCTTCTATCATTTAGGTTCTTGTTTAAAAATTACTTTTGGGTCAATTCAAAATTTTCTGGTCAGTGTTGCAATTGCAAGCATGATAAGAGAACTCATATGCAGAAACATGTTTATTCTTTTCACTATTGGTTGCATTGCACTGATTTAGATAAACTTTATTCTATCATTAAAATCCATGAGCATTAAATGACCATAAAATAAACCTGGCAGACATAAATTCTTTAACAACTTTTTCATTAACATTAAAATTATGAATGAAAAACAGTCATATGCGTTTTGGACACTTTAAAATTTACAATCATTTAGTAGCTAGCAATGATGGATAAACCAATAGACTTTGCCATGACAAATCTCAACCTCCATGCTACTAGTTTGTAGGTGATATCAGGGTTCCAAAAAGTGCTCAATAATAAAGAGTGCTACTGTGATATTTGCTCTTTTAATACTATAGTAATCTACTGTCAACATGCTATTATCATCGAAATTCATAAATCAAAACTTTTATTATAATCACTGTATTACGCTGAAGCATGTAACAAGTTTGCGAGGCCCATCTCCATGTCATTGCACCTGCGGGCAAACACAGCTCCTTTTGAAGAAATGTTGCAGTGGTGGCAAGCTGTTGGCAACTCTGCCAAATTGACCACCTCGAGATTTAAACCTCAGACCTCCCACTCCAGAGACAAATGCATTACCACTCAACCAACTGGCTGGTTCTTTGAAATTCATGCACAGGTAAAAGCTCTGACACAATCATTTCAGTAACGGATAATAAAGGGCAATCACATTACATGAGTTTAAAACTTAAAACATTTATGTTAATGGAAAATCTATTAATTAAACAATGGTTCCTACTAAATCAAGAAAAGAATTAAACAATCTCCAATGTTAACTTACTTCAATCTCTGTTGCTGATAATTTTCTTTTGGTTGCTTTTCTTGTGGTTAGCTTTACAGGAGTATTTCCAGAAGGTTGCCTTTGGCGTAATCGCATGATGCTAATAGTTTGCAAGCTTAAATTATAAATAAGGCAAAAGCAATGGTCTTTATCAGTTTAATTCATGAATCATGGCAATAAAATTTCCTCATAATGCATGCAAATTTTACACCGAAGAACACCTGACAAAAACACAAGTTATTATTCTAATGCGGAGTGTCGTTAAGTACGGTACAAGCCGTCTGCTTTTTTTCGGAAGCTCTGCAACCCCTGTATGAGCATGCATGCTCTCTCTCTCTACATGTAATCTAAGCTATTCCTTAAAATCTAACTCTAATGAGTGCTCAAATCTAAGTTTTTTTCCCAAAATCTAACCCTAACCTTAAGCCATTTTCCAAAATCTAGCCCTAAACCTAATGAGTGCACAAATGCGAGAAAAACTGCGAGAGCGAGCGTGCTCATACATGAGTCACAGAGCTTCCAAAAAATAATGCAGACAGCTGATACTTAACGACACCCCTAACATGTACAGTACCGGTATATTGTAGCCTATTCCAGTAGGCCTATACTACACACACCTAAGATTTTTATAATTATATAAGCAAAAATGGATGTCAATTAAAATAGGCCAACTGTATCTGACATGAGAATGAGATAAGCATTAACAGATTAATAATAACTAATTGGTAACTAGGTCTACTGGTCTAGGCTACTTTACTGTATTGGAAGAGACCAGCTTACTTCACCAAAAATTTCTATCTTGTTTATTACTAATTTTGACTCAAATCAAACCCAAATCTAGATCTGAAATGCTTAGGCCTACTCTGAAACTACTGTAATCCCAAACTGAACTCTACACAGAGTGAAGGCAGCAGCAGGTAAGCCTAACCCAAATGCTAACTCAAAACCTAATCTTGCCCCTTCAAAAGCAAATAAAAAATGAGCCATGAATATTTCGCATTTTACTCCCCTCAAGTTAAAATGAGCTACCAGGACTGGCTGTCACTCCCCAAAATATTATCAATTAAATATTTACCGGTAGCTTACTTGCATATATACTACGTTACAGGTACGGTATCACTAACATTAACAATATGCCTACAGTCTGGCAGTAAATCATATCAGATTTAATCAAAAACAATACCGCCAAAATACTACTATATCAGATTTGTAATAACAGATACCACTACAGCGTAATAGGCTACTAATCTGGCTATAATCGAAGGTCGTGGCTATTAACCACAACACAAACCCAGCCAATCTAAACTACCCACCGGTAATCCTGTACAAATACCGGTAAATACTAAACAAATTAAAATAGCCTAACCCAGTAGCATACTGTGGCAGTGGCACTGTACCGGTACTTTGGTACTGAAGGTAGGCTACTGTAGGTAGCTACCTACCGTAGTATCTCACTATCTGTGTGATGATAACGCTATTCTCAGCAATCCTGAATTAGGCTATACTGTCAGTGTCAGCTATACATATCCTAACCATTTCGATATAATCTGATAATTGAATAGGCCTACCTAAATAAGCACTGAGCATGATAGTTTTAAGACAAAAGCTGCTGTTAAGTTGCGTAAGAATAAAAAATTGCCTTAACTAACCAGTCAATTCAAAACCACATCTTCAAGCTGTTCAACACCAAACAATACGCCTAGCGTAAACTGGCACAGGCAACCAAACCACTCTACGAAAACAGTAAATAATGTTGAAGAAATACGTAAAGTCTAGGCACAGTATAAATATCATACAGTAATCTTACTCAATTGTGACGTGTGTCCGTATTTTTTGAGAGGTAAAAGCAGAGCTGGGTTTTTTTGACGTCATAATAGTGACATGTGAGCGGACGAGGATAACGCCAAAAAATAGGAATTGTTTTGAACTTTTACGTGTGTTTTCTTGGCTTGACGACGTTACCGTCTTCATCCTTTTTTGCGCCCCTAAACGTTAGAGGGCAGCATTTTTCCCCTCTGCATTAGTCCAGCCAGATATGTCGCGGTCTAGCTCCTTTTATAGAGTTCGCACGGGATCAGAATTAGTCTCCATGGAACCGTCAAAGCTCAGGCTTCGACTGGCTATAATTTTGACGTCACTTTCTTGTGACGTCACAAAGTAGTACGTCTAAGAAGAAAAAAAATCGGAAATTTTCTTACATAAACAACCTTTAGTTACTTGGGGTTTTGCTCGCAGCCGGAGCCCAACATTAAAAGTTTGTCCACACTTGGTTCGTATCGTTAACTAACTATCCTGCAAATTTCGTTTCAATAGCTTAACGTTTAACGAAAATATCCTTGATTGTTTGCTTTGTCGTTGTAAAATTCGTCTTGAATTGCAGTTATATGCAGTGATTGTGTTATTGCTTAGGCCTATCACCAAATAGCAGAGGTGGAGTCGAGGACACAAGGCTCGAGGCCAAGGACACAAAAAAAATCCGAGGCCAAGGCCAAGGCCAAGGACAGCCTTTCCGAGGACAGACACTCTCGAGGCCAAGGACAGGAATGCTCGAGGCCAAGGACTTCAAAATGTGTCCTCGAGGACGTCCTCGAGGCCAAGGACGTCCTCGAGGACTCCACCTCTGCCAAATAGACTGTGACATCATTATGAAAGTTTTTAGTTAGCCGTATGACTAACCCGCTTAAAAAATATTCATGACAACAAGCGATCTAAAAAAAGTTCCATGGACGTAAAGAGTTAATTACCACACGGTAGCAGAGTTGTAAGTCGAGCCGGGCTTTTCAGGTCGGGTTAGGGCCTCAAGTTGACAAAATTTCGCTCTTAATTCGGGTCTAAGACGTACTTTTTGTCTTAGGTGCACAAACATATATAATCAAAATAATTTGATAACATTGCTAAATTTTTCAGATCAATCTTAACTTTCGAGTTTTTTCGGGCTTGAATTGGGCTTCAAATTGGTATTCGGGTTGGGTCTTATATTTTCGGGTTTGGGACAGGTTTGGGCCTGAACTAGTCGGCCCATTTACAACTATGCTTAATAGTTAATTAGATCTCCCTTAACGTGAGTTTTAATTTTCCCCATTGACTTCCAACGGTTATAATGAGCTTGTCTCTCTGATCACGCGGTAATCATTATTATCTCTGATATCGGTTCAACACTCCATTGTAAATTATTGACTATGCCTGCACCTCTTGCGAACTATTTCGTTGAACAGGGCAGGGGCGTATTTAGGAGGGGGGGCATTGTGCCAAAACCCCCCCTTTGGGTCGCCAGTAATGTTTGAATACCTCATAATAGTACGCAAAATTTAGCCATGCCCCCCTCTTAGGAATTTGGGTAGAAAATCTGGGCAGAAAAACGGACTGAATCTGACTATGACCTGAGTGAAGACCTTTTTCTTTTTTTTTTTTTGGTCTTCACCTAAATCTGGACAGAAGAACGGGCTGAATCTGAGTGAAAACCTTTGTTTTTTATTTTCATCTTTTTGGTTTTCATGTTTCTCATCTGGTTTTTATCTACCTTTTCAAATTTCTGGCTACGCGCCTGGCCCCTCCTTTCGAAAATCCTGCGTACGCCACTAGAACAGGAGTCGGCAACTTATATCCCTTGGGCTGTATCCGGCCCGCGATCTCAAACTTCCATCGGAGATCCCTTATGTGACTTTCGGAAGTCGTTGGCCACGCAACCAAATCCTGCTCTGAAACTACCCCAACATTTGACGAAACCTTTTTTTTTTCTTAGGGTCCTCAACTACAAATCGGCCAAAAACTACCTTAAAATTTGGTGAATACCTTTTTTTTTATTTCTATTTTCTTTCAAATGATTCCAAAACGTGCAAAATTGTATTCAAATGGCGTTAAAATAGCTATTTTTTTGGGAAAAATCACTAACATCGCACAAAATGACCCCATGGCCTCCGGAGGCGAAATTTTTTTTTCTACCATGGTTTTGCAGATTTATTACGTCACATCCGCATCCTATCCATACTCCGCGCTCACTTTGGCTTGATCCGCTGTATTCACAGGCAAATTAATGCAAGAGGTAGGTTAGCTTGTAGGTTAGTGATCACAGGCATATACGCCTGATATATGTTAGCGTATCTAGTTAGCCTAGTATCTAGATAGCGTCTGACAAGTTGTTGTAAGCATCACGGTTAAGCTGTTGACTCGAGTCTGAGCAATTGTTGCTATATTAGGCCTACTAGATACTGGTATAAAATTTAAATAATAGCCTAATATCATACCAGGGATGTCTAATGTGATGGTAGTCAGATAACGATGATGTTAGTGCAATTCAAAGTTTTAATCATGTTATGTATATTTACTTACTATTCGTAAATGGCAGATAATAGCCAAATAGTTGATTTTTTGATACAGAATAGACTAGCTTACAGTAAACAGCGTCACTCTTGCATTCAGTTAATGTTAGTCAGTCGATTCATCTGTTCGATGGTCAGAGTAACTACCGTAGTAAGTAAATTAAATTTCTCCTAAGTCTAAACAAATAGCTTCTGGATTTTGGTAGGTCTCAGTAAGCATAGTAGCCTAGGTGAGGTATGCATAGGTGGGCATAAGTCCTTTAATCGTTAATCCGTTAATAACGAAGCTAACTTTTTTATTGACTTGTTAATCCGTTAAAAAGTTTTTTCATGTTAACGGACTAAATTAACTTCCGTTAAGTGCTGCTAACGGACTAAAGTAACTTCCGTTAAGTTTTGTTAACTTCCGTTAAGGTTTTATTTGTATCTTGCACCATTCATTCATCGTACCGGTACACACCAGTTTGCTCTGGTAACACTTGTTGCATATTAGCATGAGTTTTATAGAAGAAAGCAAAGAAAGGAGCTCTTTTTTGAGGCAAATAATAATCTGCAGCCTCATTCATTCATTCATTCATTCTTTTTTTATTCTTGACCACCACAACAATAGCAAATGCATGGTAACACAATAATAACACGTAGAGTCAGGAAAAGGAAGTAGCGACACAACGCCAGACGTTAAGACATGCAGAGGATACTGAACACAAAAAAGCGATTTTTATTTGCATGGTTGCTACACCTGTCACACCAGCTCAAAGTACATTGTAGGCCTAATCAATCACAATCATCAACATACACGCAGGCACACAAGATGGAAGTAAAACTAACGACTGGAGTAGTTGTTCGAATGATTGATAAAGAGAAAAGAGAGGGACAGTGACCAGTGCAAGGCAAGGCACGGTTACGTAGGTGGTCAACGGGTGGCGCAACCGGCCCAAAACTATGTTTAGCTCAACGGAGCATGGTGAGGAAAGAAAAACCACCCTGAAAATGAAACCTCACCGGGTCCAGAAACCCTTTCAAGTAGCAGCTGGTCATAGCATCAAGACAATAACAATTTTGCATAAGCTGGTCAATAGCATCAAGACAATAACAATAACAATTGGCCTCAGCCTCAGAGGTCTATTAGTTATTGCTGTTCCCAATTTCCAAAGATTTTCAGGTCGCAGCTTCGATTGTGCATTCGAACTTGTTTTTATCGTAAAATTAGATTAGACTGTAAAATGTAACTACCAAAACACAAAAAGACCACCAGAGCAATAAATTTTTTCTTACAATCAGCTCAACAGCGTCAATACATGTTCTAGAAGCGAGTGAATAAAAAAGAAATGTAAATTACCCGCAAAATGTTAACGGATTAACAGACTTTATTAACTTCCGTTAATTAAAGCTGAAAATAACGAATTAACGTTAACGGAAGTGTGATGTTTGTTAACAAACTAGTGGTTAACAAAGCTAACGTCTTGCATTAACTTGCCCACCTATGGAGGTATGATATAGCCATACAGTAGTAAGGGGTTAGGTTGAGAGTTCACTATTCAGTTCAGGGTTACCGGTTAACGTTGGCATACTTGCCGATTCTGTGCTATGCCAACTACACCATCCTTGAGATATTATACTTCGCTCTCGGTTTTGGCTTGATGTGCACTGTTAACATCAAAATGTTAAGAAGACCTAGGGCTATGTCAGATGTGTAGGGTAGGTTTATTTTGCTGTTTACATATTTTAAGGTGTTGAGCCTGAGTTAATTGTGGCAATTTCTTGATAGTGTAGACAATGGTAACGCCAAATTTACTACTGGTACTAGCTACTTCTACTGGTACATCTCAGATTAAGTAGCCTAAATCGTTTGTCTCTAACCTGCTCATAGAAAGTTTAGTACCCTAATTTTTTTACACAATAGGTATTAGATTGTTGAACTTAAGAAATGTTCACATGTTGTACTCTATGATTATTCAACATACAAAATTGTGTTGCAGGCATAAAATGTTATCCAGCATAGTATACAAGTAGATCAATTTTTTGATATGCCCATGTTGTAGTCTATTTTATTTTTAAAACGTAGGTATGTTCTGTTGCGGTGATCTGTGGTAACCAGTCCAAACCATTTGCAATTAATATAGATTCCTGTTCTTACCATTAGTATGTGACCTATGAAGACGGAAAATTGCATTTCTTGTGTAGAGTATGGGCAGGCAATGATATCCTGTACAATTTATTGGCAAGAAAAAAATACTGATTGTGTACATGCTTAACAGTAAACAAAGAAGCTATAAGGTTTGTTTGCCAAAGTTTCAAGAAGTATCAAGCATCCAGCATCTGTACTACATTTCAAGGATTCTTCCAATCATCTTTTGTATTTGTGCTTACTTTTCAGTCAAAGCCTACTAACAATCGAATTTGAAAAACATGACTGCTCTAACACTTCAGAGTTTTGGTCATAGCAGTTCAAAAGAAGCCTTGTATGCAATCTTAAATTGATTTTTTGTGGAATTGTGAACATGGACTAATGAAAACTTTGGTTTTACCAACTGGATAGTGCATCAGTATACCAATACAGAGTTTGCAGCTTATGCAATAGTGATATACTGTATGGATTGGGTTTGTTTCAGCTGGTAGGTAGGTGTTGTTTTTAGGTACCAAAGTTCATATTTAGTCCTTTAATACATACTGGTATTTAACAATTTAGCGTATTATATAGGCAGAGGCTGCTGTTACGTTAGGTAAGAAAAAGAAAATCGCTATTTTAACCCTAACCCCAACCCTAAACCTAACTTTAACCCTAGGTCTAACCCTAACGATAATCCTAACCCAAACTCAAAATCTAACCCAAACCCTAACGATAATTTAAAAAACAAAAAAGAGTAAATGAGCACTCACTCTTTACTCTCTTATTCTCTTCATGGGCGTTACATAACGTAATGCTAGCCACTTCGTATTATATATTATGTCTTATTAACAAAATAATGGGATTTAAATTGCATCATGGTTTGAAAGCGTTCGCAGTTTTTTACTGTTAAAATGGTCTTGAAACAGTAGTTAATTTGTTGAGGTATATGATCAATGACTGCTTATTTACATACCTAAAAGAGATTTACTTGGAAACTTTGAGGTTGATCAAATAGCAAATTACTGAATGGTTTATGATGCAAAAAGTATCAAAGTCACCCTTAATCACAAATTGCAGAAAAGGACCACAGAAAAAAATCTGGTATATAAAGTCTTTTCCAATTCAACCTAGTTTGTTTTTTTAGTGGGATTTCCCAAGCATGACGTTCTTGTTAGAGCACTGTTGAATCGAATGCTGACATCTTGATTTGGTCTTCTTGGAAATTTTTGGTGGCATTCCTGCTCCATGCACTCTTCTACCCCGGCTGATATTTGATCTTCTTGCTGGAGTTGTTCCAGAAATGGGAATCTGAATTGAGGTAGATAACCTATGTTGCGTTGATGTTTATTGTGCATACTTTGGTTTTATTTTTGAAACAGTTGTAGCCAGAGATGGCTTTTGTTAAACGTGTACAGTGCAGTATTAAATTGAGAATCTGCAGTGATTTTGTGAAAGTTATTAACAAATGACTGTAATGCTGGTCCATGATATTGAAGGTTTGTCTTGCACTTTTCAATTACCGGTATGGTCTGAAAGCAGTGTGAGGCATGATTGAGCAGGTCTTAATGCACGACATTAGTATCTGTCTTTGCTTGTAGATACTGAAGGAAGACTGTTAACAAGGCATTTCATCAAACTAAAAAGTTCTTAACCTTTTTGATTTTGTTATTAAACACACTTGATTGATTGTATAGTCATTGAAAAGATTATATGTATCAAAGGTGCGTTTAGACCGGAAACAGCAAAATGCCTAAATTGCACTTTTGCAATGTTTGCTAGTCTTCATGGGGGACATACGCAACAATTTGTGAACGCTGATGTAAACAAACATTCACCAACTTAAATCTTTTATTTATTTGTTGTATTATGCAGAAGTGTGTAATGAGTTGGCGGGCCCATCTTTGCATCATTGAGCCTGGACAATGCACCCTTCAAAGAAATGTTGCACAGATGGCAAGTGGTTGGCAACACTGTGCCAATTTCACTGACCCAAGATTTGAACCTCAGACCTCACGCTCCAGAGACGAATGCGTTAGCGTTCGATTAACTAGCATCAGCAAATAGTCCCCAAAGTAGCTTTGCATCAAGTCTAACTGCCAATTTGCTGTGCTTATTTGTATTGTAACTTTTAGTTGATCAGCTATAGATCACACATACTAAAGAGACATTCTAATTTATGTAATGGTGACAGAATTAGTGTCGCAGTAATACATACTTACTGATATTTGGTAATTTTTTTTGGCAGTTTATGCTGGTATGAAAAGTTATACTGTGGTGTGAAAAGAATTCTATGAATGATGATTTCACTGGAAATTTTTAAGTTAAAGTGAGTGAAATAAAAATTTTCATTATTCATCTTTGCATTTTTTGTTTGCCTTTTTTAAGATCATGAAGAAAGTAGGTCAACAAGCTCACATGGTCTTATGTCTGTCCTGCGTTGAAAAACTGCTGCGACTTTGAAGCCAGTATATGTCTGTGGTTGTTTCGGGCATGGGTTGGAATCCCTTCTGTAGGCATTTTTCTAACAATCAGAGGCTGATTCAGATTGTGACTTAATATGTCTTATTTTCGTGCTTTTTTAAGGGTTAAGATTTGGGTTAGTTTTAGAGTGAGTTTTGGAGTAAGAATTTGAGTTTGGGTTAGATCTGGATCAAAATTAATAAAAAAGTAGACAAAAATTTCCAGTGAAAGAGTCTCGTCCGAAGAATCATTATTTGACTTAGGTTATTGATAGTGTTGTAATGCCATGCCAAACTATCCCCATCCAGTTTAAGTTTTTTTGTTTGGTTTCACCTAGAACTTTAGCTGAAATGGTATCAAATTAATGCTAACTTTGGCAAGGTTTTCTGGTTTGACGCTTGAATATATATGCGTCAGTTGTTTCTTTTTCTTATTAGTTGTTTTTAGAGCTGAAGGTAAATCAGACTGCACTAATTATCTTCACCACTTTTTCAAAAAACAAACTTTAACTGCTTTTCAACCTCTAAAATTAGTTTTTGTTGGTCTTTTTCGAACTCTGTTTGCAATCCTTAACTGTTAAATGCAATGGAACATCGAAGTATACATTTTTACAACTCATTTTGTTTTTAGAGAAATCTGACCATGGGATCCAGCTTCGAAATACAACCGCTATTCGAAACATTACTTCAATTGCTTGCAAGACTCTGCAAATAAACATTTAACTGTCCAAGCATCATTTTTAAGATGTACAAAAAAAGAATTTTGGAACAGAGAAGTTTGTGAAAATCATCTAATACGAAATCTGATCCTTGTGCAACAAGACACTCATTAGCGTTTTTGATAAAACCATCTTCATAGTTACGATAACTCTTTGTATTATTCCTGGCAACAAAAGAGACATTAATTTTATGCCTACTTGTTTTACAATGGTGAATATTACATGCACTATTTAATCAGTTAAATTTGTTTATTTATTTATTTAGTTTTAATAATTAATGTAATATGCTTTTCAAATTTTGCTGATTAATTTAGTTTGGTTTAGTTGTATTAGGCTAATTTATGTGCCAGCTGTGAATGTAAAGTGTCTGCTAATTGTTTCAAACAGTTATGTATGTTTTAACAGAAAATGTATGCTTTAAATTAATGTAGGATAACATCGAAGTCATAATGTTTGTTCTCACAGTTAGCCTGGCTTGTATATTTTACTGCTTTTAGTCTTAACTTAAAATATTTTGCTATTTTTTCGTAAATATGGCACTTTTTTGGTTTAAAATTACTTTGTTTAAGATTAACTAACTTTGATGTTGCTGGGTGTCAGTGCCGTCGCTACGGGGAGGCCAGGAAGCCGTGCACCCTTAATAGCTGGTTGTGCCCCCCATTTCAGTTTACTCAAAATACTGTTTTTAAATATCTCTTTTAACGACAAGACAATGATGGAAAAAGGAATAATAATGTTCAAACATAATTACCATTGGACGTTTACTCGATTTTTTGCGAAATAGCTGCCAACCGACTGCTATAATAATCGTGATGCAGTAACCCGTCTTATTAACACGCCTTCACGGATGTGTCGCGGAAAAAAGATGTAAGCCTACAGAATCGTTTCCGGTGCTTCGTTAGTAATTATGACCTGAAACAGTACGTGAAAACGTTTTTAAGAAGACCAACTATTTTTGTTTTTTTAGCACACTCACGATCTTAAGGCAGGGCCTGCGAGAGTGGGTTCAGGGGGTACATCGTACCAGGGCCCACGCCTAGGGGGGGCCGGGCTCTAGGGGCCCGGAAGAGTTCCGGTTTCCTCCTTAAGTTTTGGTATCGCACCATACCACCGTAATCAAACTTGCTTACAGCAAAAATATTAGTCAGCCTATTCAGTACTGATAATTGGTCGCTATTTTTGCTACACAGCCTTTAGGGCATCCAATAGTGGCCGATTTGATTAAAAAAATAGGAAAATGTATCAAAGGCCATACACTTGCACCAGAGTCAACGTTTTGTTACATTTCTCTGACTTGAGAGCGCTAATTCTATGGTATAACAATGTACGAGAGCGTAAATTTTTAGAGATCCAAAAGCATTTCAACCTCAGAGAGCAGAGTCAAAGTTGACATACTCTACTACTATCATTAAGCAATTCACTCTATCTGTATGAGTTTAATAGGTATTTGGGTTTGTGAAGTCTATGATTGCAGATGACGTCTTAAAACTTTTATCAGTAAAATATTTGGATTTGCATTAATAAAGTCATTATGTTGTATAATATTGTGTGCATGTCATCATCCCCCACTTCACATACTTTCTTTCATGTATATCACGTTTTCTGCTTGTCAATTTAAGCAAGTTTGGTGCTGGGATGTTGATCAAATGCTATATTTTACCCTCGAGAAACATAAAAAGTGCTAAAGCTTCCGGGACTCTGCCCCGAACCCCACTGGGGAGCTCAAAGCGCTCCTCCAAACCCCCTAGCTGGATTTAAAGCAATTTTATGTCTAGTTGTGTTTTTCATAGGTCCTAACTATATGGGAATATCGTTATCCCCTCACTTTTAAATAAAGATCTACAGTCTAAACCCATCCGACAAAAATTGATTTAATGGCATGTGCCCCCAATAAGGCTTGGGGGCCCGGTATCGACCTTCGTACCCCCTGGAAATTTTTCTCTCTGAGGCCATGTCTTTAGGTCGCAATCAATGGCGCATTCAGGAGATAAGAGGCCAATGGGACTTCACCTCTTTAGCCAAGTCACTTAAACAATTTAACCTCAAGGTACGAGTGTTAGAACGTGTTTTGGATTTGACCTGAAGTAAGGGGGCCTGTAGGGGTAGGGGAATTTAATTCTTTAAATGACTTCCAAATTTGTGCCCTTTGATTACTCATATGACTTCAAAAACGAGCGAAATGTGATTAAAGTGGCATTAAAATTGCTATTTTTGCTGCAAAATCGCCCAGCGGCTGGGGATCCGCCCCCAGGATCTCATCTGTAACACACTTGAGTTACATTTGTTTGCTCAGCATGGAGCCTAAATTCGACAACTTTTGTAGAAAAGATTTACTTTTAGTTTAAATTCCCGCCTCTTAGCAAAATCTTGGTTTCGCGTCTGATCGCATTCACGGCTGCAAGTAGATTTTTAAAGCGATTATAGGCCGCTGACGAAACTAGCTAAGAAACGCTGCTGGCCTTATATGCCTTTTTTTTGACATGATTACAGATTTTTAAAAATTGCCCATAATTTGTAGCCGTACAATTTCAATTTTTATCTGCAAGTTCAGTCTATTTTAGTGCCCCCTCACTTTTGGCTAGTGCGCCCCCACTTTGTTTTTCTCTGGTGACGGCACTGCTTGGTGTTGGATAATTTAATTTTGACTCTGGATATTTGTTATTGCTAACTTATTGTGGATGCTACTAAATGAAACTTCTGTTTCTTCCGTACTGAACTGAGTTGGCTCACATTGTCCATGGAATATATTTGGCACGATGGTATTATACATTTGATATGATGGACGATTGTATTTTTAAATTTTACCGTCGCAAAATTGTGCTGAACCGGTACATTATTATTATTAAATAGATTTTCCACTCTGAAATTATTCGAGCTTTTGGCGTTAAGCGCCAAGTAATGCGTTCAAGGTGATAGAAAATCGTTATATCGTGCGCAGTTATCGTTTGATAGAGACGAAAAACGAATGAAATACTAAATTTTGTGCATTGTATTCGCCTGAATGGCCTCTCCAGTGTTTTTCAAATAGCAGAGTTCATCAGGAGGATAGAAGAAAGAGGATTTAGGCATGGTTGTTCTCGATATTCCTGAGCGAAGGCACAACTTACCACAAAAGATGATGGAATGAGCGGATAAGGATTTTTAGTTTTGTGCAATATCATATTTATTTACATCAACTTTTTAAATACACCGCAGGTAAATACAAAAACTTGGGAGACAACGAACAAAACCGTACGGTCATCAAAGTCACTTACACCCTACTTATAGTTGATAATTGAAATATAAATGATCTAGTTATGGTTTACAATTAAATCAATGGTGTCGTCAAGGGTAGGCTCCACCTATTTTGTCTTTTTTTTGCAGCGGTAGGCTCAGTTATGTTTCTGTCTTGCTACAACGTAAAGCGTGTTAACCCGTACAAAGGCATTTTGGTTTTAAGTAAGATCAGTGGTTCCCAAACTAAAAAAATTCACAGCAGTCCCCATGCAAATTTTAAATGTTTGGCTGCCTTATCTACAAAGCTTAAAATTTGTCCATCACAACTACGAGATCAATGTACCGTATTGTGAAAAATAGGCCTACACAGAGCGCAAATGTACAGTAATTAACGAAGTTGAATGGGATGGGTGCAGTTACTTCCAGACGCCCACTCCTTTCTTCACTAACACAGATACAAAAAGCCTGAGCTTCTGCTACGCCACAGAAGTAGCTATCTATAGCATTAGCCACCGATGAACTGAACTTTTCTCTCTGTGACACCATGGGGGAGTCGGGTAGTGTAATCGCAACGAACGCATAGGAAGCACAAAATAACTCTCGCAAGCACAGATTGCGTACCTCCCAAATGCTAAGGAGTGGGAAGCAAAATTATTAGGCTATGAGCCAAGTAACGCTTTACCAAATTTGTTTTGCGGACCATCCGAAAGTGGTTCAAGAACTCTAAAAGGTCTGCGGACCCCACTTTGGAAACTACCGAGTTAGATGAAAAACAGCTTCCAGACCGCTTCATAATTTTTTTTATGCGATTATCAGGATTAATTGATTGGGACTTTGGTGATACTTTTTTTAGCGTTTGTCGTGATTTTTCGGTCAATAGTTTTTACAAGTATTTCATTTTATGCTTTTCCGTTCATTTCATTCTTTGCATCAGTTCTGCATTTCAATAAACAAAATTAGAGATACCGGTTTGCTTCAGTTCGATTTGTTCAGTTTTGCAGAGTAGGTTGTTGAGAATGATTGATAGTATGGATGAATTTAGATTTTTGCTGCTTTTTACTGCTCGTTAGAAACAACAGCGATAAAGCTAAGCATTTACTCATCCAAGGAAGCAACAAGGATGCTGGTGGGAGTTGAACCAACAATTGTTGAAGTAGCTTGAATTACTGCATAGCTATTGGCTCATGCAATTCATGTCTTCTGTTTTCACATGGGACATATGACTTAAATTGACGCAGACAACAATTTGGAGGAGGTCTGAAACCCCCAGACCTTACTCTAAACTTGTCGATGCAGTAGGTTTACACCAACCCACTTAATTTTCTTAGGACGGCTGCGCTGTGCAGTATACACAATCAAGTTCTACAATGTACAAGATGGACCAACGACAACATCTAATATGTTCTCTGGTGAAAGCGTAAATAGGGATATTGATTAAGACGTCATTTTCAAGTAGTACAAAAACTTAAGATCATTTTGAGTAAAAGAAATGCCTGTTTATTTGCTTCCGCCTAAAAATAAGACACATATAAACCAGGAGCGGGCTTTGCTGTTTACTTTTTATAACACATTCAATCTGAAAAACTGCTACCGTATATTTAAGAATTTTTAAAAACAAAATCACATCGCAGAAACAAATTCATAAAAGCATAGAAAAACAGGGGTCGCTATAGTATTGTTGATTGCATGAAAAACTCGTCATTAATTTTTTTCTCCGTAAGCATAGTGTGGCAGTCTGCTATGCAGAAATGTGAAAACCGTATTTCTTAGTTGCGAAAGTTGAAACAATAAATGTGCACCCTTCATCCACACATTAAACGCTTGATCGCAAGTTTGTGAGTGAACTACTAGTTGCGACGAAAAGTTATTGTTTTTATCGAGGGCCAGCTAGCCCACTATCAATTCAAAAATTTACCGTTTATCAATGTCTTTCTATATCTAGATTTTCTTACAAGTTAACCAACAGTCACGACCATTCACTACAACTGAAAAGCTTTTTGGACTTTTATTTGTATTTTTTTTATAATTGTAAGCCAAACAAGATCACGTTTTTAGTCTTTATAAAGTTATGGACGTCTTATAACGGACCGCAACCAGTGGTGTAAAAAGTATTCGAGAATTGTAATCAAGTAAAAGTTTCGTTACTGACAAAAAATTACTTGAAGTAAAGTACTGACCAAAAAAGGACTGGAGTAAAAGTAAAAACGTAGTTTTAAAAGTACTCGAGTACAAGTTTTTCTGAAAGTATTCAAGCAAAATACAGAAACTATTCACTCGACATATCACAACTGGCCAATTACCTTTACATCACTGCCACAAAGCGCTTAGTCTTCTATAACCCCTCCTCTCTCAATAAGTCATGAATTCTTAATTGTAACTTGGCAAGTTTCTTATTATATTCAAGACAATTAATCAAAAAGAACAACAACTGTTAGACTTCGAGATTTGAATATCATGCCACGCAGAATTTACTTTGAATCATTTTATTACATCTTGGCTCAAATACTCATTTACTGTTATTGTTAAATTATGCTTAAATTAAAAAAACTCGTTGTACGTGCCTTATCAGCGTACAGTATACTCAAGGGTGGGCTAAAAGTTACGTACCATAGCTATTTCAGTATATTCTGCGATTACCTTTTTTGGATTTAATTAATCAAACTTATTGCGGATTTTTTAAATTTAATTTATTTCAGAATATGTGAAGGCAGGCAGAAGCCTGATAAACATTACGTCACTAAATCTATTGCAGATAGCCCATCTACATAGTCTGAGTTTCCATGGGACGAAATTGATCATCATATTAAAAAGATTTTGTAATTACATTGAACAATAAATATTACAGTACTGCACGATAATGTTTCTTGCATATATGGTGTGCGATTTTTAACTCACACTGTAGAATTTAGCGATATTAATCAAGTAATCAAAGGACGGTAAGTAATCAAAGGACACATTTTTGGCAAATCTATATATCTCTGTTTGACTCTTTCATGATTTACTTTTAATAGAATAAACAAACATCTATGCCAGTATGAGGCGAAGGGCAGATACCAAACAACGAACGTGAAACTAAAACCATCTTAAACAAATTTTCGCCAGACTGGATGTGATACGTAAGCGCACATGTAGAAAATAGGCATTGTGAAAGTCGCTGTGGTGGTCTGACCTCTGACGCAAGAGTAGCCAGCCGCAAAAGGAGAAAAAGACAACTAACTTGGCTGAACTGAACAATTGCCGGTAGAAAAGTCGATCGTTCTGCCGAATTTGAGGTTCTAACTTAAAATTACAGTACTTTGTACTTTTCTGATACAAAATACTACTTAAATAGCGTTACTTCAGTCTATAAGTAAGCAAGAAAAAGTACCTACTAAAAAACTACTCAAGAAATATTCGCTGCTGGAAAAAACCACTTGAGTAATCTACTCAAGTATTTCGTTACTTTACACCACTGACCGACGGTGACTGTAACTATGAGATTGTTCTAATAATCAGAGTATATCCCGAAGCAGAATAAGCTTCTTAATGAGTGTTGGTTATTTTGCTGTGCAGAAAATGGACGTTGCCACTAAAGTTGAAATTTACCATACCTAAAAACGAGTTATTTTTAAGAAAAATTCTCCGACCGTTGAAAATTCATTTCACCCATAACTACAGCCATGTACAGATATGCAGCATAAATGATTAAAGACAAGCTATTTTTATGTTGAATCTAAAACCTCGAGCCATATAGGCTCCACGCAAAAGCGTCTTATTGCATGTCTCTGGTGTGCAGCCAAAAAAATAAATAAAAACAAACAAAGTAACGACATTTTTGTTCCATGAGTCTGTCTAGATGATACTGAACATAAGCCGTTTTTGAAAAATCCTAAAAAAAAGTTGACTGAAACAATTTCAGATCAAAACATAAGTTCGTGTAAAGAAGGTGGAAGCAATTAACAAAGCGGTGCTTCCACATTCCTGTTCCTAATTGCATTATTAATATTTGTTTTAGTTTAATTTTGTTGAGCGCGATCAAGCGAATAACAAAATATGCCAAGGGAAAACTAATAATTGCAACGAGATTTAGAATCCGCATCCAGAGAGATTAAACGCGTTCGTCTAGTCTACAACCTCTCATCAAATTCTAGATTTAAAGCAACATCACTTCGGTCGAGAACGTTTATGCTACTTAATTATGAAATCGCATAGATCTAAATATTGTAGAGTAGTAATATTTGAAACGTAGACTGGTGGTACAAAACTCGAGAATTGCTTTGATTGAAATTGCTTCGAAGGCATGAACATTTTACTCAGAATAACAATGGTTTGTGACAAAACCTTTAAAGCGATAAATCGTTGTCACCAAGAGCAATAAAAAGCGTTATGTTAGCGCTAGTATCCCGCTTTCTCATAACATTGTTATGACCGACACAATGGCTATTTTGAGAAAAGCTCTTGTCATTTCAAAACCACATCCTCATAACTTAATAACGAACTTTTGCATGGGTATCTAGTCTACGCAACGCCTGCATTAATTACTTTAAAACAAGTAACGATTAGTCAAATACTCACATATTTGTTAACTTAAAAAAAATTATTTCACAATTTTGTTTCTGGTGGTTGTCAAGCGCAGATGTGTAAAAACAGCCTTACAGTCTATGAAAAGTTAAGGGCAAGTAAAGCCAACATGCAAAAGCATTTACTCTATGAACAAGGAAGAAATCTTGCAGAAAAAAAAACACACAACATTATTTAAACACTTCAAACTCAAACATATTAATTTATGCTTTGCTTATGAATACTTAACTAGCAAAAAAAACTTAAAAAAAAAATTTAAGTGCGATCTAATAGGTACGCTGCTATAAAGAATTCTGATACAAATACTGACGTAGTGAATACTTCAATCACAGCATTTGTCTGCAACTAAACCAAACTAAATTAATCAGCAAAATTTGAAAAGCATATTACATTAATTATTAAAACTAAATAAATAAATAAACAAATTTAACTGATTAAATAGTGCATGTAATATTCACCATTGTAAAACAAGTAGGCATAAAATTAATGTCTCTTTTGTTGCCAGGAATAATACAAAGAGTTATCGTAACTATGAAGATGGTTTTATCAAAAACGCTAATGAGTGTCTTGTTGCACAAGGATCAGATTTCGCATTAGATGATTTTCACAAACTTCTCTGTTCCAAAATTCTTTTTTTGTACATCTTAAAAATGATGCTTGGACAGTTAAATGTTTATTTGCAGAGTCTTGCAAGCAATTGAAGTAATGTTTCGAATAGCGGTTGTATTTCGAAGCTGGATCCCATGGTCAGATTTCTCTAAAAACAAAATGAGTTGTAAAAATGTATACTTCGATGTTCCATTGCATTTAACAGTTAAGGATTGCAAACAGAGTTCGAAAAAGACTAACAAAAACTAATTTTAGAGGTTGAAAAGCAGTTAAAGTTTGTTTTTTGAAAAAGTGGTGAAGATAATTAGTGCAGTCTGATTTACCTTCAGCTCTAAAAACAACTAATAAGAAAAAGAAACAACTGACGCATATATATTCAAGCGTCAAACCAGAAAACCTTGCCAAAGTTAGCATTAATTTGATACCATTTCAGCTAAAGTTCTAGGTGAAACCAAACAAAAAAACTTAAACTGGATGGGGATAGTTTGGCATGGCATTACAACACTATCAATAACCTAAGTCAAATAATGATTCTTCGGACGAGACTCTTTCACTGGAAATTTTTGTCTACTTTTTTATTAATTTTGATCCAGATCTAACCCAAACTCAAATTCTTACTCCAAAACTCACTCTAAAACTAACCCAAATCTTAACCCTTAAAAAAGCACGAAAATAAGACATATTAAGTCACAATCTGAATCAGCCTCTGATTGTTAGAAAAATGCCTACAGAAGGGATTCCAACCCATGCCCGAAACAACCACAGACATATACTGGCTTCAAAGTCGCAGCAGTTTTTCAACGCAGGACAGACATAAGACCATGTGAGCTTGTTGACCTACTTTCTTCATGATCTTAAAAAAGGCAAACAAAAAATACAAAGATGAATAATGAAAATTTTTATTTCACTCACTTTAACTTAAAAATTTCCAGTGAAATCATCATTCATAGAATTCTTTTCACACCACAGTATAACTTTTCATACCAGCATAAACTGCCAAAAAAAATTACCAAATATCAGAAAGTATGTATTACTGCGACACTAATTCTGTCACCATTACATAAATTAGAATGTCTCTTTAGTATGTGTGATCTATAGCTGATCAACTAAAAGTTACAATACAAATAAGCACAGCAAATTGGCAGTTAGACTTGATGCAAAGCTACTTTGGGGACTATTTGCTGATGCTAGTTAATCGAACGCTAACGCATTCGTCTCTGGAGCGTGAGGTCTGAGGTTCAAATCTTGGGTCAGTGAAATTGGCACAGTGTTGCCAACCACTTGCCATCTGTGCAACATTTCTTTGAAGGGTGCATTGTCCAGGCTCAATGATGCAAAGATGGGCCCGCCAACTCATTACACACTTCTGCATAATACAACAAATAAATAAAAGATTTAAGTTGGTGAATGTTTGTTTACATCAGCGTTCACAAATTGTTGCGTATGTCCCCCATGAAGACTAGCAAACATTGCAAAAGTGCAATTTAGGCATTTTGCTGTTTCCGGTCTAAACGCACCTTTGATACATATAATCTTTTCAATGACTATACAATCAATCAAGTGTGTTTAATAACAAAATCAAAAAGGTTAAGAACTTTTTAGTTTGATGAAATGCCTTGTTAACAGTCTTCCTTCAGTATCTACAAGCAAAGACAGATACTAATGTCGTGCATTAAGACCTGCTCAATCATGCCTCACACTGCTTTCAGACCATACCGGTAATTGAAAAGTGCAAGACAAACCTTCAATATCATGGACCAGCATTACAGTCATTTGTTAATAACTTTCACAAAATCACTGCAGATTCTCAATTTAATACTGCACTGTACACGTTTAACAAAAGCCATCTCTGGCTACAACTGTTTCAAAAATAAAACCAAAGTATGCACAATAAACATCAACGCAACATAGGTTATCTACCTCAATTCAGATTCCCATTTCTGGAACAACTCCAGCAAGAAGATCAAATATCAGCCGGGGTAGAAGAGTGCATGGAGCAGGAATGCCACCAAAAATTTCCAAGAAGACCAAATCAAGATGTCAGCATTCGATTCAACAGTGCTCTAACAAGAACGTCATGCTTGGGAAATCCCACTAAAAAAACAAACTAGGTTGAATTGGAAAAGACTTTATATACCAGATTTTTTTCTGTGGTCCTTTTCTGCAATTTGTGATTAAGGGTGACTTTGATACTTTTTGCATCATAAACCATTCAGTAATTTGCTATTTGATCAACCTCAAAGTTTCCAAGTAAATCTCTTTTAGGTATGTAAATAAGCAGTCATTGATCATATACCTCAACAAATTAACTACTGTTTCAAGACCATTTTAACAGTAAAAAACTGCGAACGCTTTCAAACCATGATGCAATTTAAATCCCATTATTTTGTTAATAAGACATAATATATAATACGAAGTGGCTAGCATTACGTTATGTAACGCCCATGAAGAGAATAAGAGAGTAAAGAGTGAGTGCTCATTTACTCTTTTTTGTTTTTTAAATTATCGTTAGGGTTTGGGTTAGATTTTGAGTTTGGGTTAGGATTATCGTTAGGGTTAGACCTAGGGTTAAAGTTAGGTTTAGGGTTGGGGTTAGGGTTAAAATAGCGATTTTCTTTTTCTTACCTAACGTAACAGCAGCCTCTGCCTATATAATACGCTAAATTGTTAAATACCAGTATGTATTAAAGGACTAAATATGAACTTTGGTACCTAAAAACAACACCTACCTACCAGCTGAAACAAACCCAATCCATACAGTATATCACTATTGCATAAGCTGCAAACTCTGTATTGGTATACTGATGCACTATCCAGTTGGTAAAACCAAAGTTTTCATTGGTCCATGTTCACAATTCCACAAAAAATCAATTTAAGATTGCATACAAGGCTTCTTTTGAACTGCTATGACCAAAACTCTGAAGTGTTAGAGCAGTCATGTTTTTCAAATTCGATTGTTAGTAGGCTTTGACTGAAAAGTAAGCACAAATACAAAAGATGATTGGAAGAATCCTTGAAATGTAGTACAGATGCTGGATGCTTGATACTTCTTGAAACTTTGGCAAACAAACCTTATAGCTTCTTTGTTTACTGTTAAGCATGTACACAATCAGTATTTTTTTCTTGCCAATAAATTGTACAGGATATCATTGCCTGCCCATACTCTACACAAGAAATGCAATTTTCCGTCTTCATAGGTCACATACTAATGGTAAGAACAGGAATCTATATTAATTGCAAATGGTTTGGACTGGTTACCACAGATCACCGCAACAGAACATACCTACGTTTTAAAAATAAAATAGACTACAACATGGGCATATCAAAAAATTGATCTACTTGTATACTATGCTGGATAACATTTTATGCCTGCAACACAATTTTGTATGTTGAATAATCATAGAGTACAACATGTGAACATTTCTTAAGTTCAACAATCTAATACCTATTGTGTAAAAAAATTAGGGTACAAAACTTTCTATGAGCAGGTTAGAGACAAACGATTTAGGCTACTTAATCTGAGATGTACCAGTAGAAGTAGCTAGTACCAGTAGTAAATTTGGCGTTACCATTGTCTACACTATCAAGAAATTGCCACAATTAACTCAGGCTCAACACCTTAAAATATGTAAACAGCAAAATAAACCTACCCTACACATCTGACATAGCCCTAGGTCTTCTTAACATTTTGATGTTAACAGTGCACATCAAGCCAAAACCGAGAGCGAAGTATAATATCTCAAGGATGGTGTAGTTGGCATAGCACAGAATCGGCAAGTATGCCAACGTTAACCGGTAACCCTGAACTGAATAGTGAACTCTCAACCTAACCCCTTACTACTGTATGGCTATATCATACCTCCATAGGTGGGCAAGTTAATGCAAGACGTTAGCTTTGTTAACCACTAGTTTGTTAACAAACATCACACTTCCGTTAACGTTAATTCGTTATTTTCAGCTTTAATTAACGGAAGTTAATAAAGTCTGTTAATCCGTTAACATTTTGCGGGTAATTTACATTTCTTTTTTATTCACTCGCTTCTAGAACATGTATTGACGCTGTTGAGCTGATTGTAAGAAAAAATTTATTGCTCTGGTGGTCTTTTTGTGTTTTGGTAGTTACATTTTACAGTCTAATCTAATTTTACGATAAAAACAAGTTCGAATGCACAATCGAAGCTGCGACCTGAAAATCTTTGGAAATTGGGAACAGCAATAACTAATAGACCTCTGAGGCTGAGGCCAATTGTTATTGTTATTGTCTTGATGCTATTGACCAGCTTATGCAAAATTGTTATTGTCTTGATGCTATGACCAGCTGCTACTTGAAAGGGTTTCTGGACCCGGTGAGGTTTCATTTTCAGGGTGGTTTTTCTTTCCTCACCATGCTCCGTTGAGCTAAACATAGTTTTGGGCCGGTTGCGCCACCCGTTGACCACCTACGTAACCGTGCCTGGCCTTGCACTGGTCACTGTCCCTCTCTTTTCTCTTTATCAATCATTCGAACAACTACTCCAGTCGTTAGTTTTACTTCCATCTTGTGTGCCTGCGTGTATGTTGATGATTGTGATTGATTAGGCCTACAATGTACTTTGAGCTGGTGTGACAGGTGTAGCAACCATGCACATAAAAATCGCTTTTTTGTGTTCAGTATCCTCTGCATGTCTTAACGTCTGGCGTTGTGTCGCTACTTCCTTTTCCTGACTCTACGTGTTATTATTGTGTTACCATGCATTTGCTATTGTTGTGGTGGTCAAGAATAAAAAAAGAATGAATGAATGAATGAATGAGGCTGCAGATTATTATTTGCCTCAAAAAAGAGCTCCTTTCTTTGCTTTCTTCTATAAAACTCATGCTAATATGCAACAAGTGTTACCAGAGCAAACTGGTGTGTACCGGTACGATGAATGAATGGTGCAAGATACAAATAAAACCTTAACGGAAGTTAACAAAACTTAACGGAAGTTACTTTAGTCCGTTAGCAGCACTTAACGGAAGTTAATTTAATCCGTTAACATGAAAAAACTTTTTAACGGATTAACAAGTCAATAAAAAAGTTAGCTTCGTTATTAACGGATTAACGATTAAAGGACTTATGCCCACCTATGCATACCTCACCTAGGCTACTATGCTTACTGAGACCTACCAAAATCCAGAAGCTATTTGTTTAGACTTAGGAGAAATTTAATTTACTTACTACGGTAGTTACTCTGACCATCGAACAGATGAATCGACTGACTAACATTAACTGAATGCAAGAGTGACGCTGTTTACTGTAAGCTAGTCTATTCTGTATCAAAAAATCAACTATTTGGCTATTATCTGCCATTTACGAATAGTAAGTAAATATACATAACATGATTAAAACTTTGAATTGCACTAACATCATCGTTATCTGACTACCATCACATTAGACATCCCTGGTATGATATTAGGCTATTATTTAAATTTTATACCAGTATCTAGTAGGCCTAATATAGCAACAATTGCTCAGACTCGAGTCAACAGCTTAACCGTGATGCTTACAACAACTTGTCAGACGCTATCTAGATACTAGGCTAACTAGATACGCTAACATATATCAGGCGTATATGCCTGTGATCACTAACCTACAAGCTAACCTACCTCTTGCATTAATTTGCCTGTGAATACAGCGGATCAAGCCAAAGTGAGCGCGGAGTATGGATAGGATGCGGATGTGACGTAATAAATCTGCAAAACCATGGTAGAAAAAAAAATTTCGCCCTCCGGAGGCGGCTGCCTACCCGCAGACCCTTGTATGTGACATGCTTAGTTGCATCAGTTTACTCAGGGCGTCGCTTAAATGACATGTTTTTGATCAAATTTTTTTAAAACTTGGGTTCAATCCCCCGTTTTCCTCAGCAAGATTCTCACAGCGCCACTCTATTTTTGCTCAAATGAACGGTTGCCATATTTTTGAAGTAGAAACGCAAAACAGAATTATTAGAGAACCGCATTTTCTCCTGAATTTGAGTCAAAAAAAAAAAAAAATCAGAAAAAACGATGTTTATTCACTTCAGAAAAATTGCAATTTTGTTCCAATATGAGGTGAAGTTAAATAAAAAAATTTAACAAAAGGTCAACATCTTCATCATAGGTAAAATGTAAATCACAATTTTTGCGGATTTGAGATGAAGACCAACTACTATTTAAGCAGGACAAGACTTCAAAAAAGTGACTAATACCAAACCCATTTAAACATGCAATTAATAAATGATTTTGTTCAATACCTCTACAACTAGAAGAAAATAACTAGGATTGGGCAAAATTATTGCAGCTAAATTATAGTTGTATCATGAATTACACTGAACGTCTGCATCAATAAACGATAACTCATACAGTCTATGAAAGCTTTTCTTCGATCAAAAGTTCTAGAGGTTCACGTTTACTACTTCATAATGATGTCACAGTCTATTTGGTGATAGGCCTAAGCAATAACACAATCACTGCATATAACTGCAATTCAAGACGAATTTTACAACGACAAAGCAAACAATCAAGGATATTTTCGTTAAACGTTAAGCTATTGAAACGAAATTTGCAGGATAGTTAGTTAACGATACGAACCAAGTGTGGACAAACTTTTAATGTTGGGCTCCGGCTGCGAGCAAAACCCCAAGTAACTAAAGGTTGTTTATGTAAGAAAATTTCCGATTTTTTTTCTTCTTAGACGTACTACTTTGTGACGTCACAAGAAAGTGACGTCAAAATTATAGCCAGTCGAAGCCTGAGCTTTGACGGTTCCATGGAGACTAATTCTGATCCCGTGCGAACTCTACAAAAGGAGCTAGACCGCGACATATCTGGCTGGACTAATGCAGAGGGGAAAAATGCTGCCCTCTAACGTTTAGGGGCGCAAAAAAGGATGAAGACAGTAACGTCGTCAAGCCAAGAAAACACACGTAAAAGTTCAAAACAATTCCTATTTTTTGGCGTTATCCTCGTCCGCTCACATGTCACTATTATGACGTCAAAAAAAAACCCAGCTCTGCTTTTACCTCTCAAAAAATACGGACACACGTCACAATAGTTTTTGCATGGAGTGAGAGTACTGTATGATATTTATACTGTGGTCTAGGTATAGAACACCAACAAAATACCGTCAGAAACGACACGCTTCAGTGATTTTGAATTTTTAATTTTGTATATGTGTTCGAAGTTTTCGGAAAACGTAACAAAGGTAGTTTTTAATAAACAATACGCAGTAATGAATGAGTTTTGCAAATTTAAGTCAAGCATTTATAAAGAAATCACTCAAGCGTGTCGATTCTGACAGCGTTTTTTTCTTGGTGTTCTAAACTCTTCCGAAAAAATAATTCATCGAAATATTCAGTATGCATTGCTGCCACTACAAACTTTTAAATTGTTGCTGAACAAAATTGAAAATAACCGATTGAAAAAAAAGAGACTAGATCTAATTTCATCATATCTTCCAACAGTTTCAAGAAAAAAGTCTATGGTTAGATCGACGTTCTTTGCTTCCTCTATAAGACCATATCTTTGCATTCTCGGCCCAAAATGAAAATATATAAGACCATTCCCTTTCCCGGATTGAAATGGCTGACTAGGTTTGCAATAGATCATATTATTGCTTTTTATGTACTTTAGTAGTTGTTGTTTTTTATTTTTGTTTTTTTTATTTATTGCTTAATGATTAATATGTAAATATGCAGGGGATGCGGGCTAGAAGAACTTGTGGTCATCACCGCCACCTCCTTGTGCCAATATGTTAATGTTTGACATATTCACTTTGTCGTTAATGTGAACTAAAACAAATAAATAAATCTTGAAATCTCGAATCTATATCGAAAACAAAAACAAAACATTTATAGTCGTTGAAATGCTGTTATGTGCGTTTAATTGATTAAGTGAGCTTTGCTCTTTCGCTACACCCACGGTCAGGGGACTTTGGTGAGCACTTCATGTAGCATATGCTGGAATAAGTTGCAGCTTATGTTATCTGTTCTTCAATTTCTTATGCTGAAATAAACAATTTATCTACCTATCTATCTATATCTATCTATCTCTAAGGCTCTGAAAAAAACACGATTAAACAGCAGTTAAAAGCAAAATTAATGCGGGTATCTAAAGTTAGACCAATTGTGTTTGACTAGACTGGTGTTGACTCCATTTTTTTTGACTCAGTTGTTCTGGAGATATTCAACTTCAAACACGATTGACGTAGGGGCCTCTGATGTTATACTTTTTATTGGCAACCCTGATGGTGGTAGCCTTTGCGACACCATCTCAGTTCTCACCTAAACCAATGCCACTATTGGGCTTTCTGGTACTGAGTTGTTTCGCTGCGCCCTAATCAGTTTGATGTTGTCAGCAGAAGAGATTGAAGCTGGAAAAAAGAGTAGACTGCACGGTAACCTAGGTAACAAACGTCTAAAAACAAGCGAAAGTATTTAGGCTTGTGGAGTAGCCTAGTAGGCTATTGTTTCTTGTTTGCAACTTAGTAGGAAAAGTTTATTCTAGGGTCTCAAAATATAGTAAGCAAATGCAATAGGCGTGCTCAAGGGTACTGGTAGTCTTGTTGGAACAACCGACGCTCGGATCGCGTGTTCCTTTGTTTTCACTCGGCCATTTTCAAACCAACGAGTGCGAGATTTCAGACTTTTGCTTGTAACTCGAGAAGGGTTTGGTCTAGCTACATGAAATTTTGACAGCAGTTTGAGATTAACGAGTTGTATGTTTGTGCCAAATTTCGAGGCAATAAGTTATGTGATTTCGGATTTAGGAACCGAAAACCGTCCGGGAAGTTTGGCATAAGAAGCATTCTCATTCAAAAACGGCTTAAGTAGGCTATGGCAAAAATATTTCACACAGTATATGTCTTAAGACACCCTTTCGTCCCAACCAATGCTTAAATTGTAGGGGGGATTCGGGGGGGCGCATCCCCCCATCGAGATTTGAACATCGATGATCAAACAAAATAGAGCCAGCCAGCCAGCATGAATAAATCCTACAAATTCCCGCCGCATATAGTACTAAATTGTGAGAGAAAATTGATTTGGAAGGAAAAACACTTCAATTGTCGGCGACGATCTTTTTTTGTTTGCTTTTGTTTTGATCTTCATTCAGTTTCGGCGACGAAATTACGTAATCTTCATTAAAGTACTTTTGCATGCCAAATGCATTTGGTCAAGGATGCAAAAGCGTCCCCCATGCAAAATTTTACAATTTAAGTACTGGTCCCAACCAACTCTTTTTTGGCCTAGATGAGGTTTTTTTCATTTGTTTTTCCTGTTTTAGTCCGTTTTTTTATTCTTGATCTCGTACGCTCTTCTTCTCTTAAACCACAAAACATCGAAATCTAATTTTTGCGTGAAGTTGTTGAGCCATATAGTCGTTATATACATAGTCTGGAAAGCGTGAGAAAAAGGTTGTGTCATTGTGTGCTCATGAGCGCCGGCTAGCGGGAAAGTTGAACTTGCGAGTCGCAAATTGAAGTTTGCTGATACCTACTACAGCAGTCGTTCGTAAAATACTACGAGACCGACTGAAAAGAAACTTTTTGAACCAAAAGTATTTTAAATTTTTGCTTTAGTAAGTTGACTAAGCTGTATGAGTTTTATAATATAAAAAAAGGATGTTGGGAAACTGAAAGTTTTCATCTGAAGCAGTGTAGTTTTTGATCAATTTTGTCAAAGCCTTGATGCAAAATAGGCCAGTACAAACACCAATTTAGTGGTTTAATTATGTATGGACTTAGCTGCACAATGGCTTGCTGA
Organism: Trididemnum nubilum; assembly: GCA_963965965.1. Classification (NCBI taxonomy): domain Eukaryota; kingdom Metazoa; phylum Chordata; class Ascidiacea; order Aplousobranchia; family Didemnidae; genus Trididemnum; species Trididemnum nubilum. The sequence goes on from OZ014486.1 coordinate 5,561,977, forward strand.
AACTTCCAATGTCTATGAGTAATTTTTGGTGATATAAACTTGTGACAACTGTCAATCTTATGTAGTTTTATGCAGGCCAGAATTAAGCTTTTTGAACTGTTGAAGTAAGAATTTACCAGTACAGTTCCAAATTAGAAACAAGTTTATTTATTGGTGCAAATCAAATGCAAAAATGACCATAACTTTCTGAAGTAAGACCACAACTAGATTTATCATGATAAAAGTTTTAAGCATAGATGGGCACTAGTCCGTTAATCGTTAATCCGTTAATAACGAAGCTAACTTTTTCATTAACTCGTTAATCCGTTAAAAAGCTTTTTCATGTTAACGGACTAAATTAACTTCCGTTAAGTGCTGTTAACGGACTAAAGTAACTTCCGTTAAGTTCTGTTAACTTCCGCTAAGGTTTTTATTGTTAATATCTTGCAGCTTTGTTGTGCATTTGAACTTGTTCTTATCTTGAAATTAGATTAGACTGTAAAATGTAACTTTCAAAACACAAAAAGACCACCACAGCTATAAATATTTCCTTAAAATCAGCTCAACAGCGTCAATACGTGTTCTAGAAGCGAGTGAATAAAACGAAATGTAAATTACACGCAAAATGTTAACGGATAAACGGACTTTATTAACTTCCGTTAATTAAAGCTGAAAATAACGGATTAACGTTAACGGAGGTGTGAAGTTTGTTAACGGACTAGTGGTTAACGAAGCTAACGTTTTGCATTAACTTGCCCATCTATGGTTTTAAGCATACCATAGGCCTGGTAGAAATAAAAAACATATTTCCCCTTAAAAGTTCAGTGTCGATCCTGTCTATAATAGCCTAGACAACTTCCCATGGTTGTCAGGCTTCATGTAGCAATTTCATTTAAAAATTCATTCTTTAGACTAGTCTATGCTGCAAATACATTATTTGTATGATGCATTACTGGTTGTATAATGCAAAATGGTTGCTTAAGAATTTGTATGTTGTTTGACTTGTTTCAGCAGCCTAATTGGAAAACCTGCCTGTTGTGATATATTGCTGTTGTTGAAGAGTTAATGCTTGATACGTTGATAATTAGAAAAAATAGTTACATTTAATTTCGTGATGAAATGAATAATCATAAATCAAGAAGTTATTCGGCAAAAGACAAACTATGAGCAAACCGTCTGTCACAACTTAGTAAACGGTAAGTAAGTGACTAGACGTATCGGACGCTTTCGATACTCAGTACGGCATACGGTGTATGGTACATTTTCCAGTTAAAAATGTTCTAAGTGGCTGTGATTTTGAATGAGCTCCGTGTAATTTGGATTCGCAGCCACTTAGAAAAGTCAACACAGAACATGCAATCAAGAAGAATCGAGATGCAAGACAAGCCTACGCACAACAACCATTTCAGTACAGTTCAAGTGCAGTTAGTAGTGCACGACGAGATAATGGGCAAGTTGCAGAGGTGGGCACTCGGTACTTTTAAAGTACCGACGATAACGGTACAAATACTTTTCCGAAAAAGTACCGACGGTACGATATTAGGTACTTTTTAAAAAAGTACCGATGATAACGGTACTCGGTACCGCCATTCGGTACTTTTCGAATGATAGATTTAGCCCATTTTTAATATAATTTCGCTATTTTGCTTACTCTGTCTAGAAAGTTAAGCTCCGCCCTATCTTGCCTTTGCTGCATCGGCACAGCCTCTTAATTCTCTGCATATCTTAAGAGAACTGCCACTGGCAGGGGTTCGATTTCGAGTCGGGTCAAACCAAAGACTTAAAAATAGGTATTCACAGCTTTCCTGCTTGACGTTTAGCATTACAGGGATAGTGTGAAGAACAAGCTGGCAACTGCAATTCACTTGTGCCGTTGGGAAAGGCACTTAGCGGGACTCCCCCTTTTCATGTGGTAGGCAGTAAGAGAGATGGCCGGCAACTCATAAGTGAGCTCGTATAGCCTATCGACTCCGTTGCTTTCTCACAATGCAAGGATAAAACTGCAACCAAATAAAATAAATAAAGTGGTAGGAACCTCACTAAGCCGGAATGGCTACGCCCTGCCTGCAGGAAAAGGGTGACGTAGTAAAACGAACTTGCTTGCTTTTACTGAGTTAATCAGCGAAGTTTTTCGATACAAAGAAGCCAACTTTATTCAACAGTAAACTGTAATCGCCCATGTTACATTGGGTTAGGAAAAAAAGCAATACCAGTAGACTAAATTTACCGAACCAGACTGACTTAAAGTAATACAACACTGTTACTTACTGCTTCAGTTTCAGTTAACAGCAAAAAATGAAAAAGACATAATAATCAACGCAACACTTGTTATGTACAAGAGGCGGTGAAAAAATCAAGTCTCAACCCCTACACAAAAAGAGTTTTGCATTTATTTAAATTTCCTTTCAAAAACTCGCGTTGGTATACTGTACTTTTGGGCCTTGGCTTCATCTTTCAATTTGCTCTTCAGTCTATTCCATTCAGAATTTCCAACCAAAAATAATTCTTTACAATCACCCAACTTACTAGGCCTATCTATCCACACAAACAACGTCTTTTCTTACCAGCATCGTTCCTTTCATGCTTTGTAAAAACGCGGTAAAATTTATGCATCTATTTTGACGGAGTTTTTATTTAAACTCCATTCCACAAATTGTACCGAGTAGCGACGATAAAAGTGCGAAAAAAGTATCGACGGTACCGAAAACGGTACAATTTTTAAAAAGTAACGACGTTACCGATAACGTTACTAAAAAAGTACCGGGGTACAAAAGTACCGCGGTACTGCCCACCTCTGGCAAGTTGGTAGCATGCAAAATATTGCTGTAGCTTACATTTGGCTTTAACGACAATTATTTGCATGACTACAACAATAGTAGCCCATCTTAGGTCTGATGGCCTGTATTGTAATAATTTAAGCAAGAAAACAGTGGAAAAAGAAGGGTACCGGTAGTGGTGGAATATTGTATCGTCGTAATAAAATTGTAAGTTTGATTTTCATCATTTTCTTTAATAGAGTGTGTTACGAAACCGTAACAAGTTGAAGCGGAAAATGACGGTAACCCCGTGGGGAGCCCAACGGGTCTTCACTCCAATTTTCTAATTACCTGATCCAACATCCACAATCCGTTGATAAAAGAAATGTATTCAAATATGGTGTGAAAATAAAAGCAGGCAACTTAAAAATGGAGCAAATTTTTACCAAGATTGTCCCAACTGACGTCCAAACTTAAATCCAGAAAACGTTCAGAAAAAATAAAATAGTGCGCACTGTTCCAGCAAAAATCAAGAATGAATGAGCCCAGGTCCACGTGAAACTTACAAAACCTAGAAAAAAAAAAGGTTTGCACGTGATCTTAATTACAAATGCTACAACAAAAAATGAAATATGCAAATAAGGACCAAAGGCTAACACGTGAAGAAGTCCGTCAGACACGTCATTAAATTACACACGAGGCGTTTCGATTTTGTGATTCTGAAACAGAGTGCATAAAAATTTTCCTCTGGATTGTGGGCATAGGTTTTCGATAACAATTGCGATTAGCATCATGCGATAGCAATTTCCAATAACAAACTTGGTTACGATTATGCAATATCAATTTTCGTTAGCACACACTATTTCGATTACGCGATGTTGATTTACACCAAAAACATCAAATGTGATGCTGATTTCTGATAACAAGTGTCTTATATTTCTTTCCTGACTGATGACTCTTACATCAATGAAAGTCGAAAGCAGCTCTATACGCATCAAATGTTGAGGGTTAAAAATTCCACAACCTCTCACGTACTGATTTGTAGAGCAACTTTGTATGGTAATTACTGCTGCAACTACTTCTGACTTTCTGTATTTACATAGTCTAAACTGTTTTTCTTACAATACCATTATCCAACATGTTTGATGTCTTTCCACTGACCCAAAATGAAGTTTCACCAATAATATTTCATGCTACTATTAATTTCGTAATGATGCCTTATTATTTCAGAAAAACAAATATTTAATTGAAATTTTAACACAAAGTTGTTTTTTAGGTTAAAGTAACAGGATAAAGATGTAATCGGCAAGGCTATTTAGAAGAAATTTGCATATCAAGAATGATACTGTTTATTTTTTATTTTTCAACCAAAATCTGGTACTTAAGTCAACACAAAATATTGCAGTATTTTAAAAGGTGTCAGACCATAAGAGGCTTTCCAGGATTTTGGTCTTTAAAAGCAACTTATTAAATATGAGACTAGATAAGTGAAATCTGCAATGACGTTAAAATAAAAAGTCAATTTTAGACTTGAGAGTTGAGACTTATAAAATCTTTTGGCACCAGCTAATAAGGGTAGCCTAATCAACCTAACAAGTGTAATCAAAATTGTTCTAAAGTTATCTGACTTGAACGTAAGTCAAAACAAAATACTGCAAAATTTAATGGTGTCTGACCATAAAAGGCTTCCCAGGATTTTGGTCTTAAGAGCAACTTTTTAAATAAGAGTCTTTAGATAATTGAAATCAGTAATGAAGTAGAAAAAAAAGGCAAACCGATTTGAGTAATTAACCATAATATTTTTTTGGTAACAGCTAATAACGGTAGCCTAGCTAATTAACCTATAGTAATAAGCAGAGGTGGAGTCGAGGACACAAGGCTCGAGGTCAAGGCCAAGGACACAAAAAAAATCCGAGGCCAAGGACAGCCTTTCCGAGGACAGACACTCTCGAGGCCAAGGACAGAAATGCTCGAGGCCAAGGACCAAGGACACAAGCGCAAGTGCTCTCCAAAAAAAAAAAAAGGTCTTCACAAAATTTTTCAGGCGATCTCCAGAAAAAAAAAAAAAGTCTTCACAAAAATTTTTCAAGCGATCTCCACAAAAAAACGTTTACCAAAAATTTTTTCAAGCGCTCCACAAAATTTTAACAATTCAAAAAATATTGCTGTCCTCGAACCGAGGACAGGCCAATTTCCGAGGACTTGAGGCCTCAAGGCCAAGGACTTGACCTTCGAGGCCAAGGACTTCAAAATCTGTCCTCGAGGACTCCACCTCTGGTAATAAGTGTAATCAAATATGTGGTGGAGTTGTGTAATCCTAATTCAGGATCAATCTGAATTGACAAGTAATAAAATACAGAATAGATATTAAAAAATAGTTGAAACAGCTTTGGCTATTTTTTTTTTTTTTTTGAAGGTAATTTTATCATTTTATGGCTATTAATTTAGCAAAACTCGGCATTATAACATAAGTAGGCTACTTTGGCCTGCTGCTGAGTGTGACAACTCATTGAAATAGCTTGAAATATACTTTCATGCCAGTACCACTAGCAGAAGTAAACCCACTGTTTCCAAATAATCACTGACATGTAGCAAGTAACAATTCAAAAATTATAGTAATTGAAGGTCAAAGGCCGTGGCATGTTTGATTTGAGCAAGAACAGAGGAAGAACGAGCTTCACTGGAAATACAGAAGCTTGTTAATGCTTCTGCAAAATTGGCTTCCGCCAAATAGGTTCATTGCATTTTTCAGATGTTGTGGCATGCACTTGGGGGCCTTTGACTATAGGGAAGCAACATTTAAGTTGCCAGAAGGGGCATAGTTTCCCCATCAGTTACAACACGGGTGGTTGAAGGTTAAAGTTACGTGATTTGATCATACTGGTAGGCCTAGGGTAAGTTCAATTTGCATAAGCAAAGGCTGTTAATAAACTGCTGCTTCAATTGGCTTTCAACCAACACCTATAACAGGTAATGGTCTAAAATGGTGAACTAGCCTAAAAAAATTCAAATAAATGTAGTTTACGTTCTCAAAATTTAGAAGTTCGATAGCTTTAACAAATTTCAACCACTTACTGGTAGTCTACTGGTATGTCATAATTTAGAGTGTACCGGTACCCCAAGTTATTACCGATACTACACAATATTCTATAAGCCTAATGCGCTTCATAACGCACACCAGGCAAAGTTTAGAGAAAATTTGCGACATAAGCTTATTATTCTACCAAAATTTGCTCCTTATTAACTTTATTTTTATACCCCAAGTGCTTTAGCAAGGTTGATTTGAAAGTCAAACCGAAAATCAAATCAGAGAGACAAATTTTGATTTTTTATCAGCTAATAATCTCCTAAGACTTTAATTTGATTTATTTTAATCAAATTGCTTTTTAATAAACGTAGTCAATTAAATTTAGATTCACTTTTTCATCGCCAACGCCTGGTTCAGCTTAAATACTTAGTAGAAATGTACTAGACTACCGATACTCAGCAGCAACCAATGAAAAATTATACTTTTCCGCTAACAATCGCTAGATTGCGAGCAGTGACACAACCTCGCAGCTAAACCCATTGACTTTCCAGACTATGTATATTACTACTATGGTTAAGCTGCAAACGCAATTTTGTCTCGTGAAAATGTTTGGGGCCACTCCCTCAGGAACCTCTCCAACATGGGGCCCCCAAAATCAGTTTTTTGAACGACTCAAGCTAGGGTAAATTTTTTTTATATTAATAGATATTTGAGAGACAAATATTTCGATATAGGGTAAATTTTTTTTAAGCAATGACATCTGAGTTCGAGGTTTCACTGTGGCCAGCAGAGGCCACGATCAGTGGCGGATCCAGAAAATTTTGGTGGGGGGGGATTTGAAGCACAAAACCTCAAAAATTCGGATGTCTTCACCAAAATTGAGACTGATTTTTCGGCCGAAATCGGAAATTCAAACGTTTTTTTCGCCCAAATTCAGGTGGTCTCCAAAAAAAAAAAAACACCAAAATTGAGACTAATTTTTCGGCCCAAATCGGAAATTCAAACGTTTTTTTCGCCCAAATTCAGGTGGTCTCCAAAAAAAAAAAAAAAAAAAAAGGTCTTCACCAAAATTGAGACTGATTTTTCGCCGGACTGGTTACGTTTAGGTCGGTGGGGGGGGATGCATCCCGAAATGGAGCCGATTTATTCGAAACAGAGGCTGATTTTTCGGCCAAAATCGTTACTTTTAGGCCGGTGGGGGGGGATGCATCCCCCCCATCCCCCCCCCTAAATCCGCCACTGGCCACGATGTGATTATGGTAGGCTTCTTTCTTACTTTGCTGTGGCTGCTGCACGTGCCAGCAAGTGGTACTACCAAGTAAACTTAGCAGTGTCATCTGTAGTTTATGAAACCTTGTACTAAGCCAGTCGCAACTGTTACAAACATGGATGTGGAAGCGGAAGCTCGAGGTGGAAGCGGCTAAATGTTTGTGGAAGCGGAAGCACTTTGATGAAAGAGACGGGAAGCGGAAGCGACTAATTCTATCCGGAGCTGGAAGCGGAAGCAAAAAAATCCAAAGGTGAGGAAGCGGAAGCGAGCTTGGAAGCATAAAACTTCAAGAGGAGCTGGAAGCGAAAGCATTAAAAATTTGAGGGCTTCCACATCCCTGGTTTTAACATTAAAGCACGATGACATACAGTATTCAGCTTCTGTAAAATTCTGTCCCGGCTCTTATAGCTCTGAAGTAGTCGATCTGTTTATCACACGCTCGGCCTTCAACCACTAAAACAATTTTTCGTGTAGAGATTCGACAAAAAATTTATCAATCGACCGAGTTACAAAACATTTCTTAAAGTTTTGAAGAAATGGTAGGTGATTCACACCCCTGCGATGATTTCGTCCAACTGTGGTAGAAAAGTAGATCAAGCGTTTAAGAACTGGTGTTTACGAACTCGAAGGAGATATGCATAGGCGTAGCCAGGGGGGGCCCGGCCCCCCCCCAATTAAAATACCACCAATGATAAAAAATTATAACAACATAGCCCAACGATGTTTAGTTGCAGTTACGGACGACGAGGGAGCCCCAGGGCCCTTAACTAACAACCAGGGGGCCCCTACCCAACAACCTGTGGGCCCCTAACCAAGAACCAGGGGGCCCCAGGGACCCTACCTAACAACCAGGGGGCCCCGGAGCCGCTAACCAACAACCAGGGGGCCCCCGGGCTCCTAACTGACAAAGGAGGGCTCCAGGACCTCTAACTGACAAACAGGAGGTCCTGGGGTCCCTAATTGTCGACCAAAGGCCCCCACGGCCCCTAACTAACAACTTGGGGGCCCCTAACTGACAACCAGGGGGCCCTAGGGCTCCTGACAACCAAGGGGCCCTGGGGCCCTCAACTGACGACCAGGGGACCCCAAACTAACAACCAGGGTGCCCCGGGGCCCCTAACTGGCGACAAGGGGGCCCCAGGGCCCCTAACTAACGACCAAGACACCCCGGGGCCCCTAGCCGACAACCAGGGGGTCCCAGAGCCCCTAACTGATTACCAGGGTGCCCCGGGCCCCCTAACTGATGACCAAGGGTTCCGGGCCAGGGGCCCTCTAATTCAAATTTTTAACAATTTATATGCAAAACCTGTAAAAAATCTAAGAGTTTTGTGCTAAAAGTTGCAACCCCAGGCCCTGGTTTATTATGAACTTAATGCTATAACACAGGCGGTAATGCAAACCCCCACTTGAAATACTGCCAATGATAAATATAATGAGAGCATAGCCAGTATGTTGTCCTTGTCCGGAATTGCAGTTTCTTTAATTTAGGATTTACACGTACAAAAGAAAGGAATAATAATGACGACCACCTGTCCACGTCATAATAGTGTCGTGTAATTTCTGGAGGTTTCAAAAAACTGTCAAGTGAATTGACTCGAGTCCTCCACGTTTAGGATAAAAAGTTATTTTATTTCTGCATTAAATGTTTTTTTTATGAAAAAATTTATGGGCGCGATCTTATCTCAAAATCATAGGCGCTGCCTGGGGGGTGGCACAGGGGGTCCGAACCCCTCCGTTAAAATGCCACCAATGACAAAAATTTAACAAAAAATAACTTGTTTCTTCATTTTCAGTTTCTTTTAGCATCTTTGCGTACAAGAGTACAGGCGTACTAGAGTAATTAACAACAAATAATAATGACGACCAGGGGGCCCGGCGCACCCCCTTAATTCAATTTTTCCAACCAATTACGTATAACCAGGGTGAAATGAAGTGTTTTTGCCCAAAAAGTTGCTACCTCAGGCCCTCATTTAAACTTTTTATGAACGTAATGCAATAACCAGCGCCGTATTTGCCATATGGCACAGTGCCAGGGCCCAGCGCTCAGATGGTAGGACTTTTTTTGGACTTCAATTACATCTGGCAGGAAGATGTTGCAAAAATCCCCTAAGTGCCAGGGATTCCGCGCAGTGTAAATCCGGCCCAGAAATAACATGTTTAGTTAGCGTAACCATCTATTGTACCATTTTTCAATAACGATTCACCTCCACCTTGCCAGTTTTTACGCACAAAATACTTTTAAAAAAATAGCTAGGGAAAATGCTCAATAAACAAATTGTTGAATTTCAATCGAGGGGGCGTGGGCCCCTGGCCGTACATGTACTCCTATAACTAGTTAACTTCATGACAAAACAAAAAATCTTAAAGGAAAATCTTTGAGCGGATTACTATTTACTGCTAAAATATTGCAGGAGGCAATGTGCCTTACTTACCCCTACATGGACCAAATCACTTACAATTAAAATTTTACACCATAATGCAAGATTTTAAACGTGTTTAGGATTTTAATTGCTAGTAAAAGAAGGAATGAACAGTTAAATTTTTTCGATTGGCTTTCAAATTTTAAAAATCTTGTTGTTTCAAATGGCTGTGAACACGTGCGAAATGTGATCCAATGGGATTAAAATAGCTTTTATTTACAAACACGTACAAAAATCGCCCAAACCCCCATAGCCGCCGCCGGCTGGGGGCTCCGCCCCCAGATCCCGTCTGTGATACGTTTGAATACACTAGCTTACTCAACACATTTCCTAAGTTAGACATTTGCTCTTTTAACTAATAGTTTTCGCCCTTTCCTTTACCAAAATCCAGGTTAAATGCCAACAGGCTACAGCTTCAGATCTTCCATTCTACGATATCTTTACCCCACAAAAAGTTCCTTTTTTGAAAACTTCTGAAGACGTCATTGCATGTGATTTAGAGTTTGGGCCCCCCCAAACAAAAATCCTGGCTATGCCTATGCATAGGTGGTAAGTTAATGCAAAACGTTAGCTTCGTTAACCACTAGTCCGTTAAAGGCGATGAATTATCCAGCCAATTACGATGGTTATAGTAGCTAAAATTCAAGTATAATTTTTGATAATTTTTAATTTTGAGGCTGCAGTTGCAAAGATATTTAACGAATACAAAAAGATATCCCCCGAAAAAAGGTTTTTGAAACTCTCAACTTTGTTCTTCCCGCCTAAACCACAGTTTTCTAAACTATTAGACCTACTGTGGTTTTGGCGGGAAGAACAAAACTCAAAGTTTCCAAAAACTTTTTTCGGGGGATATCTTTTTGTAGTTGATAAATATCTTTGCAACCGCACCCCCAAAATTAAAACAAAAAATATCAAAAATTATAGTTCAATTTTAGCTATTGTAAACCACCGGAATTGGCTGGATGATTCACCGCCTTAGCAAACCTCACACCTCCGTTAAAGTTAATTCAATGATCTGTTATTTAATATTATTTAATACTGTTATTTAAATATTTATATTTATATTTACTGTTATTTAATATTTATATCAATGATCTACCACTTGCCTCAAATTCCACAATTCATCTTTTTGCAGATGATATAAACCTTACTCTCTCCCATTCTAATGTTTCAACACTGCAACAAAATATTAATGATGAATTACTCAATGTAAGCAATTGGTTCAAGGTGAATAAATTATCAATTAACTTTAATAAAACTGAGTTTATGGTAGTGACAACAAAACAAAATAAACCTGAACTCAAAGTATCAATAGATAATAATCCAATCAAGCAATCACATCACATAAAGTATCTAGGTGTTCTCATAGACGACAATCTAAACTGGAAACAACAAATCAAGGAACAATGTTCAAAGGTAGCAAGGGGATCTTGGGCCCTTAATCAATTAAAACACTTTGTAGATGAGCAAACCTTAAGATCTGTTTACCACTGCCTCATATACTCTCATCTACAATACTGCATAAGTAGTTGGGGTACTGCTTCAAAATCAACATTAGCACCTCTCTTTATTCTGCAAAAGAAGAAGCATCAGATTGTTAACTGGAAGTGGATATCGTGAGCATACTAATCCTTTGTTCTATCGAGCTAAATGCTTAAAACTCAAGGATATTTACTCTCTGGAAACTGCAAAGCTAATGTACAAAATTCACAATAATGTATTATCTTTTGCAAATTCAGATAAGTTTAACCTAATAAAAAACTGCTATACACATAAGACAAGATTGAGCCACAAAAACAACTTCTTTCTTCCAAGAACTAGAACAAGATTAGGGCAAAAGTCTCTATCATTCGCAGGAATTAAAGTTTGGAATGAAATTCCAAGCAGTATGAAAGAAGTTTCATTCTACAGATTTAAAAAAGCTGTTAAAGCTCATTTTTTATCAAACTATGAAACCGATAAAAGCTAGAATAACAGCTTTCTATCAGCAATGCAGTAGTAATTACAGGAATCATAGTTGCATATTTATGCTTGAGTTCAACAATAACCTATTGTATTGCTTGAATAGCATGAGTTTGGTGCATTCATCTATCACACATTTATTACAAAACGTCATCTCTCATTTTGATGTGCCCTTGAATTATTAGTAATTTTTGCAGTAACTGACTGAGGTTGATATATACTGGTATTGGAAATTGTACCAGTACTAATGACATATTGGCAAACAATACAAAACAAAGCAAGGTTTTTTTTTTACTCCAATTGCCCACTTTAAATTTTATAAAACATAAATAAGCATAATGAACTTTATTAATTTTATTTCTATCCAATCTGTAGTTACAGTATTTTTATTTTTTAGTATGTTTAGAGTTAGAACAATTCTAATGTTGTCTTGCATTTTCTTTACATGGTGACAGTGAGTTTTGTGTATACACTGTATAAAATGTACATATCTTTGCAACACTTTGTTTTAATTTTGCGTAAAATTTTTTATCATAGAAAGTAGCAGACTGAGAAAATCTAGAAGCTGTTTTTGTTTTTTTAACCTTAACTTGGTGAGGTGGCAGTAGACTTAGATGACCTTTCGGTCCTTCGCTGTCTCCTCACCAAGTGACTAAATATCGCTTTGACTCTGCAAGTTTTGTGTGTTTGATTTTAAAGGAATTGCATATTTCGATGCGTTGGTGATAGACCTAGAGGAAGTTGCAGTTTTTTCTTGTGATATGACGTCACTTGGTAAATAAATAAATATGATGATGATTCGTTATTTTTTGTTTAAATTAACAGAAGTTAATAAAGTCCGTAAATTCCAGGGTTGCAGAGTCGAAGCAAAATCAGTTCGACTCTGACTCTCAGCCATTTTTTCAGTTCGACTCCGACTCTGACTCCCGGGATTTATTACCGTTCGACTCCGACTCCCGACTCTTTCGCAACCAAGCGAGTCGCTCATAGATTGTGCAACCGAGCTGATTAACCGCGATCGGAACGCATTGCATTGACCCGCCACAATATTCCACTTCAAACACGACGTAGGGGTCTCTACTACTGTAATTTTTATTGACAACGCTGGTGTAAATGCAACGCCGCTATTAGACTATTACTGCATTGAGTTGTTTCACTGAGCACTAATCTGTTCAATCTTGTCAGCAGAACAGATCCAATCGAGTTGGAAAAAGAGTAGACTGTTTGGTAGACTAGCAATCTCAGTACTAATCAAGCAGTCAGTTACATTTTAATCACTAGATGAGAGTTTACTGGAAGCGAGCCCATTGAACGACTGGAGCATGTTAAATATTGATTTTTTGGGGGTTCTCGGGGGGTGGTACCCAGTGATGGGCACAGCGGCGCTATCAGCGCCGCTACTTTTTCGGTAGCGTTGCGGCAGGGCCGCTGCTTTTTTTAGCCAAAAAAGCGGCAGGGATTCAGCGCCTTATTTTTAGCAAATAATCTGCCGCTGCCGCTACTGCAAATAATAAACTCCTTTTAAGACTTTTCTCGATTCACATTTTTACACGTTACCGTTTGGAGTCTTTACTCTGCACTTTTTTTCACTCTGCTCTTGTTACCACGTTATTTTAGTTTAGTAGAAAAAACAATGCTATCTTTGTGACGTTTCGTCGTTGCTCGTATATGTATGGGCGAGTTTTATCGTACTGTATATGATCCTATTTTTTCTGAACCAAAATTCAACGAATTATGTGGTCTGGTAGTCGGCCAAATTGAACTGATAAAACTGATTTTTATAAAACCGATTTCGAGCAGTACCTCTAACGAAAATGCAATAATTGCAGTTTGAAAAATTGCTGTAAACTAGCAGATCGCAAGACGGTTTTTTGCGATATTTCACCAAAATGCTGGCATTTTGAAGAACAAATAAAGATGATTTGTTGGCTATCTGGTCACAGATCACTAGTTTGTGCACTGCAAGTGGGACAGTAGTAACAGGCCCGGCCCCAAAGTATTGTGTTCCGGAAGGTACAAAAACTTTTGGGGGGACGCTTACGCAGCCGGGACCACACGCATTTGGAATGCGGCATTAATCTGGTGAATATTTTACTCCAAATCCTATGTTATCCTACTCTGGTATGGATTTTGCCCTCAAATTCGGGGTTGAAGACAAAAAAAATATGAAAAAGGTCTTTATCGTAAAATCTTAGACTGCTTGATCAAGTTCACTCGATCTGTCTTGCTGTTTGAAACAAAAGCGTTTGTGATGACCTGTTTTTGGGCAAAAGTTTGCTGGTCCTCTTGTGCTATTACAAAATCTTATTCTTGCTTGGGTGAACAAGTAGTGATTTGGGGGACACAGCTCTGAAATGCCCCCCCCCCCCCCCGAGGCGCCGAACCTATTACTTACTTTTGAGGCACAAATCTCGCTTGGGGGGACACGTTTCTCTCTTAGGGGAAACAAGCAGTGATTTAGGGGGCACGGCTCCTAAATGCCCCCCCGTGGCACTGGGTCTGAATACTTGTTGCGTATTAGTGCGAGTTTTATAAAAAAAGTGAAGAAAGGAGCTCTTTTTTTGTGACAAACAAAAAGCTGCAGCCTCATAGGTCTACTAATTATCGCTGTTTGCGACTTCCAAAATTTTTCCGATTGCAGCTTAATTAGTGCATATGAACCTATTTTTATGTAGATATTAGATCAGACTGTGAAATGTAACTTCCAAAACACAAAAGACCACCATAGCAATAATTTTTTTCTAACAATCAGCTTAACAGTGTCATTTTACGTGTTCTAGAAATGAGTGAATAAAAAGAAATGTAAAGTCCACTCAAAATGTTAACGAATTAACCAGTGTTGCAGAGTGGGGATTCGGAGTCGAGGGAGTCGAAGGTTTTTACGGTAGTCGCAGTCGAAAAAAGGATTTTGCCGGAGTCAGAGTCGAAAAATATATGCTCGACTCCCGACTCCCAGTGTTGCACAAAAATCTGATTAAAATGTAAGCTACGTCCTGTGTTAACGTAACTGTAGTCAAGTTGCATGTAAGTTATCTGTTGTAATGGCCCAGTCTTACACTGGAAACAGAGCTAACCTGAAAAGATGCTATGCGTTGGAGTGGCAAACAAACGCAGGATGTTCTGTTCAAGCGAGAAAAATACTTTGCAGTAATCAGTTTAGCCCAATCCAAAAAAAAACTTTCTTCAATTTTATGGGAGTCGGAGTCAAAATTTTATGATTTAAACGATGTTGGTGGAGTTGAGTTTGGCTTGATGGTATTTCGTTGCTTGATTTTATCACGTCATTGGTTGGAGCAGTGACTGCGACAATATCTCAGGAATGGCCGAGTCAAAAAGGTTGAAGTCAGTGCCAATCTAGTCTAATACGATTCGAGTAACTTTTAACACGACCATTGATTTGCCTTTCGTCCTCGTTTATGTAGGTTTTTCGGCTACTTTGACCATCTCTGCGCGCAATCAAGACTTTGTTTAGGTGGCGGGAGGGGTGCTTTAACCAAAAGATAAATTTATTTGTTCGAAAAACGTCTCATTTGAGCCGTGTGCTGAGCAAACTGGTGTTATTCACACGTATTACAGAGGGAGTCTCAGCTGCTGGGTGATTTTTGTGATAAAAAAAAATACCCATTTTAGGCACAGGGGTGGACGTGGTTAATTTTTTGAAAAAGCGGAAGCACTTGATAAAAGAAGTTGGAAGCGCAAGCGAACTCGGAAGCGTAAAACTTTCGGAGGAGCTGAATGCGGAAGCAATGTTTAAAAAATAAAGTGCTTCAGCTCTTTCTAAAAACTGGGCAAAAAAAGGAGAAAAATTGTTCAGTTCATGTGATACCGGTTGGGCAAAAAGGAAATTAATAAAGTTAAAATTTCATATTTCTTGCTGTATGACCTAACGTGTGACGAGTGTAAGAAGCGTGTAACGAGTTTGCGGGGCCCATCTCCGAGTCATTGCGCCTGCTGGCAACACAACTCCTTTCGAAGAAAGGTCGCAACGGTGGCGAGCCGTTGGTAATACTGCGTCCGATTTGACCTGCCCAAGATTTGAGCCAATCTGTCAATTAGCTCCAGAGACGAACTAATGTCTCGGAGAATGTACTGTAAACGCAGCAGCCTAAGCGAGTAAATTTTCCCCTTTTCTTTACACTATTCAAATTTTCTGCTTCATTCTGAGCATGCTGGAACGTACAACTTAGACGAATACAATTATTGTAATTTCGGCAAATGTGGAAACGGAAGAGGGAAAATTTGTCCGGAAGCTGAAGCGTTTTGAAAAAATAAGTTGGAAACAGACTCGGATGCAATTAATTTTACCGGAGCCCGAAGCGAAAAATTTTAAGAGAAAAAGCGGAAGCGAACTTGAAAGCGTGATACTTCAAGAAGAGCTGAAAACGGAAGCATCAAAAACCTGACTGCTTCCACATTCCTAATTTTAGCGCCATTTGAATCAAATTTTGCACCTTTTTGGAACCATTTAAAAGAACTAAAAAGCTAAAATTTGAAACCTGAAACCTTGTTGATGAATTAAATCGCCCAGCTCTTCAAGCCTACCCTCCCTTTACTCACAGGTCAAGTTCAAAATATGTTTAAACGCTAGCAATTTGCGTTAAAAATTTTAAGTGACTTGGCTAAGAGGGGCAAAAGCCTCCTTTTACCCTCTCCGTTGGTTTGGATTACAATAAAAACTAAAAAACTAGATGATTATTTGGTGCAGCGAACTTCCGAAATCTGATGAGTCGATAAAATTATTTTTCGGGAAATTCTGAATGGCGGCTAGTTGCTGTTATTGCATACGATTTTGTTCGTTTGAACATACAGTAGGAACATAGAATTGCACTAACCAATCGCACATTCTGACTTGACGAAAAAACTCTTGGTCAAATTTTCGCGATTCTGAAACTGCTATTTACTTTTTGTCTTTATTTATCTTATTTATTTTGCATGCTACCCACTTACTTTCTCTTTGTAAGCTAAATTTTACTGTTTCGTTCTTCCGTACTGCCCAATAACCTGGGTACAGGATAAACGTTCGTTACGAGATATGTGCGCTAGGGTGTGCACTTTTTTCACTTTTCTCTCTGATCGCTTAGTTTATATGATTTTGAGGGGACAAATCGACCCCAAACATCAATGCAAAAAAAATTTTTTCAAAATTTTGTCGTCTTGATACTTTGCAGGGGGGGCAAAAATTTCTCGGGGGGGCGAAAACCCAAATCTCTCAAATCTCGAAAAGTATAGCACTTAGAATCAAAATTTTTTCACCTATCGATTCAGCAACCCCGGTTTCCTATCTGTCCGTAATACATTATGTTGCGCTAACTCCTTTATTTTTTGAGTTATTTTTAAAAACAATGAATTTTGCCATGTTTGTCACCTTTTAATTGCATAACAAATTTATTTACTTGCCAATTTTCACATCATACGAAAAAGCACTGCACACTGAATAACTTATTCCTTGCTTCCATAATTTATGTATCCCAGTATCTTGCTATCCGTGCGATCCTTTTCCTCAAAAGTCTTGAAATCTCTCACTTTCCTGTCAGTAAGGCAATGAGACATACGACCGATGAATCGCTCACATGATCTGTTATGATTATCTACCGAATTCCAAAAATTTTTGTTTGGTACCAAAAGACATGGGGCAACTTTGCTGCGAGAGGTAAAGTATGATTTGAGAGGTACTCTCTTCCATGCAAGCTGTTGAATATCCACCTCATCAGAAAGATTTTGATGTGGTTCTTCCAGATGCTTTGCTTGATATGCAGGGTTTTTTGAGTAGACGTTTAGAGCCACGTTGACTGGATTCATCCAGGAAGTAAAATGTTTTATAAACACTTTCTTTAAACTTTGGTCAACCAATATCTCATCTTTTTCACGATAATCCAGAAGAAGGTCTCGCAGAAACATCATATTGGTTGGGCCCTCTGGCACACGGGGGTTTAAGTGAATTCGTAAAAACATTGGCACATATACAGATACAATGTAAGAGACAATACGAAGCAAGTTTGTTTTCTGTACATCTGTCATGTCGTTTCCAAACAGTAAAAGTTTCATGTATCCATTAGCCGTAGTTGTCCATCTATACATACAAAAAAGGTTATATTTCTGATCGATGTCGTTTCGTGGACAGCCCCGTATATCATTTTTAAGCTGCTGGGCTGCCAATATCGACTTTGCTGCTTACCTGGCAAACGAAATAGTTTCTTGCTCGTACAAGAGAAATTTCTGAAATTTAACTGGCACTTCATTGGCAGTTAATGTACTTGCTAAAACCAATAGGCAAGCTTGATCATCTCTGAAATCTGCATCTAAATTAAAGAAATAAGTTTTTTTAGTAATTCTTGGCATTTGTTTATTAACACGCAGTACTAACCTTCAATTTCCGCATACCACGTAAGTGCACTTTTCAGACATTGGACTGCTCGTAGTGTGGTGGAAAGATCACTGCAATTAACCATATCAGTTAGACGTCCGGGCTTGAATAACTTAATCATGTTGTAAACAGAGTCTTGTCCCATACGATCCGGAGCAGCTGGCTTGCCTTCCACAGATTTTACCACATGATTAAACAATAGTTCATTTATATGAAATTGGCATTCTAGAATGTGAATTCCGTGGCCTACTTCTTGCTTAAAGTATGCAGCTAAGCGGTTGTTGATTCCTTTGTCTTTGCCCGTGTTCAAGCTGGTTGTGTCGGACATGACGGAAAAGACTTTCTTCAGATGTGTTACAACGATGCAGTTGATAATAGCAGAAAATACAACATCAGCTGTAACGGACTCGCTTTCTTCAAATGATCTCAAACGGAAAACATCTTCGTATCTAAAAGAGATATTGTTAAATATCCTTACTACTATCCAGCAACCTTTATTTGCTGTTACCGTACCTTTTATTTTTGTTCTCATCGTAGTATTGTGCCACAAAAAGAAAGCGTTCCCTTCTATTAACTTTCTTTCCATCGTACAGTAGTTGGAAACAAGAAGTTGTCCTGAGCCGATTTTCAATCTCTTTAATGGTTTGGGCTCTAAAATAGCGAAGTTCAGTATTACTTCGATCCAAAGAAAAGAGCGGTTGGTTGAAGGTTTAACATTAAAATTCAATATTACTGTAATGTGACTCACCTGTTCCTAAGCCTCGCTTTGTAGACTCCAGATGAACTAACCTTTCGGTTGCTTGCATCGATAGCATGCAGCGTATTATTGACAACAATTTGTTGTTGCCTAATGCTTACACCCATCCGGTCTGCGTCGATACAATTGTCATGCGTCATAATTTTGGAGTACTTGCGTTTAACTTTAGTGGGAGGTTCAAATAAGTCTTGATTTTCATCGGAACTATCTGAAATGATCAGAGCATGCTGATCAGTATGTGGTCTCAGTCGGGTGGGCAAAATGTTCGAGTCATCTGCAACAAAAGCATGATATTAGTAGTTAATCACATGCCATTGAAAAACTACACCCCTCAGCCTTATAGCTACCTTGTGTATTTGATGAATCGGCTTGTGAAGAACAAGGCATATCTGAGGATTTGTCTCGTTTCCTTTCGGCATTGGCTCTAGCAACAATATTCTTCTTTGTAGTGGCTGCATCCACAGTGCCGATGTACATTTGTCTTTCTTTCCGTTGATCCAACAGAAATGGGTATTCTGGAGATAAAAATTGCGTTAGGATTAGGAACTATCCTAATATCGTACGACGCAATATCAAAAAATTATAACTTTTACAGATGCGAACATAGACCCGTCCATGATCGCATTATATTTCCTTTTATTTCGCCCCTCCCCCATATGACGTATTATATCCAGTTATGAATTGCTTAGATTGTTTCAACTTAAGTTTACTAAACATCACTTCTCCAAAGGCTCGCTTATGTATTTAAACCAGGGACCCGTTGATGGGCTTTTGTGAATTTTTCATACCCCTCCAACAGTTAGTCACATTACGAAGGCCCTAACACCCTCCGATTTGATACCGGACCTCGTCCCTGCTTTAGCGCTTCATATTCAGATGAAGAACCGCCAAGGCCTAATTTAAACGACTTCCCATAACATTTGAAACCATTAATGTAATTTTACTTGCTATGTTCTCAAACACATCTTACCTTGAACAGGAATTTGGCTTTGGCGCGGGCATTTGCAGCACACTTTTCCATACTTCTCCACAATTTCAACATGATTGCATTTGCAAGCGCTCACATCAAACAGGTTTTCAAACTGTAGTTCGTTAGACTCCGTCCTTCTTGCTTTCATTACAGCGTACTTTTTTAAAACATTTCTTAATTTGGTTTCCATTGATTTTCTTCCTGTTGTTGGAAGACTACTTTTTTCCCATATGGCTTCGATTTTGTCGACTACCACATCCTTACATACATTGAACTTCGGTCTTTTATGCAAATATTTTTCGGTGCTGCACATTAGACTGTTTCTGACGAAGAAATAGTGCCCAATTACATCTTTTACTGTTGGCAAAACGTTACCTTTTATTTCTGCTGCAAATTTGCACTCTTCCATTGCCTGATCATTTACGCTCCTACTTCTCAATGAAATCCCACTTCTAACACTTTCTCTAAAAGGCCCAACCCTTGATAACTGAAGTACGAAATTGGAGCAGTGGGGGGCACTGTGATGTCACAGCAATACCATGCAGCCAGAGCGTGCACTGGTTCTGACAAACGTTATTTCGGTGCATGCAATAGATAATGTACATGATGGGACCAACTCACCCTATGGAGTACGTGTAATATGGTTTTGCTAAATAACTTAAAAAATAAAGGAGTTAGCGCAACATAATGTATTATGGACAGATAGGAAACCGGGGTTGCTGAATCGATAGGTGAAAAAATTTTGATTCTAAGTGCTATACTTTTCGAGATATGAGAGATTTGGGTTTTCGCCCCCCCGAGAAATTTTTGCCCCCCCTGCAAAGTATCAAGACGACAAAATTTTGAAAAAATTTTTTTTGCATTGATGTTTGGGGTCGATTTGTCCCCTCAAAATCATATAAACTAAGCGATCAGAGAGAAAAGTGAAAAAAGTGCACACCCTAATGTGCGCGGTACATAACATGACTTTTTTCTTCAAAACAGTTTATTGCATTAATTTACTAACTAAACCAGAAAGCGCAACTTCAAACACTTGGCAGAAAGTTTGTTAACCGAATAAATAGTCGATTGCTTTTGTAATAATTCCATTTGTCTTCTGAGGAGTTCTGGCTTCGTTAGCAACCTAAAAAGACTTCAGTCAAACAAATACCGGTATTTTAAGGCTTTAGTTAAACTACTACCGATATCTTCCTGTAACTCGTTTACAAAACAAAACCATGAATAAGTAGAGGGTAATCTTGCGTTCTTTCTAATCAAATCCGAAAGCGTTCCCACCGTCGCACTCAAGTTGGAAGTTGGTGAAAATGCAGGATACGCTAGGTAATATCTAACGGTACCATTTTAATCAAAGTACAGTTTATGACTTTGGTCGTCAACGAAAAACGAGCCGTGTATTTATTGTAGGCTATGCGTAAAACGTGTTGAATAGTTGCCCAAAACCATATTCTGAGCTTGAAACCGTTTAACCTAATAAAACTAAAAATAGAAAAAACTGTCTACACGCCAGAAGACCTATCGTAAACTTATGCCTTACTACTCAGAGGGGCCATTCTGCCGGTTAACGGAGCCGGTTGTTAAATTTAGAAAACCAGTTGTTAAAAATTACTCGGGTTTAGATTTCCTGCATATTACGTAGCTCGAGCAAACCGGTTGCTTTTTTTCTAATTATTGTAATTACATTTTATTCACTAAGTTGCCTTGGTCAGGAGACAGCGAAGGGGCCTTTCGGTCTTCCGTGTCCAGCTGTTTACCACACACGGTGGAGGCTTCATATTGTCGCTTTTAATGCTGAACGTCAAAGCAAGATAGCTGTGAATATCAATTTTTATAGTCTTTGTCTTGACCCGACTGGGAATCGAAACCAATTCTTCCGCTTCAGTAACAGACACTCTATCCACTCGACCACTGATCGGTATTTTAATACTTATAGAATAGATACGGTTCCTGTAAAATCACCACTGATTACAGCTTGTAGCAAAAAGGTCACCTACCCTTTGATCGCTAGAAGCAGCATTATAAGCGGCAGTGAGAGGTCTGAGTGTGGGATGTTTGCGAGGTCGAAAAGGAGTTTCGGTAGCGCCCCCCACCGAGCCCTGAGCAGGAGATTGAAACATCGAAGTGTTAGCGCTTTGAGGTAGCGGTACTCCCGACATTTGTTTCTGAAAGAAAAATTATAAAGATTGCCGAACGAGTCATTTCTACAAGAAGCAAAGAAATGCTATATCAATATTCATCTACCTTAGATCTGCTCGTTTTCTTTTTCTACAAATTATTTGCTTTGCGTTGTAGCAAAACCGAATTTCTTCAATGCATTAAATTCCACACGATAACGACAATCGAAGAAAAAATAAATTAGAGGATGCAAAATAAACCATTAAAAATTGAAACTTACCACGTCTATGCAAGGCACTACACCAATCATTATGTTGCCAGGAAATATTTTTCCGTTCCTGCTTAACGCTTTGCGCGCTTGCAGCGGAGTTTCGTAGTGAATATGCATCCAATTCCCGCCATTAGATGCCATATGGTGAGATACTATGTTGCCGTATTGAGAAAATCGTTGGATGATGAACGAAGCTGATGAAGGAGAAAACCTGAAAAAGTAATCTTTCATAATCTTCTTGTTTTTCCTTATTTTTTGCTATTTTGAACCGGAATACCAACTGTTTGATGTAAAATAAGACGTACCAAATAAACTACAGAAATAATCACGGCTAGTGATCCCGGCTTACGAAGCTCGAAATATGGACATCCTACAATCGTTTCCATATATTTGTATCATTGACGTGAACCCAATAAAGGTGCTCTGTATTGGTGTAGTTACACAGACGTAGAGTTCCCGGTTTATAGCGTGAAAAGTAGTACAAGAACATAAAGGGTAGCTGCTTGATTCGTTGACCGAGAGGTCCTTCCCTGCTTCCTGTTTAAATTCTTTTTATCCATGTGTGTCCTTGAAAGTTTTCTTTGCTTGTTGTGTTATTCTTTATCTTTTTTAATTGCACGAAATAAATTGAAATTAAAGATCATGGCACTTTTAATATCACTGGATACTTGGGCAGCAACACATCACAGTTCTTCACCAATTTCGTAATCACGCTTGGATCAAGTCCTATGTGGTTCTAAAATATTTTTTATGCAATTGACCCATTTTTGTACTCGCTTTAGACATTTTAGAAGTTTTTACAGAGATGGCAATCACATCGCATTGCATGCTGTCTTTTACAAAAATAATCGCATCAAATTATCGCATCGAAACACGCAAAAAAAAACATCCATTAACGCATCACAAAATTAGACATTGCGAGATTGTTTGTCATTGGAACGACCGACGCTCGCGTCGCGTGTTCACTTGTTTTTACTCGGCCATTTTCAAACTAATGAGTGCGAAGTTTCAGACTTATGCTTATAACTCGAAAACGGTTAGGTCCAGCTACATAAAATTTTGACAGCAGTTGAAGATCAACGAGTTGTATGTTTGAACTAAATCTCGAGGCAATTAGTAACATGACTTCGGTTTTAGGACCCGAAAACCACCCCGAAAGTTTGGCGTAAAAAGAGGTCTCATTCAAAAACGGCTCAAGGACGGCAAAAAATATTTCGCATGGTTAGATATCTTGAGATACCTTTTCATCCCTACCAACCAACTTTTGGCCGCGATGAGGTTTTTTTCTTTTTCTTTCTAAATCTTGTACACTCTTCTCCTAACCACAAAACATCGAAATCTAATTTTTGTGCAAAGTTGTTGAGCTGCAAACGCAATTTTGTCTGCCAAAATTTTGGGGGGCCGCTACCCCCGGGAACCCCCCCCAAAAATCAATTTTTGATTGGCTCAAGCTAGGCACCAGTTTATTTGACATCAGTAGATATTTCATAGTCAAATATTTTGACATACTTTGGGGGTACCATCCCTCTGAAGACCCTACAAAAATCAATTTTTTGAACGGCTTACGCTAGGGTGTCCTTTTTTTGACATTGATCAGCAGATATTCAACACACAATTATTTTGACATAGTTTGGGGGTACCACTCCACAGAACCTCCCCAAAAATCACTTTTTTGAACGGCTAACCAAGGGTGCCAGTTTTTTTTTTTTTTTATATCAGTGGATGTTTAAGAGACAAATATTTTGACATAGCTTGGGGGTACCCCTCCAAAAATCACTTTTTTGAACGACTTAAACTAGGATGCCAGTGTTTTTGATATCAGTAGATATTTAAAGAGACAAATATTTTGACATAACTTGGGGGGTATCGCCCCCTGGGGACCCCACCAAAAATCAATTTTTTGAACGGTTTAAGCTAGGGTTTTAGTTTTTTTTTTTTTTGATATTAGTGATATCTAAGAAACAAATATTTTGAGAAAGTTAGGGGTACCATCTCGACGGAAACCTCCTAAATGGATCCTCCAAAGTCATTTTTTTGAACGGCTTAAGCTAGGGCGCTAGTTTTTTTTTTAATCTGTAGTTATTAGCGTCGGTCGTTCAACGGGGTTGCTCCTTAGCAAGCTCCCATCTAGTTATTTCTGATGTTTTTTTTTCTGTTTCGTCAAAAGATAACTGTTTCGTTATGAGTTACGCTTTGGGCGAAGTTTGAAAATGTTTTGGCATCTGTTGCGTAACAATCGCGACATATAATCCAAATGAAATTCAACCTTCGTGCTGGTTTAGCTTCAGTTTACACACTATTTGTGGGGATGGATGATAATTTCAGTGCGCCACATAATTATGTAGTTGCTTCAGTTGTGAAACGTATAAAATTAAGTTTTGTGGTAGGGAAACCATGCCGAAATTAGATGCTGACTACAGTGAATATCTTGAGAGCCGCGTCTTCCTCGAACCTCAAAACTGGAAAATTTATTAGGAATTTAGATTAAGACCTATCCAAACTCGCCCAAGTTGTTCTACAGCTAGATGTAACTCTGATATCTGTAGAGTGTTTTTCAGCTTGAAGTAAATCAAGAACGATTTGAGAATGCACTTATCCGATGACGCTGTAGATGCCGTTTTTGTTCTTCATGCAAATTTTGCAAGTTTTCAGGAAAACAGTTTTATAAGAACTAGTCAGTATCAAAATGAAGCTAAACTTTAACGAGTTTTCAACCCTAATTGCTGTTACGTTTAGTTAGTTCTTAAAATTTTATCCAGCTTAACTTGAATAGTTTGTGCAGTACTGTACTTACTTTTAGTTTACTTTGAAGGTACTGTATCGTGTATTGGCATTAGTATATTATTTATCCATATCCATTATCCAGGCTGCAATATTTATTTTTTTAGCAAACGCAAGCCTCGTATTCATTCATTTAAATTGGTTCTTATTAAGAGTGTACCAGTATTGTATTGTTTCACAGCTACGTTTCGTTTCATATTGATTTTCAAATATGGTTAAATAATAAAAGCTTTGTTAATTTGCGAACTGAGTGCTAAATTTTAGGCAATGAACTTTAACTCCAAAATTAATCGAAAAAATCGATAATCGCACAAATAATCGCAACTAGTGGCGATTTTATCGCATCCAAAAAAATTTAAATTAACGCAAAAAAAAAATCGCATCCATTCCGTCGCATCGCAGTTTTTTTGCGTAACAAATACCGCAAAAAGTCATCGATGCGATTGCCACCCTTGGTTTTTACTGAGGCATGCAACATGCATGATCTTCTTCATCAAAATTTACGCGGAGATTTAACAATTTAGACAAATCGCCAATTTCTGCATAATATTCTTGTAAGCAAGGTAGCAACAAGTTGGCGGGTATCAACCTCAAAGGCATTGAACCTGGCTTACAATAAGATGCTGAAGTGGCGGCACAAAAAAAATTGAACAACCTCCCGTTTAAGCAGGTGTGCTCGTTGACGAATTTTCGAACTGCACACAGCAACTCCAGAATAAATCGAAGTTGTGTAACAGAGTAAAACTCACCCAAAAACTGTTACCCAGGTGTCATCAAGCTTTGTATCCGGTGTTATTAGTTCACCTTGGGTGTAAAAGCGATCAGTTTGGCCAGGGGAGGGTGGAGATTTTTTCGCAGCATAACTCGAGGTCGGTCTCGGCGACGGGCCTAAATGAACAAAACAGCAGATATCCTGATGAGGGCTTGATTGTTTGAAGCCGAAAACGTTTGATGTTTAATTGTAAATAAAAAATGTTAAGTCCAGCAAAGTTGCTGCTTATTGCTTTGATATATTGCAAATCCACCGCAATGCCAAAATTATAACTCTAATTCCACCGAAAAACTTCAATTTCAAAAATACTCAATTTCAAACTTTACCGATCATATTTTTAGATCAAGACTGAAATTGGGAGTTGAAGTTAATAAAAGCTGCCACGAGTACTGCAGTTTGATATTAACAAAAACAGTTGGCCAACAACATAATTATGTACTTACAGTTAAAAAGATTGCTAGGGTCGCGCGCTTGGGTCGAACTCATAGGAAGATCTGTTAAACCTTGCGTGTAACTGACATCTGCTTGATTCATATCATCCATCAATGTGTGAACAGGAGGAGTGCTTACTTTGTCTTTAACACCAAGTGCCGGGCTAAAAGCGCAGTAAAATTTGCGTAAAAATTGTGTTGGACGACAAACCCAAGACTTGCTTTGCATCTGTTTTTTCTACCAGCCACGTCGAGCGGTAACGCGTTCGTCTTTGGAGCAGGAGGTCTGAGGTTCAAATCTCGAGCCGGTCAAATCGGACACAGTGTTGCCAATGGCTCGCCACCGCTGCAACATTTCTTCGAAAGGAGCTATGTTGCCCGCAGGTGCAATGACGCGGAGATGGGCCCTGCAAATTCGTTACACGCTTCGGTGTAATATAGCAAGTACAACAAAAGATTTGATTAGTTTTATATTTTTTGTTGATTATAACTCGATTTGCGATAGTTAGTTCGAACCTATATTGTTTGTTTGTTGTAAGTAGCAACGGCACGGACTGTCTTTAACCATCCAGACGCATAAAAAAGCTATATTTTCGGAGCACTGGTCAATATTCGAAGTTTAGGAATTACTAAACAACTACTCCATGAAAGCAAGCCTTTACCCTAACAAACGGCAATTACTTTCTGCATGTTATAATTTCTCGTTTGTGATGCAAACTAAGTAACGTCTGGAACTCTGGATTACAGTGACCTTTTTTCTAAAAAGCTGTTAATTTAGTTAGACTCTCACTCGGCTTAAAGAAAACAATAAAGAAACAGTTTTGAGACCGAGACTAAGTATTACTCGTATCACTAAGTAAAACCAAAAACTAAAAAAACAAACTACAAGCTGTCATATTGTACAATTTTTAATTGTGTTATTTTTTTTGTGTCTTAAATTGACTTGTTCGGAAAAAAGAAACCTAAAAATTAATATGAATTGTGAATAAAAGCTAAAAAAAAGTTGAAACAGTGGAAACAACTACCTCATAAACGTTGGGATTCTGTTGTTTTGAGTAAATGGCGGCGACCTTCTTGATTTGTTACGAGGGCAAGAAGAGGCAGTCTGAAATAAGTACAAATTTTAAACAGCCCATAAAACAATGTCTTAGTAGAGTCTGAACGACCGTTGCTGTAGCCTTTTGTTCGGATTCAACAACCTAGGCACCATATAGACTTATGACGCATCATAATTCATGTCAGCATTCAGTCAATTCTTTAAAAACAATGGTGCTAGAAAGCGCTCAATCATAATACTGCACTGGTATCCTTAAAATTTTATTAGGTTACAGGTACATGCGAATCAGTTCATCATTTTAAACACTACGTATTTATTCATTATACACCGAATCAAATCAAAATCTCAGCATAAGCTAATGATTTCCATTCTTCGCATGACCTCAGTTAAACACCAATTGTGACATAACCGAACTGGGTCTGCATTACAAGCATTTTTTAATCCAGTTACGTCGTAATGACTGCTGGTTAACATAATAAAACATACCAACATGAAGCTCAACTGCAAAAGTCGTGTAAACAAGCCTAAGTTTTGCTCGTTTTAAAGAATTTAGAGCGCCCAACTCTTGCGAGATGTTGCGTAAGGTACCCCAGGTCTTCTACTTACAGTTGGAGTAGTTGCGTCTCCCATGAGGAAACCTGGAAGGAACTGGCTTCCGTGTGCTCCTTGATGAATTGCAGGTGAAACGTGACCAGGACTGTTAAGTGGAGAACCCAACGTCATAGGCTCTACAATATAAAAAATGATCAACCACAATAGATTTAACCAAATACAATCGAGTGAAACTTTGATGCTCATATAAACTTGTCGCATCAGATTAGGGATCAATATTTCATATGATCACTGGATGTAAACATCATATTATTCTTTAATTCATCACGCGACTTCTTATCTAGACATGGAAAAAAATCAAAGTTTGTTTCTAGCAATTGATTTTCAATCAAAGCATTCATGTAATCAATATACGTACAAAAACAGTATTAGAAAGCATTTCTAACTGGTAACAATTTTTTCCTAGCTATCATCCATCAACTAAGGTCGTAATATCAAATACGTATTTTAATCCATTTCAATAAGATGAACCAGTACTTTAGTAACTGAATAATTTATACTTTTGACACTACAGGTGGAATGCATCAACAAAGATTGAGATAATTAATCTGAGGATTATCATTATGATATCTCTTACATTGTTCAACATATTGAACATTGATAAAAAATAAATCGACTATTCAGTTCAAAGCGGTAAGCCACGAATTAGGCAATATTTGTGGCAAATCACCCCATCATTTGTCCACTTTTTCTCAAGTCTTGTTAATCTCCAAATTAAATTTAATTGGTCGAGCAGAAATGCGTTCGTCTCTGGAGCGGAAAGTCTGAGGTTGAAATCTTGGGCAGGTCAAATCGGACATAGTTGTTAATGGCTTGCCACCACTGCAACATTTCTTCGAAAGGAGCTGTGTTGCCCAAGCTCAATGACGTGGAGATGAGCCCGGCAAACTCGTGACACACTTTAACACAGCAAGTATAAAGATTTGATTTGACAAATTGAAGGATTTGGCCCTAAATAAACTTTTCTACTTACTCATTGAAAAGCCAAGTACTTTAAAAAGCAACAATTATTTTCACTTCGAAATAACGTGGAATTAGAATATCACTAAGCAATACTAGTGGCAAGTTTCACCAGATGGATAAACATTAATGATTATAAATTTAAATTGTTAAGTCAAGTTACAAAACCTCACACACTATTCAACATTTTAATTTAAATATACCATATTCCATTTTCTTCTTTTGATTCTTGTCTAGTCGATATTGAAATAATGTTCACTTTTTCTTATAGTTGCAACAGCTTTAGAAATATTGATATAGTAATAATATATAATTAGTAGCTAGTAACACAAAATAAAACAAAAAAAAGTTTTCACTAACTAAATGTTGTCCATGTCAAAGTTAACATGCTTTCCTAATGGCTTATGCATGTAACATACTGATGCCAATAAATGAATACAAATCGAACAACCAGCTTTAACTGTTAGAGTTACTAGTTTTAAACAAAAAAGAAAAAACAAAACGAATTTTTCTTAAAATAATCAAGTCACAGATTCGATAAACCAAAAGGAAAGACATACAAAATATTTAACTTAATTCAATATGATTGAAAAAAAAAAAAAGAAAACATTAAGCAGGAATTGGTATATTGCTGGCAATTAGTCTTTGATTTGGTGCCAATAAAAACAATGTTACAATGGCATATTTAATTATGCACTATGCAGTAGTTTTTCTGCTTGCCCAAAAACCAAACACATCACATTTAGACCAAAATGAAACTAAAACACTCACAAAATTTGTTAAAAATACAATATGCACAATTGTACAATTCACATTTGTAAATTTAGAAAACAATGCAGTTGAATGAGGATAATTTTTGCATTGTGAAAGCTAACTTGACAGAACCAAAAACCAGTCAAATTGGCAGAACTTGTTCCATTGACGGAAATTTATAAATGTTTGTTTTTATTGATAGAACATTGCATGCAAATCAATTATTTTTCAACAGAAAACAAAGGAAAACCCAAACTGGTCGGAGTGACCACAATAAAAATGCTGTTAGCTGGTAAAAATCAGCTTTATGGTCACATAGTGTGAATGCAATAACATGAACTAAACAATATACACACTGCATTACAACATAATTTGCAGCACCGCACTTTACATTCTTATCAGCAATTATCATTCAAAACCAAAACA
Source organism: Trididemnum nubilum (assembly GCA_963965965.1). Taxonomy (NCBI): domain Eukaryota; kingdom Metazoa; phylum Chordata; class Ascidiacea; order Aplousobranchia; family Didemnidae; genus Trididemnum; species Trididemnum nubilum. The sequence continues at coordinate 5,591,658 of OZ014486.1, forward strand.
AAGATGTGCTAACAGCTTTCAAAAAAATCACTGAATTTCTTTGCTTTATTAAGTAGGTACATGCGAGTATAGTTTGAACTTACAACCACGTATTTACCAACACGAGTCACGAATGCTAATCTGCCTAATCTTACATTAATAAACTTGAATGTTTTTCTATACACTAATTATAATGATTATCTATGCCTACTTTTTTATTTTTTCAATCATTTGACTACGCTTCATGCTTCCTTTTTCGGTCATTTGATTGCCGTTAAGCATTGACCTAAGTGTCATTTGAATGAAAACAAATAGGTCCTTTTGATCAGTGGCACACCCAGGGGGGGATCACACTCCCCCCCGTTTGGAACTCAAAAAACAACATAATTTTGATGATATAACGCAGTTTGTAACACTTTGCTATATTTACTTTTCACTAAATAATCGCTTAAGTTGTTGTTAATCACTTAAGATGTTGTTTTAGGGCTGTAACTTGATTCTGCACCATATTCACCTAGCAATTGAGATTTTTGCATTTGTTTCACCTGCAATATTGCTGACAGAAACATTGGGTAACTATGCATATTTGATGTATCAATGGATACAGTATATCATACCTGATCATAAACTTCTGACACGAACAGAGCTTGACACCAAAAGAGACACAGTGAAAAAGTCGCCCTTGGGTAAAAAAATACTAAGCCAAATGCACTTTTGCAAAAAAAAAAGCAAAATCCGCTGTTTGAAGATGAAAGCCACAACAAAATTACATTGAAACGTCAAGATTTTTATTCTGCAAACATATTCAGGAATTTAAAAGCAGCTTTTAATGGCGTCGAAGACATCATTTCCAAATAATTTTTTCTAAATTTTTGCCATAACTTTATAGTATTTTAGGTGATTTTTGAAGCATCACATGTCATGATAATAACTAATTGTCTATTTCAATTTTATCAACTTCCATTTATATAATAGCATTTTAGTTTTTCTTTATTCCAGTGTATATTCATGAAGAGAGCTGGATGAAAACGTTCAATCTAACACAGCTTTTTTCAAAGCTACCCCTTTCTCAAAGAGCAAAAATTATAGCTCTGACTCTATTAAAAGCTATTTTGATATCGGGGGTGCACCTAGAAATTTTTTAAGTGAGGGGGTTTCAATTTTTCAAAGAGCAACCAGTACCCAAATTGTAGTTAATTCATTCTAACCATGAATATGGACAATCGTATACTCAAACAAGGTTTGGCAGTATTAGTTGCATTTTGTTACAACATTTGTTTATTCAAAAATCCTGCAATAGCGATTTTGAAAATTGTTGGTTGTGAAGGTTGCGTGTGAGAGAACAAGTTACCACTATGGGGGCCTGGGGGATTCTTGCAATTTTTTCGGGAAAAAACAGCCATTTTAATGCCATTTGGATGACAGTTTGAATGTTTTTAAGAGCAATTAAGAAAAGCTAAATTACTAAGTTTTGGAAGAGTTTGAAAGAATTTATTTTGCTCAGTTTAATCAGCCCCTCCACACTAGCTGATCAAGTCCAAAATACATTTAAATGCTGCAAGACTGCATATTTGGCATAAAATCTTTTAAGTGAATACGTTTTTAAATTCAAAAACTTTGTCAGTGGTACAGAATTTCAAAATAGCTTTTAATAGCGTCGGAGCTATCATTTCCACTCTTTGAGAAATGGTTAGCCTTGAAAAAGACTGCTTTGTTGAAGGTTTTCGTCCATCTCGTTTTACAAATCTACGCAGGAATGCAGAAAAGCTAAAATACGGTGGTATATAAAATTATAAAGGTTGATTACATCGAAATAGTATGGGGCACCAAGTGTATACCTGCATTTGAGGTACTTTTTCTTGCATGTTTATAAATAAATAGTCACTATTTAATAAACAGTGACTACAGGTAATTATTCATTTATTTATTCGATTGTAGTACTTTTATCTTGCATGTTTATGAATAAATAGTCACTATTTATCTATAAACATGCAAGAAAAAGTACTGCAAATGTAGGTATACACTTGACGCAGGAGACACTTTTGTATATTTTTAGTGGAGCGTGATGAAGCGCTCTCAACTGGTCTTTCATGCGTTACATGTTTCCAACTACTAAAGCATCCTTAGCTATCAACTGTTAAAGCAATCATTGCCTTGAACTTTTAACATGTTGCGCGCTGTGAGACACACATTATGACAAATTGAAGGTGAATTATGGCAGAATATTTTGTAGTAAATACATACTGAAATATCTCTGTTCTTGTTACGATTTTAAACTCCTTTTAGTCATTTTCATTGAACTTCATATCTATTTGCTGGCTTAGCCGATCACACTGTTCACCTTCGATTTGTCATGTGTATCTCACAGTGCACAACGTGTTAAAAGTACAAGATGACAAGTGCTTCAACAGTTGATAGCTAAGGATGCTTTAGCAGTTGGAAACATGAAGTGCATCAAAGAGCAGCCAAGAGCACTCCGTCACGCTCCACTAACAAATACACAAAAGTGTCGGCTGCGCCAAGTGTATACCAACATTTGCCATACTTTTTCTCGCATGTTTATGAATAAATAGTCACAATGTATTAAATATTAAATAACGTCTATTTATTCATAACCTATTTATTAAATGGGTAGCCTTGAAAAAGAATGTTTTACTAAATAGTGATTAAATATTATACTTATTCAATAGTGATTATTTATTCATAAACATGCAAGAAAAAGTACAGCAAATGCAGGTATACACTTGGCACCCCATAAAAAAGACAATGGGTTGTTATTATGATGCATGATGCAGCAAAAATCACCTAAACTATTATAATGTTAATGCCAAAATATACAAAAAATTATTGGGAAATAAATGATAGCTTCCTTGCTATTAAAAGCTATTTTTAAATTCCTGAATACCTTTGCAGATTAAAAATCTCGATGCTTGATCAAGAAATTTTGTTGCGGCTTTCATCTTCCAACAGCGAATTTGTTTGCTTTTTGGCTTAGCAGTTTTTTTATATACAAGGGCAACTTTTTTCACTAAATCGCAGTCTGTCTCTTTTTAGTGTCAAGCTCTGTTATGCTCAGAAGTTTATGAGCGGGTATAATATATCCATTATTCAATATCTATGGATCAAATGTACATAGTTACACAATGTTTCTGCCAGCAATATTGTAGGTGAAACAAACGCAAAAACCTCAATTGCGTAGAAAATATCGTGCAGGATTAAATTACAGCCCTAAAACAACATCTTAAATGATTAACAACAACTTAAGCGATTATTTAGTTCAAAGTAAATATAGCAAAGTGTTATAAACAGCGTTATATCGACAAAATGTTTTTTTAGTTCCAAAGGGGGGGTTTGACCCCCGAAACCCCTCCCTTGGGTGCACCACTGTTAGAAATTCTGTACCACTAACAAGCTTTTTGAATTTACAAACATACTCACTTAAAAGATTTTAAGCCAAATATGCGATCTTTCAGCACTTAAATGTATTTTGGACTTGACCAGTAAGTGTGCAAGAGCAGATAGGATTGATCACAATAAATTCTTTCAAACTCAGCTACCGTATTTATTCAAGTATAAGTCGCATGCATGTATAAGTCGCACCCTCATATTTGACATGAAAAACAGGACAAAAATTTTCTAAACATTATTCATTCATTGCAGTTACATTACAAAAAATTAAAAAAACATTGAAGTCATCACTGCTGTCACTGTACTAAAATAGTCCCAGTTTACCTCTGGAACATCCCATGAGGGTGGCAAGTGATGCAATGTAATGTGATATGTGGATAGGCAATAAGTAACGCGATCGCATGAAAGGCGATAGCATAGAAAGCAATAGCATGAAAATATCTCAGAAAAATTTTGTATCGCATGCAATGCACTTCATATATTCAAGTATAAGTCACACCTGACTTTTTGGACAATATTTTGGTACAAAAAAATGCGACTTATACTCGAATAAATACGGTAAATCTTAGTAATTTAGCTTTTTCTAATTGCTCTAAAAACGTGCAAAATGTCATCCAAATGGCGTTAAAACGACCCTTTTCTTTAACTGCAAGTTCTAATTGCCCAGTGGCTGGGGGCTTCGCCCCAAGGTCCCCATAGTGGTAACTTGTTCTTTCGCACACTATCTTCACAACCAACAATTTTCAAAACCATTATTACAGGGTTTCTGAATAAATCAATGTTGCAACAAAATGCAATTATTACTGCGAAACCCTGTTTGACTATAATAGCGTGCATTTTCACTAATGGTTGAAAGAAATTAACAACAATTGCACACTGGTTGCTTTTTGAACACTTGAAACCCCCTTTAAAATTTTCTGGTTGTGCCCCTGATTTTAATTAAATTGATGCATAAACCAAGCAAGCTTGCAATCTCCAAAATCATCTTAATATAAAAATATTTCCAAATTAAAGCATGTAACCAAAATCTATGAGCACTAAAAGAAACTCGACACTCTTAAACAATGGCAACATGGCAAGAATTTACCATTAAAAGCCATACATTAGATAACCCCAACTGGGCAAAATTGTAAAAAAAAACATGGTGATTTACCAAACAAAAATTAGTTAATTTTTTTTTTCATGCCACCACCTATCACCCAAATACATCACAGAATAAACACCTACAATTTCATATTGCTCAGCATGATGTAAGAGGTAATCGTTGTTGAAAGCATCACCAAAAAAAATGTCTCTTTTTATTTAATTCATGTTCAAAAATTAAAGCTTAAACAATAAGTCACATCACTGATCCACAAAACTTCATCTACTGGGCAATGGGAAAAGAGATGCACAATGTAACAGCTTGGTGTCTAAGGCAATGCATTTTTGAACAAATTAGTAGGCCTATATCATATAAAGCCTAGTAAATTGTCCAGTGTCTTCATTGGTTCAATTATCTAGCAATCAAAAACACTTAACTCGTAAAGCTTTAAGAGTTGAAAATGAAAATCAGTTTTTGCGACAAGCACTTTTAAACCCATAGGTTAAAATAATTGAATATATGCAACAAACTATCAAGCATAACCACAGAATGATTAAATTCATTGCCAACCCAAAACAACTGACAGTTTTATACTAATATAATGGTTAGCCTACGTCTGGGTTGTTCTAAATAGACATAGTGTGCAAAGAAATTATGCTGAATTGCTCTAATATCCATAGCAACATTATTAGGCAACGTCTATGCCACTGCCAACACTAACCCTAATATGCCATACCTAGCCTATTTCAAACAACCAACTAAAAATGCATAGTATGCCAATGCCAACCATAACCCAAACTCTTAACTCTTACACAAACCCTAACGTACTATGCTATACTAAGCCTATTTAGAACAACCACCCATCTCTTATCAAAATTCAAATTCCATCATTTAACTGGGACCAATCTTTCAAATTATGGTGAACTACATTTTTACCCTTCCTTTTCCAGCATTAAGTGATCTGGCATGAATATAAAAAGGTTGGCAACATACACACCTGCAAAAACAAAACTTCAAGCTTTAATATGTTATCAAATATTATAATTAATGCAAAAAAAATGCATAACTGTATTATTTTCATAAATAGCTGACTGAATCATGTAAGCATAATTCAATCCTAAACTTTAAGGAGTAAAAAACAAAACTCTCAAAAGTCATTGCATATTATTAGAGGTGATTTCAGTCTATTAGTTTATTGCAATAATAGCAAACCAGATCATCTGTTACTAAACCAAAAGATGCAAATTGAGCCAAGGCAATAGCAGATAGCTTAAGAGTTACTGCGATTCACATTATCAGCAACTATTGACGTTATAAGCCTTTAATGAAGCTTTTAAATCATTGGTTAGCAGATTCACAAGCATCAATCCAATCACTATACACATCAATTGCTTCTGACAAATAATTTATTGTGGTCTGATATTCTTCCATGCAAACTGTACAGGACACAATGCCAGTGTTGCGTTCTCGGTCCATTTTCACTTCACAAGATTTTTCATGATTACAAAATGGACATGCAAATTGTGTTTCTAAAGGTTCTGTCATCTTTTTCTTTGGAGGAGGCTTTCGTTTTGATCGTCGCCTTCCCATGATTGCAACTTGGCAAAAATAAGAGAATATCAAGCTGTAGCAGACAAGCTACTCTAATCAATAATTGTCAGATCTGTTGAAAATAATAATAAAAATACTGCAAAAAAAGATCACCAGACACTAAAGCAATGCTCATCTGTAGCCTAGTTATCGATACAAAGGGAGACTTTATTTTGCAAAAAATACATTTATTTTTTGTTAATTATTCTGAACTTTATTTTAAACTTTAATGGGCCTAATTAATTCTACATGTTACTCTTAAAAAAAACAAAAACAGATTAGTATGGTTGGGCTAGGCTTATCAGTTATTGTGATTTTAACACCAAACCACCTCAGATTTAACTGTAATACTAGCCTCAACAACCCCCTAAAAAGGTGCAGTATCATTAGCAAAAACTAAAAAGTGAGCACAGATATATATTTTTCATGCAGTGTACAGGTGTAATGTCTGAATGTTCCAATAAATCTTACCATGCTACCATACCTCTGGCTCTAATTTGGCAAGATCTATGGCACAGTACTTACCAGTACTGCTTAGGTATGACTAAAAACTGTGTATGTAGGGGATTAGTCGATAAATACTGTAAAGTGTGGTAAGCTAAAATGTTTAGGCAACAAACTTACTGGTACAATATCTGCTACTGGTATTCTGTATCTTAAGCCATTAACCAAGCTTTGACCTGTTGCCAGTGATTTCGTCACAAATGATTTCGTGACAGACGGCATTTTGAACTCAGAAAAGACAGATTAGGCCTATCGGCTAACCCTATTGTACTACCATTGTATTAAAATTAAAGCATTGACTAAGAGCAGCAGTCATTGAACTATTCTACTATCTCCAGAGCTGTCTTGCCCTAACCCTCACTTTGTGGCAAAATCACTGACGAAATCACCGTGTGACGAGATCACTGGTAACCCTTTGACCTGACCGCGAATACTACCGTAATAGCCGATATGCAGTATGCTACAGTACCATGAACGTGACTGACTAATGAATACTGTGAATAATCAGGGGTACTTTAGTGTAGTTTATTAATTTTTGCGATGCACTACAACACATCTGCAGGAAAACATGGCAAAGCTCAAAGGCTTAACACATACTAACATACAATTTATCAGCAATATATCAATGAGTTAAAGCATAGTATCTAAGTATGGCCATGCAACCTACAACATACCGGTAGTGATTCTACATTAGCCTATAAGCAAAGCAGAACAAACACTAAAGCACAAAATTAAGCGCAAACAAACTACCATACATTATATACACTTATTTACATTGTTATCAGTAACTGAACAGTAAACAATGAAGAGTCAGACAGACAGAATTATTATAATTCAGTCATTTATGAGTCACTACTGGTATCTTTTTGAACACGGTGTTATTGAATCAATCAATAAATTACCATTTTACTGAATAGTCTTCCTTCTAACACGTAAGCACACACAATGAAAAGTTTAGTTCATTTAATCATTTCATCAAATTGTTTGGTTTTCATAGAAAGTCTTTTAAAAGAGCAGTGAAAATGCTTATGCTTTGCCCTTGTCTAATTTTTGCAGGAAGAGAATTCCAAGTTTTGACACCCTTAAACATTACTGATTGTTGTGTTATGGATTTGGAAAAAAAAGGGTAGATGAAATGAACTATTACTGCGTGTAGGAATTGTGTAAATTTGCTTGTTGTACTGAAATAGCGGAAGAAAAATTTCAGGGAGTATGTTGTGTTTCAGCTTGTACATAAACAAACTCGTTGACAAAATATGCAAGTTATTTATAGGGAGAAAGTTATGTTTTCCGGTCTGCTTATTACTGTTTATAAATGAAATAAATTCATTACAAATATGTTGCATTTTGTACACTATTGTTTTGTTTCCATGGTTCCAGACTATTATGCCATATCGAAGGTGGCTTTCAATAAGGGAAAGATAGACTTGAATTAAATTTTTAGTGTTTAGATAGTATCTAAGTTTAAAATAAACCCCACAATAAGACCGCAGTTTTTTGAGTAACGCAATCATGTAGGATATTTTGTTCCACCAACATTAAGCGTTAGTTTATTTGCTGCCAACCAGTTAGATATAAGATTCATTTCAATTTGGGCATTGGTGTATAAATTGTCAATATGGTGATGGAGTAAGAAAATGCTCGTGTTATCTGCATACATAATTGCATCAGATTTATTTAAACATTTATTAAAATCATTAACAAAACATAGATTAAAAACAAGATTGGTCCTAAAATAGAGGCTTGCAGAACCCCATTGTAGCGATAGCACGTTTTGCCGCTTCCATAAATTGCACCATTGTTTCTCAATTACAGCGCACCAATCAAATTTGCCCATTCTTTTTATCACTGTGACGCTCTTGTCAACTTGACGTAACAATGATGTACAATGGCGGTTGGTATATAAGGCTGGAGCGAGCCATCAATTACTCCTTATTATTCAGACAGTCAGAGAAACGATTTCGTATGTTTTGTTTACTACGAATACATTAGTGGGTAAAACCATCAATCTCCTTTACCTCTGATTAGACTACAGTAGAACCGCTAAACCATGTTTAATTTCACAAGCTTCAAAAAGTTGATCTCCATACTGGGTACCGGTACCGTAATTTGTTTGCGATTGCTTAGATAACCACCGGTACTAAACCAAGAATGGCCTATTCTTCTAATACCACAGTGATAAAGTTTGTTGAGTAATATTTGATGATTAGAACAATTAAATGCCTTATAATAATAATAATAGCAGCCGATCCAGTGCAGAAGCACCACAGCGAAACACATTCAAACCACAAATTGTCCATCAGATTAGTGAAAACAAAATGAAGATACAAGGAACAGGTGTCAAGTGTAAGATGAAGAAGAGCAAACAAGTATTCCCCAAAATGAGCAAAACCATCAGATTACCGTACCATATTAGAGATGGTTGCAAATATCATCCATTATTGTAAAAAATTCCCATTGTTAATTCCTTTGATTCTATGGCAGAGGTTAATTTGCTTACCAGAAAGGATGCTGCAAATTCTGCGAAATGGTTTTCTCTGAAGCCAAATTGACAGTAATAGAAAAAGTTGTTTTTTCAAGAAAATTATTCAGTCTTAAATAAACCACTTTCTCTAAAAAGGTATGTTACTACGCACATAATCAGTAGGTCTATGCCACATTGCCTGCCTAGCATCCTATCCTCACCACTTTTCCACCAACAACCTTAGCTAACTTCTGGAACAGAAAAATGCTTCAAATTTTGAGTTGCCACGCTTCCCATAACCATTCACTGACGTCATTGCTTTTAGCGCATCATAATTTTTAATTTTTAATTCCATTCCAAAATAGGTTTGTCCATTCATTCGTTCTTTTTATTCTTGACCACCACAACAATAGCAAATGCATGGTAACACAATAATAACACGTAGAGTCAGGAAAAGGAAGTAGCGACACAACGTCAGACGCAGTAGCGTAGCCAGGGGGGGGCGGGGGGGCTCGAGCTTCCCCCATTGGCTTGTGAAGTATGCAAAATCGCACGTTTTTGGTGCTTTTGAGGCCGATTTTTGATGAAAAATTGAAAACAGCCCCCCCCAAAGAAAATTGGGTGCCGAAGTTGTGAAACAGATGTCGTGATGCGGTATAAAAAAAACGTTTGAATTTCGGATTTTGCCGAAAAATCAGTCTTAATTTCGGCGAAGACCTTTTTTTTTGGAGATCACCTGTATTTGAGCTGAAAAAACGTTTGAATTTCGGATTTTGGCCGAAAAATCAGTCTCAATTTCGGTGAAGACCTTTTTTTTTTGGAGATCACCTGTTTTTGGGCTGAATAAACGTCTGAATTTCGGATTTTGGCCGAAAAATCAGTCTCAATTTTGGCGAAAACCTTTTTTTTTTTTTTTGGAGACCACCTGTTTTTGGGCTAAAAAAACGTTTGAATTTCCGAGCTTTCCGAGAAGTTCGTCTCAATTTTCGGACAAACCGTGCGATACTGATTCAAGACCAAAAAAATTCGGGTCAAGGTCGTTTGCACTTTTCTCACTCTTTCAAAAAAGCCCCCCCCTTTTCCAAATCCTGGCTGCGCGCCTGGTCGCGAAATTTTTTTTTCTACCATGGTTTTGCAGATTTATTACGTCACATCCGCATCCTATCCATACTCCGCGCTCACCTTGGCTTGATCCGCTGTATTCACAGGCAAATTAATGCAAGAGGTAGGTTAGCTTATAGGTTAGTGATCACAGGTAAATACGCCTAATATATGTTAGCGTATCTAGTTAGCCTAGTATCTAGATAGCATCTGACAAGTTGTTGTAAGCATCACGGTTAAGCTGTTGACTCGAGTCTGAGCAATTGTTGCTATATTAGGCCTACTAGATACCGGTATAAAATTTAAATAATAGCCTAATATCATACCAGGGATGTCTAATGTGATGGTAGTCAGATAACGATGATGTTAGTGCAATTCAAAGTTTTAATCATGTTATGTATATTTACTTACTATTCGTAAATGGCAGGTAATAGCCAAATAATTGATTTTTTGATACAGAATAGACTAGCTTACAGTAAACAGCGTCACTCTTGCATTCAGTTAATGTTAGTCAGTCGATTCATCTGTTCGATGGTCAGAGTAACTACCGTAGTATAGCTTCTGGATTTTGGTAGGTCTCAGTAAGCATAGTAGCCTAGGTGAGGTATGCATAGGTGGGCACAAGTCCCTTAATCGTTAATCCGTTAATAACGAAGCTAACTTTTTTATTAACTTGTTAATCCGTTAAAAAGTTTTTTCATGTTAACGGATTAAATTAACTTCCGTTAAGTGCTGCTAACAGACTAAAGTAACTTCCGTTAAGTTTTGTTAACTTCCGTTAAAGTTTTATTTGTATCTTGCACCATTCATTCATCATACCGGTACACACCAGTTTGCTCTGGTAACACTTGTTGCATATTAGCATGAGTTTTATAGAAGAAAGCGAAGAAAGGAGCTCTTTTTTGAGGCAAATAATAACCTGCAGCCTCAGAGGTCTATTAGTTATTGCTGTTCCCAATTTCCAAAGATTTTCAGGTCGTAGCTTCGATTGTGCATTCGAACTTGTTTTATCGTAAAATTAGATTAGACTGTAAAATGTAACTACCAAAACACAAAAAGACCACCAGAGCAATAAATTTTTTCTTACAATAATCAGCTCAACAGCGTCAATACATGTTCTAGAAGCGAGTGAATAAAAAAGAAATGTGAATTACCCGCAAAATGTTAACGGATTAACGGACTTTATTAACTTCTGTTAATCTAAGCTGAAAATAACAAATTAACGTTAATGGAAGTGTGATGTTTGTTAACGGACTAGTGGTTAACAAAGCTAACGTCTTGCATTAACTTGCCCACCTATGGAGGTATGATATAGCCATACAGTAGTAAGGGGTTAGGTTGAGAGTTCACTATTCAGTTCAGGGTTACTGGTTAACGTTGGCGTACTTACCGATTCTGTGCTATGCCAACTACACCATCCTTGAGATATTATACTTCGCTCTCGGTTTTGGCTTGATGTGCACTGTTAACATCAAAATGTTAAGAAGACCTAGGGCTATGTCAGATGTGTAGGGTAGGTTTATTTTGCTGTTTACATATTTTAAGGTGTTGAGCCTGAGTTAATTGTGGCAATTTCTTGATAGTGTAGACAATGGTAACGCCAAATTTACTACTGGTACTAGCTACTTCTACCGGTACAACTCAGATTAAGTAGCCTAAATCGTTTGTCTCTAACCTGCTCATAGAAAGTTTAGTACCCTAATTTTTTTACACAATAGGTATTAGATTGTTGAACTTAAGAAATGTTCACATGTTGTACTCTATGATTATTCAACATACGAAATTGTGTTGCAGGCATAAAATGTTACCCAGCATAGTATACAAGTAGATCAATTTTTTGATATGCCCATGTTGTAGTCTATTTTATTTTTAAAACGTAGGTATGTTCTGTTGTGGTGATCTGTGGTAACCAGTCCAAACAATTTGCAATTAGTATAGATTCCTGTTCTTACCATTAGTATGTGACCTATGAAGACGGAAAAATGCATTTCTTGTGTAGAGTGCGGGCAGGCAATGATATCCTGTACAATTTATTGGCAAGAAAAAAATACTGATTGTGTACATGCTTAACAGTAAACAAAGAAGCTATAAGGTTTGTTTGCCAAAGTTTCAAGAAGTATCAAGCATCCAGCATCTGTACTACATTTCAAGGATTCTTCCAATCATCTTTTGTATTTGTGCTTACTTTTCAGTCAAAGCCTACTAACAATCGAATTTGAAAAACATGACTGCTCTAACACTTCAGAGTTTTGGTTATAGCAGTTCAAAAGAAGCCTTGTATGCAATCTTAAATTGATTTTTTGTGGAATTGTGAACATGGACTAATGAAAACTTTGGTTTTACCAACTGGATAGTGCATCAGTATACCAATACAGAGTTTGCAGCTTATGCAATAGTGATATACTGTATGGATTGGGTTTGTTTGAGCTGATAGGTAGGTGTTGTTTTTAGGTAGCAAAGTTCATATTTAGTCCTTTAATACATACCGGTATTTAACAATTTAGCGTATTATATAGGCAGAGGCTGCTGTTATGTTACATAAGAAAAAGAAAATCGCTATTTTAACCCTAACCCCAACCCTAAACCTAACTTTAACCCTAGGTCTAACCCTAACGATAATCCTAACCCAAAGTCAAAATCTAACCCAAACCCTAACGATAATTTAAACAAAAAAGAGTAAATGAGCACTCACTCTTTACTCTCTTATTCTCTTCATGGGCGTTACATAACGTAATGCTAGCCACTTCGTATTATATATTATGTCTTATTAACAAAATAATGGGATTTAAATTGCATCATGGTTTGAAAGCGTTCGCAGTTTTTTGCTGTTAAAATGGTCTTGAAACAGTAGTTAATTTGTTGAGGTATATGATCAATGACTGCTTATTTACATACCTAAAAGAGATTTACTTGGAAACTTTGAGGTTGATCAAATAGCAAATTACTGAATGGTTTATGATGCAAAAAGTATCAAAGTCACCCTTAATCACAAATTGCAGAAAAGGACCACAGAAAAAAATCTGGTATATAAAGTCTTTTCCAATTCAACCTAGTTTGTTTTTTTAGTGGGATTTCCCAAGCATGACGTTCTTGTTAGAGCACTGTTGAATTGAATGCTGACATCTTGATTTGGTCTTCTTGGAAATTTTTGGTGGCCTTCCTGCTCCATGCACTCTTCTACCCCGGCTGATATTTGATCTTCTTGCTGGAGTTGTTCCAGAAATGGGAATCTGAATTGAGGTAGATAACCTATGTTGCGTTGATGTTTATTGTGCATACTTTGGTTTTATTTTTGAAACAATTGTAGCCAGAGATGGCTTTTGTTAAACGTGTACAGTGCAGTATTAAATTGAGAATCTGCAGTGATTTTGTGAAAGTTATTAACAAATGACTGTAATGCTGGTCCATGATATTGAAGGTTTGTCTTGCACGTTTCAATTACCGGTATGGTCTGAAAGCAGTGTGAGGCATGATTGAGCAGGTCTTAATGCACGACATTAGTATCTGTCTTTGCTTGTAGATACTGAAGAAAGACTGTTAACAAGGCATTTCATCAAACTAAAAAGTTCTTAACCTTTTTGATTTTGTTATTAAACACACTTAATTGATTGTATAGTCATTGAAAAGATTATATGTATCAAAGGTGCGTTTAGACAGGAAACAGCAAAATGCCTAAATTGCACTTTTGCAATGTTTGCTAGTCTTCATGGGGGACATACGCAACAATTTGTGAACGCTGATGTAAACAAACATTCACCAACTTAAATCTTTTATTTATTTGTTGTATTATGCAGAAGTGTGTAATAAGTTGGCGGGCCCATCTTTGCATCATTGAGCCTGGACAATGCACCCTTCAAAGAAATGTTGCACAGATGGCAAGTGGTTGGCAACACTGTGCCAATTTCACTGACCCAAGATTTGAACCTTAGACCTCACGCTCCAGAGATGAATGCGTTAGCGTTCGATTAACTAGCATCAGCAAATAGTCCCCAAAGTAGCTTTGCATCAAGTCTAACTGCCAATTTGCTGTGCTTATTTGTATTGTAACTTTTAGTTGATCAGCTATAGATCACACATACTAAAGAGACATTCTAATTTATGTAATGGTGACAGAATTAGTGTCGCAGTAATACATACTTACTGATATTTGGTAATTTTTTTTTGGCAGTTTATGCTGGTATGAAAAGTTATACTGTGGTGTGAAAAGAATTCTATGAATGATGATTTCACTGGAAATTTTTAAGTTAAAGTGAGTGAAATAAAAATTTTCATTATTCATCTTTGCATTTTTTGTTTGCCTTTTTTAAGATCATGAAGAAAGTAGGTCAACAAGCTCACATGGTCTTATGTCTGTCCTGCGTTGAAAAACTGCTGCGACTTTGAAGCCAGTATATGTCTGTGGTTGTTTCGGGCATGGGTTGGAATCCCTTCTGTAGGCATTTTTCTAACAATCAGAGGCTGATTCAGATTGTGACTTGATATGTCTTATTTTCGTGATTTTTTAAGGGTTAAGATTTGGGTTAGTTTTAGAGTGAGTTTTGGAGTAAGAATTTGAGTTTGGGTTAGATCTGGATCAAAATTAATAAAAAAGTAGACAAAAATTTCCAGTGAAAGAGTCTCGTCCGAAGAATCATTATTTGACTTAGGTTATTGATAGTGTTGTAATGCCATGCCAAACTATCCCCATCCAGTTTAAGTTTTTTTGTTTGGTTTCACCTAGAACTTTAGCTGAAATGGTATCAAATTAATGCTAACTTTGGCAAGGTTTCCTGGTTTGACGCTTGAATATATATGCGTCAGTTGTTTCTTTTTCTTATTAGTTGTTTTTAGAGCTGAAGGTAAATCAGACTGCACTAATTATCTTCTCCACTTTTTCAAAAAACAAACTTTAACTGCTTTTCAACCTCTAAAATTAGTTTTTGTTAGTCTTTTTCGAACTCTGTTTGCAATCCTTAACTGTTAAATGCAATGGAACATCGAAGTATACATTTTTACAACTCATTTTGTTTTTAGAGAAATCTGACCATGGGATTTAGCTTCGAAATACAACCGCTATTCGAAACATTACTTCAATTGCTTGCAAGACTCTGCAAATAAACATTTAACTGTCCAAGCATCATTTTTAAGATGTACAAAAAAAGAATTTTGGAACAGAGAAGTTTGTGAAAATCATCTAATACGAAATCTGATCCTTGTGCAACAAGACACTCATTAGCGTTTTTGATAAAACCATCTTCATACGATAACTCTTTGTATTATTCCTGGCAACAAAAGAGACATTAATTTTATGCCTACTTGTTTTACAATGGTGAATATTACATGTACTATTTAATCAGTTAAATTTGTTTATTTATTTAGTTTTGATAATTAATGTAATATGCTTTTCAAATTTTGCTGATTAATTTAGTTTGGTTTAGTTGTATTAGGCTAATTTATGTGCCAGCTGTGAATGTAAAGTGTCTGCTAATTGTTTCAAACAGTTATGTATGTTTTAACAGAAAATGTATGCTTTAAATTAATGTAGGATAACATCGAAGTCATAATGTTTGTTCTCACAGTTAGCCTGGCTTGTATATTTTACTGCTTTTAGTCTTAACTTAAAATATTTTGCTATTTTTTCGTAAATATGGCACTTTTTTGGTTTAAAATTACTTTGTTTAAGATTAACTAACTTTGATGTTGCTGGGTGTCAGTGCCGTCGCTACGGGGAGGCCAGGAGGCCGTGCACCCCTCATAGCTGGTTGTGCCCCCCATTTCAGTTTACTCAAAATACTGTTTTTAAATATCTCCTAACGACAAGACAATGATGGAAAAAGGAATAATAATGTTCAAACATAATTACCATTGGACGTTTACTCGATTCTTTGCGAAATAGCTGCCAACCGACTGCTATAATAATCGTGATGCAGTAACCCGTCTTATTAACACGCCTTCACGGATGTGTCGCGGAAAAAAGATGTAAGCCTACAGAATCGTTTCCGGTGCTTCGTTAGTAATTATGACCTGAAACAGTACGTGAAAACGTTTTTAAGAAGACCAACTATTTTTGTTTTTTTAGCACACTCACGATCTTAAGGCAGGGCCTGTGAGAGTGGGTTCAGGGGGTACATCGTACCAGGGCCCACGCCTAGGGGGGGCCGGGCTCTAGGGGCCCGGAAGAGTTCCGGTTTCCTCCTTAAGTTTTGGTATCGCACCATACCACCGTAATCAAACTTGCTTACTGCAAAAATGTTAGTCAGCCTATTCAGTACTGATAATTGGTCGCTATTTTTGCTACACAGCCTTTAGGGCATCCAATAGTGGCCAATTTGATTAAAAAAAGAGGAAAATGTATCAAAGGCCATACACTTGCACCAAAGTCAACGTTTTGTGACATTTCTCTGACTTGAGAGCGCTAATTCTATGGTATAACAATGTACGAGAGCGTAAATTTTTAGAGATCCAAAAGCATTTCAACCTCAGAGAGCAGAGTCAAAGTTGACATACTCTACTACTATCATTAAGCAATTCACTCGATCTGTATGAGTTTAATAGGTATTTGGGTTTGTGAAGTCTATGATTGCAGATGACGTCTTAAAACTTTTATCAGTAAAATATTTGGATTTGCATTAATAAAGTCATTATGTTGTATAATATTGTGTGCATGTCATCATCCCCCACATCACATACTTTCTTTCATGTATATCACGTTTTCTGCTTGTCAATTTAAGCAAGTTTGGTGCTGGGATGTTGATCAAATGCTGTATTTTACCCTCGAGAAACATAAAAAGTGCTAAAGCTTCCGGGACTCTGCCCCGAACCCCACTGGGGAGCTCAAAGCGCTCCTCCAAACCCCCTAGCTGGATTTAAAGCAATTTTATGTCTAGTTGTGTTTTTCATAGGTCCTAACTATATGGGAATATCGTTATCCCCTCACTTTTAAATAAAGATCTACAGTCTAAACCCATCCGACAAAAATTGATTTAATGGCATGGGCCCCCAATAAGGCTTGGGGGCCCGGTATCGACCTTCGTACCCCCTGGAAATTTTTCTCTCTGAGGCCCTGTCTTTAGGTCGCAGTCAATGGCGCATTCAAGAGATAAGAGGCCAATGGGACTTCACCTCTTTAGCCAAGTCACTTAAACAATTTAACCTCAAGGTACGAGTGTTAGAACGTGTTTTGGATTTGACCTGAAGTAAGGGGGCCTGTAGGGGTAGGGGAATTTAATTCTTCAAATGACTTCCAAATTTGTGCCCTTTGATTACTCATATGACTTCAAAAACGAGCGAAATGTGATTAAAGTGGCATTAAAATTGCTATTTTTGCTGCAAAATCGCCCAGCGGCTGGGGATCCGCCCCCAGGATCTCGTCTGTAACACACTTGAGTTACATTTGTTTGCTCAGCATGGAGCCTAAATTCGACAACTTTTGTAGAAAAAAAGATTTACTTTTAGTTTAAATTCTTGCCTCTTAGCAAAATCTTGGTTTCGCGTCTGATCGCATTCACGGCTGCAAGTAGATTTTTAAAGCGATTATAGGCCGCTGACGAAACTAGCTAAGAAACGCTGCTGGCCTTATATGCCTTTTTTTTGACATGATTACAGATTTTTTAAAATTGCCCATAATTTGTAGCCGTACAATTTCAATTTTTATCTGCAAGTTCTGTCTATTTTAGTGCCCCCTCACTTTTGGCTAGTGCGCCCCCACTTTGTTGTTCTCTGGTGACGGCACTGCTTGGTGTTGGATAATTTAATTTTGACTCTGGATATTTGTTATTGCCAACTTATTGTGGATGCTACTAAATGAAACTTCTGTTTCTTCCGTACTGAACTGAGTTGGCTCTCATTGTCCATGGAATATGTTTGGCACGATGGTATTATACATTTGATATGATGGACGATTGTATTTTTAAATTTTACCGTCGCAAAATTGTGCTGAACCGGTACATTATTATTATTAAATAGATTTTCCACTCTGAAATTATTCGAGCTTTTGGCGTTAAGCGCCAAGTAATGAGTTCAAGGTGATAGAAAATCGTTATATCGTGCGCAATTATCGTTTGATAGAGACGAAAAACGAATGAAATACTAAATTTTGTGCATTGTATTCGCCTGAATGGCCTCTCCAGTGTTTTTCAAATAGCAGAGTTCATCAGGAGGATAGAAGAAAGAGGATTTAGGCATGGTTGTTCTCGATATCCCTGAGCGAAGGCACAGCTTACCACAAAAGATGATGGAATGAGCGGATAAGGATTTTTAGTTTTGAGCAATATCATATTTATTTACATCAACTTTTTAAATACACCACAGGTAAATACAAAAACTTGGGAGACAACGAACAAGACCGTACGGTCATCAAAGTCACTTACACCCTACTTATAGTTGATAATTGAAATATAAATGATCTAGTTATGGTTTACAATTAAATCAATGGTGTCGTCATGGGTAGGCTCCACCTATTTTGTCTTTTTTATGCAGCGGTAGGCTCAGTTATGTTTCTGTCTTGCTACAACGTAAAGCGTTTTAACCCGTACAAAGGCATTTTGGTTTTAAGTAAGATCAGTGGTTCCCAAACTAAAAAAATTCACAGCAGTCCCCATGCAAATTTTAAATGTTTGGCTGCCTTATCTACAAAGCTTAAAATTTGTCCATCACAACTACGAGATCAATGTACCGTATTGTGAAAAATAGGCCTACATAGAGCGCAAATGTACAGTAATTAACGAAGTTTAATGGGATGGGTGCAGTTACTTCCAGACGCCCACTCCTTTCTTCTCTACCACAGATACAAAAAACCTGAGCTTCTGCTAGGCCACAGAAGTAGCTATCTATAGCATTAGCCACCGATGAACTGAACTTTTCTCTCTGTGACACCATGGGGGAGTCGGGTAGTGTAATCGCAACGAACGCATAGGAAGCACAAAATAACTCTCGCAAGCACAGATTGCGTACCTCCCAAATGCTAAGGAGTGGGAAGCAAAATTATTAGGCTATGAGCCAAGTAACGCTTTACCAAATTTGTTTTGCGGACCTTCCGAAAGTGGTTCAAGAACTCTAAAAGGTCTGCGGACCCCACTTTGGAAACTACCGAGTTAGATGAAAAACAGCTTCCAGACCGCTTCATAATTTTTTTTTATGCGATTATCAGGATTAATTGATTGGGACTTTGGTGATACTTTTTTTAGCATTTGTCGTGATTTTTCGGTCAATAGTTTTTACAAGTATTTCATTTTATGCTTTTCCGTTCATTTCATTCTTTGCATCAGTTCTGCATTTCAATAAACAAAATTAGAGATACCGGTTTGCTTCGGTTCGATTTGTTCAGTTTTGCAGAGTAGGTTGATGAGAATGATTGATAGTATGGATGAATTTAGATTTTTGCTGCTTTTTACTGCTCGTTAGAAACAACAGCGATAAAGCTAAGCATTTACTCATCCAAGGAAGCAACAAGGATGCTGGTGGGAGTCGAACCAACAATTGTTGAAGTAGCTTGAATTACTGTATAGCTATTGGCTCATGCAATCCATGTCTTCTGTTTTCACATGGGACATATGACTTAAATTGACGCAGACAACAATTTGGAGGAGGTCTGAAACCCCCAGACCTTACTCTAAACTTGTCGATGCAGCAGGTTTACACCAACCCACTTAATTTTCTTAGGACGGCTGCGCTGTGCAGTATACACAATCAAGTTCTACAATGTACAAGATGGACCAACGACAACATCTAATATGTTCTCTGGTGAAAGCGTAAATAAGGATATTGATTAAGACGTCATTTTCAAGTAGTACAAAAACTTAAGATCATTTTGAGTAAAAGAAATGCCCGTTTATTTGCTTCCGCCTAAAAATAAGACACATATAAACCAGGAGCGGGCTTCGCTGTTTACTTTTTATAACACATTCAATCTGAAAAATTGCTACCGTATATTTAAGAATTTTTAAAAACAAAATCACATCGCAGAAACAAATTCATAAAAGCATAGAAAAACAGGGATCGCTATAGTATTGTTGATTGCATGAAAAACTCGTCATTAATTTTTTTCTCCGTAAGCATAGTGTGGCAGTCTGCTATGCAGAAATGTGAAAACTGTATTTCTTAGTTGCGAAAGTTGAAACAATAAATGTGCACCCTTCATCCACACATTAAACGCTTGATCGCAAGTTTGTGAGTGAACTACTAGTTACGACGAAAAGTTATTGTTTTTATCGAGGGCCAGCTAGCCCACTATCAATTCAAAAATTTAACGTTTATCAATGTCTTTCTATATCTAGATTTTCTTACAAGTTAACCAACAGTCACGACCATTCACTACAACTGAAAAGCTTTTTGGACTTTTATTTGTATTTTTTTTATAATTGTAAGCCAAACAAGATCACGTTTTTAGTCTTTATAAAGTTATGGACGTCTTATAACGGACCGCAACCAGTGGTGTAAAAAGTATTCGAGAATTGTAATCAAGTAAAAGTTTCGTTACTGATAAAAAATTACTTGAAGTAAAGTACTGACCAAAAAAGGACTGGAGTAAAAGTGAAAACGTAGTTTTAAAAGTACTCGAGTACAAGTTTTTCTGAAAGTATTCAAGCAAAATACAGAAACTATTCACTCGACATATCACAACTGGCCAATTACCTTTACATCACTGCCACAAAGCGCTTAGTCTTCTATAACCCCTCCTCTCTCAATAAGTCATGAATTCTTAATTGTAACTTGGCAAGTTTCTTATTATATTCAAGACAATTAATCAAAAAGAACAACAACTGTTAGACTTCGAGATTTGAATATCATGCCACGCAGAATTTACTTTGAATCATTTTATTACATCTTGGCTCAAATGCTCATTTACTGTTATTGTTAAATTATGCTTAAATTAAAAAAACTCGTTGTACGTGCCTTATCAGTGTACAGTTTACTCAAGGGTGGGCTAAAAGTTATGTACCATAGCTATTTCAGTATATTCTGCGATAACCTTTTTTGGATTTAATTAATCAAACTTATTGCGGATTTTTTAAATTTAATTTATTTCAGAATATGTGAAGGCAGGCAGAAGCCTGATAAACATTACGTCACTAAATCTATTGCAGATAGCCCATCTACATAGTCTGAGTTTCCATGGGACGAAATTGATCATCATATTAAAAAGATTTTGTAATTACATTGAACAATAAATATTACAGTACTGCACGATAATGTTTCTTGCACATATGGTGTGCGATTTTTAACTCACACTGTAGAATTTAGCGATAGTAATCAAGTAATCAAAGGACGGTAAGTAATCAAAGGACACATTTTTGGCAAATCTATATATCTCTGTTTGACTCTTTCATGATTTACTTTTAATAGAATAAACAAACATCTATGCCAGTATGAGGCGAAGGGCAGATACCAAACAACGAACGTGAAACTAAAACCATCTTAAACAAATTTTCGCCAGACTGGATGGGATACGTAATCACACACGTAGAAAAAAGGCATTGTGAAAGTCGCTGTGGTGGTCTGACCTCTGACGCAAGAGTAGCCAGCCGCAAAAGGAGAAAAAGACAACTAACTTGCCTGAACTGAACAATTGCCGGTAGAAAAGTCGATCGTTCTGCCGAATTTGAGGTTCTAACTTAAAATTACAGTACTTTGTACTTTTCTGATGCAAAATACTACTTAAATAGCGTTACTTCAGTCTATAAGTAAGCAAGAAAAAGTACCTACTAAAAAACTACTCAAGAAATATTCGCTGCTGGAAAAAACCACTTGAGTAATCTACTCAAGTATTTCGTTACTTTACACCACTGACCGACGGTGACTGTAACTATGGGATTGTTCTAATAATCAGAATATATCCCGAAGCAGAATAAGCTTCGTAATGAGTGTTGGTTATTTTGCTGTGCAGAAAATGGACGTTGCCACTAAAGTTGAAATTTACCATACCTAAAAACGAGTTATTTTTAAGAAAAATTCTCCGACCGTTGAAGATTCATTTCACCCATAACTACAGCCATGTACAGATATGCAGCATAAATGATTAAAGACAAGCTATTTTTATGTTGAATCTAAAACCTCGAGCCATATAGGCTCCACGCAAAAGCGTCTTATTGCATGTCTCTGGTGTGCAGCCAAAAAAATAAATAAAAACAAACAAAGTAACGACATTTTTGTTCCATGAGTCTGTCTAGATGATACTGAACATAAGCCGTTTTTGAAAAATCCTAAAAAAAAGTTGACTGAAACAATTTCAGATCAAAACATAAGTTCGTGTAAAGAAGGTGGAAGCAATTAACAAAGCGGTGCTTCCACATTCCTGTTCTTAATTGCAATATTAATATTTGTTTTAGTTTAATTTTGTTGAGCGCGATCAAGCGAATAACAAAATATGCGAAGGGAAAACTAATAATTGCAACGAGATTTAGAATCCGCATCCAGAGAGATTAAACGCGTTCGTCTAGTCTACAACCTCTCATCAAATTCTAGATTTAAAGCAACATCACTTTGGTCGAGAACGTTTATGCTACTTAATTATGAAATCGCATAGATCTAAATATTGTAGAGTAGTAATATTTGAAACGTTGACTGGTGGTACAAAACTCGAGAATTGCTTTGATTGAAATTGCTTCGAAGGCATGAACATTTTACTCAGAATAACAATCGTTTGTGACAAAACCTTTAAAGCGATAAATCGTTGTCACCAAGAGCAATAAAAAGCGTTATGTTAGCGCTAGTATCCCGCTTTCTCATAACATTGTTATGACTGACACAATGGCTATTTTGAAAAAAGCTCTTGTCATTTCAAAACCACATCCTCATAACTTAATAACGAACTTTTGCATGGGTATCTAGTCTACGCAACGCCTGCATTAATTACTTTAAAACCAGTAACGATTAGTCAAATACTCACATATTTGTTAACTTAAAAAAAATTATTTCACAATTTTGTTTCTGGTGGTTGTCAAGCGCAGATGTGTAAAAACAGCCTTACAGTCTATGAAAAGTTAAGGGCAAGTAAAGCCAACATGCAAAAGCATTTACTCTATGAACAAGGAAGAAATCTTGCAGAAAAAAAAACACACACAACATTATTTAAACACTTCAAACTCAAACGTATTAATTTATGCTTTGCTTATGAATACTTAACTAGCAAAATAATATTTAAAAAAAAAATTACGTGCGATCTAATAGGTACGCTGCTATAAAGAATTCTGATACAAATACTGACGTAGTGAATACTTCAATCACAGCATTTGTCTGCAACTAAACCAAACTAAATTAATCAGCAAAATTTGAAAAGCATATTACATTAATTATTAAAACTAAATAAATAAACAAATTTAACTGATTAAATAGTACATGTAATATTCACTATTGTGAAACAAGTAGGCATAAAATTAATGTCTCTTTTGTTGCCAGGAATAATACAAAGAGTTATCGTATGAAGATGGTTTTATCAAAAACGCTAATGAGTGTCTTGTTGCACAAGGATCAGATTTCGTATTAGATGATTTTCACAAACTTCTCTGTTCCAAAATTCTTTTTTTGTACATCTTAAAAATGATGCTTGGACAGTTAAATGTTTATTTGCAGAGTCTTGCAAGCAATTGAAGTAATGTTTCGAATAGCGGTTGTATTTCGAAGCTAAATCCCATGGTCAGATTTCTCTAAAAACAAAATGAGTTGTAAAAATGTATACTTCGATGTTCCATTGCATTTAACAGTTAAGGATTGCAAACAGAGTTCGAAAAAGACTAACAAAAACTAATTTTAGAGGTTGAAAAGCAGTTAAAGTTTGTTTTTTGAAAAAGTGGAGAAGATAATTAGTGCAGTCTGATTTACCTTCAGCTCTAAAAACAACTAATAAGAAAAAGAAACAACTGACGCATATATATTCAAGCGTCAAACCAGAAAACCTTGCCAAAGTTAGCATTAATTTGATACCATTTCAGCTAAAGTTCTAGGTGAAACCAAACAAAAAAACTTAAACTGGATGGGGATAGTTTGGCATGGCATTACAACACTATCAATAACCTAAGTCAAATAATGATTCTTCGGACGAGACTCTTTCACTGGAAATTTTTGTCTACTTTTTTATTAATTTTGATCCAGATCTAACCCAAACTCAAATTCTTACTCCAAAACTCACTCTAAAACTAACCCAAATCTTAACCCTTAAAAAATCACGAAAATAAGACATATCAAGTCACAATCTGAATCAGCCTCTGATTGTTAGAAAAATGCCTACAGAAGGGATTCCAACCCATGCCCGAAACAACCACAGACATATACTGGCTTCAAAGTCGCAGCAGTTTTTCAACGCAGGACAGACATAAGACCATGTGAGCTTGTTGACCTACTTTCTTCATGATCTTAAAAAAGGCAAACAAAAAATGCAAAGATGAATAATGAAAATTTTTATTTCACTCACTTTAACTTAAAAATTTCCAGTGAAATCATCATTCATAGAATTCTTTTCACACCACAGTATAACTTTTCATACCAGCATAAACTGCCAAAAAAAAATTACCAAATATCAGTAAGTATGTATTACTGCGACACTAATTCTGTCACCATTACATAAATTAGAATGTCTCTTTAGTATGTGTGATCTATAGCTGATCAACTAAAAGTTACAATACAAATAAGCACAGCAAATTGGCAGTTAGACTTGATGCAAAGCTACTTTGGGGACTATTTGCTGATGCTAGTTAATCGAACGCTAACGCATTCATCTCTGGAGCGTGAGGTCTAAGGTTCAAATCTTGGGTCAGTGAAATTGGCACAGTGTTGCCAACCACTTGCCATCTGTGCAACATTTCTTTGAAGGGTGCATTGTCCAGGCTCAATGATGCAAAGATGGGCCCGCCAACTTATTACACACTTCTGCATAATACAACAAATAAATAAAAGATTTAAGTTGGTGAATGTTTGTTTACATCAGCGTTCACAAATTGTTGCGTATGTCCCCCATGAAGACTAGCAAACATTGCAAAAGTGCAATTTAGGCATTTTGCTGTTTCCTGTCTAAACGCACCTTTGATACATATAATCTTTTCAATGACTATACAATCAATTAAGTGTGTTTAATAACAAAATCAAAAAGGTTAAGAACTTTTTAGTTTGATGAAATGCCTTGTTAACAGTCTTTCTTCAGTATCTACAAGCAAAGACAGATACTAATGTCGTGCATTAAGACCTGCTCAATCATGCCTCACACTGCTTTCAGACCATACCGGTAATTGAAACGTGCAAGACAAACCTTCAATATCATGGACCAGCATTACAGTCATTTGTTAATAACTTTCACAAAATCACTGCAGATTCTCAATTTAATACTGCACTGTACACGTTTAACAAAAGCCATCTCTGGCTACAATTGTTTCAAAAATAAAACCAAAGTATGCACAATAAACATCAACGCAACATAGGTTATCTACCTCAATTCAGATTCCCATTTCTGGAACAACTCCAGCAAGAAGATCAAATATCAGCCGGGGTAGAAGAGTGCATGGAGCAGGAAGGCCACCAAAAATTTCCAAGAAGACCAAATCAAGATGTCAGCATTCAATTCAACAGTGCTCTAACAAGAACGTCATGCTTGGGAAATCCCACTAAAAAAACAAACTAGGTTGAATTGGAAAAGACTTTATATACCAGATTTTTTTCTGTGGTCCTTTTCTGCAATTTGTGATTAAGGGTGACTTTGATACTTTTTGCATCATAAACCATTCAGTAATTTGCTATTTGATCAACCTCAAAGTTTCCAAGTAAATCTCTTTTAGGTATGTAAATAAGCAGTCATTGATCATATACCTCAACAAATTAACTACTGTTTCAAGACCATTTTAACAGCAAAAAACTGCGAACGCTTTCAAACCATGATGCAATTTAAATCCCATTATTTTGTTAATAAGACATAATATATAATACGAAGTGGCTAGCATTACGTTATGTAACGCCCATGAAGAGAATAAGAGAGTAAAGAGTGAGTGCTCATTTACTCTTTTTTGTTTAAATTATCGTTAGGGTTTGGGTTAGATTTTGACTTTGGGTTAGGATTATCGTTAGGGTTAGACCTAGGGTTAAAGTTAGGTTTAGGGTTGGGGTTAGGGTTAAAATAGCGATTTTCTTTTTCTTATGTAACATAACAGCAGCCTCTGCCTATATAATACGCTAAATTGTTAAATACCGGTATGTATTAAAGGACTAAATATGAACTTTGCTACCTAAAAACAACACCTACCTATCAGCTCAAACAAACCCAATCCATACAGTATATCACTATTGCATAAGCTGCAAACTCTGTATTGGTATACTGATGCACTATCCAGTTGGTAAAACCAAAGTTTTCATTAGTCCATGTTCACAATTCCACAAAAAATCAATTTAAGATTGCATACAAGGCTTCTTTTGAACTGCTATAACCAAAACTCTGAAGTGTTAGAGCAGTCATGTTTTTCAAATTCGATTGTTAGTAGGCTTTGACTGAAAAGTAAGCACAAATACAAAAGATGATTGGAAGAATCCTTGAAATGTAGTACAGATGCTGGATGCTTGATACTTCTTGAAACTTTGGCAAACAAACCTTATAGCTTCTTTGTTTACTGTTAAGCATGTACACAATCAGTATTTTTTTCTTGCCAATAAATTGTACAGGATATCATTGCCTGCCCGCACTCTACACAAGAAATGCATTTTTCCGTCTTCATAGGTCACATACTAATGGTAAGAACAGGAATCTATACTAATTGCAAATTGTTTGGACTGGTTACCACAGATCACCACAACAGAACATACCTACGTTTTAAAAATAAAATAGACTACAACATGGGCATATCAAAAAATTGATCTACTTGTATACTATGCTGGGTAACATTTTATGCCTGCAACACAATTTCGTATGTTGAATAATCATAGAGTACAACATGTGAACATTTCTTAAGTTCAACAATCTAATACCTATTGTGTAAAAAAATTAGGGTACTAAACTTTCTATGAGCAGGTTAGAGACAAACGATTTAGGCTACTTAATCTGAGTTGTACCGGTAGAAGTAGCTAGTACCAGTAGTAAATTTGGCGTTACCATTGTCTACACTATCAAGAAATTGCCACAATTAACTCAGGCTCAACACCTTAAAATATGTAAACAGCAAAATAAACCTACCCTACACATCTGACATAGCCCTAGGTCTTCTTAACATTTTGATGTTAACAGTGCACATCAAGCCAAAACCGAGAGCGAAGTATAATATCTCAAGGATGGTGTAGTTGGCATAGCACAGAATCGGTAAGTACGCCAACGTTAACCAGTAACCCTGAACTGAATAGTGAACTCTCAACCTAACCCCTTACTACTGTATGGCTATATCATACCTCCATAGGTGGGCAAGTTAATGCAAGACGTTAGCTTTGTTAACCACTAGTCCGTTAACAAACATCACACTTCCATTAACGTTAATTTGTTATTTTCAGCTTAGATTAACAGAAGTTAATAAAGTCCGTTAATCCGTTAACATTTTGCGGGTAATTCACATTTCTTTTTTATTCACTCGCTTCTAGAACATGTATTGACGCTGTTGAGCTGATTATTGTAAGAAAAAATTTATTGCTCTGGTGGTCTTTTTGTGTTTTGGTAGTTACATTTTACAGTCTAATCTAATTTTACGATAAAACAAGTTCGAATGCACAATCGAAGCTGCAACCTGAAAATCTTTGGAAATTGGGAACAGCAATAACTAATAGACCTCTGAGGCTGCAGGTTATTATTTGCCTCAAAAAAGAGCTCCTTTCTTCGCTTTCTTCTATAAAACTCATGCTAATATGCAACAAGTGTTACCAGAGCAAACTGGTGTGTACCGGTATGATGAATGAATGGTGCAAGATACAAATAAAACTTTAACGGAAGTTAACAAAACTTAACGGAAGTTACTTTAGTCCGTTCGCAGCACTTAACGGAAGTTAATTTAATCCGTTAACATGAAAAAACTTTTTAACGGATTAACAAGTTAATAAAAAAGTTAGCTTTGTTATTAACGCATTAACGATTAAGGGGCTTGTGCCCACCTATGCATACCTCACCTAGGCTACTATGCTTACTGAGACCTACCAAAATCCAGAAGCTATTTGTTTAGACTTAGGAGAAATTTAATTTACTTACTACGGTAGTTACTCTGACCATCGAACAGATGAATCGACTGAGTAACATTAACTGAATGCAAGAGTGACGCTGTTTACTGTAAGCTAGTCTATTCTGTATCAAAAAATCAATTATTTGGTTATTACCTGCCATTTACGAGTAGTAAGTAAATATACATAACATGATTAAAACTTTGAATTGCACTAACATCATCGTTATCTGACTACCATCACATTAGACATCCCTGGTATGATATTAGGCTATTATTTAAATTTTATACCGGTATCTAGTAGGCCTAATATAGCAACAATTGCTCAGACTCGAGTCAACAGCTTAACCGTGATGCTTACAACAACTTGTCAGACGCTATCTAGATACTAGGCTAACTAGATACGCTAACATATATTAGGCGTATTTACCTGTGATCACTAACCTATAAGCTAACCTACCTCTTGCATTAATTTGCCTGTGAATAAAGCGGATCAAGCCAAGGTGAGCGCGGAGTATGGATAGGATGCGGATGTGACGTAATAAATCTGCAAAACCATGGTAGAAAAAAAAATTTCGCCGCCTGGTCAGACGTTAATACAAGCAGAGGATATTGAAGATAAAAAAAAGCGATTTTTATTTGCATGGTTGCTACACCTGTCCCACCAGTTTTATGTGCTTTATGTGTTTAGGTTAGGGCCATTGTGAGAACTCAAAGTCCACAACGTGAAATAGCATAAGCATTTGTTCCAAAATATTCGAATAATAGTATTTCATACCACTCCAGATTATACATCAGTAAAAATCTTACTCCACCTGTGGGACAACTGGTTAAGCAGTAACACCTTAGATCACGCGCTTTCATCATCACGGAGTTATACGGATTGCAATCCAGTTGAATTCGGAAAAAAACTGTAGTGTCATGTAATACCAACCAGAAACGTGGAAAATATATCTATAGAAAAGGTGTGTTATGTGTGACCAAAAACGTGCACAGATAAAAGACGAGATAGCCTACCGTACAACATAAATATCAACCATAGAGAATATACTGCAATTATACCACTACCAGTTCTCTATACTTTGCCACTACTTGTCATTGCCCTGATGTTTTAAGATATTATTCGAAAACGTCCAGCACACCCAATACAGTTAATTTACTGTGTATCTAGGCCTAATTAATATCCATAGCCTAGTCTGTTAAGTCTTAACACCATGGATCAAGAAATACAGATTTAAGCAAGCAAATAACACATGGCAGAACAGAAATTTAAGCAAGGAAATATCACATCACAAAAACCAAATACACATAACATCTACCGGTACCTAACTGCCTAACGAGTAGGCTGAACAGTACCGGTAGCAACAAGAGTTCTAATAGGAAACTCTAGTTGTAGTACTAGCAGCATTAGGCTACTCATTAAGACTACACAGTACGACAGTAAAACAAATTATTATTTTATCGG
Organism: Trididemnum nubilum; assembly: GCA_963965965.1. Taxonomy (NCBI): domain Eukaryota; kingdom Metazoa; phylum Chordata; class Ascidiacea; order Aplousobranchia; family Didemnidae; genus Trididemnum; species Trididemnum nubilum. Next base: position 5,621,336 of record OZ014486.1, read on the forward strand.
CACTAATCCCAATATAATTTTTTTTAATTTAAGATCTCAAAAGATCTTCAGTAGGCATAAGCTACCGTAGCCTACATACTGGTAGATACACTGTCAGCAGTACAGTATAGTAGTGACCTGTGTTGTGTAATGTGATTCACGATTGTGCAGTTAGTATAGTTACTGAGTTACACCTGCCTAGAAAAATGGAGGAAGATTTTCGAGAAGCTTCTTGCATTGGAAATATAGAAGCTGTAAAGAAATTACTCAATCATGGAGTAAATATCAACTCTCAAAATGCAGTGAATGGTTGGTATGTCAGATATAACTGATAAGGTATTGTAGGCTAGTGGTAGCATCGATTAAGTTTAACCTTATTCACTGTTTCTCTGAATCATTGAGTTCTGATTTGTACTGTTGCTGTGCTTTGGTTTGATGTGAATAAACTTGATTTTTAAGGTTATAACTAGCCTAGCACTTATCTACAATGTAAAATAATGGATGGGGGACTCTTCCTCAGCTGTAGCCTGATGTATCTGGTATTCTGAAATGAACACATTTCAGGGTAGAAAACAAAAAATTCATGCTGATTAGCTCTAACATTAAAAAAAGGTCTTAATATCCAACTAGCCAGGACACTTTCTTTCTAAGGAGTGAGCTATGATGAGGGTACGCATTCCCCTATTCTCCCTACAATTTAAGTACTGGTTGTAACACGAGCCTATTGATACCTTGTAGTTGTACCTAACCGGCTAACTGTAGTATTCTGGGGTTTCTGTTCTGAATGGTATTTACGCTTGATAGTAGCTACCCATATCTATTTTAGTAATCAATAACCTGCAGTAGCCTATGATTAGGATTATGGAAAAACACAAAGTTTGAAGTAAAATAACAAAAGGGCCACCTTATCTCTGCTAGCTTGTTTAAATGGATTAAAACAAGTATGAAATTTCTTGAATTGCTGCAAAAGTGCAGCACCTGATAATGATATGGGCCTACCTGTTGCACATCAGTGCTGATCAAATTTTGCTGGAATCTGATTTGTAATTCTGAATTCAAGAATTGGCTAGACTCAAGCGAGAAAGCGGAGGGTAAATACAAGCAATTTTTAGCAACTGCAATTTTTGTAAATTAGCAACCAGTTTGCACCAACTCTTAAACTGGCTTAAAGTGGAGGGTAGATACAAGCAATTTTTGTAAATTAGCAACCGGTTTGCACCAACTCTTAAACTGGCTTATTACTTAGTCCAAAGTAGAGATCTGCTGAACTGCTATTTTTGAATAACTGTTACTAACTGCTACTTTGAAAATTTTAACTGTTACTTTTAATTTGTTGAATTTGTTTTTTTTTTTGGAGACACCTGACTTTTTGCAAAAATTTGCAATTTTTCTGTGCGGAGACTGAGCTGCGCTGTGAATAACAGTTGCTTCTTAGCTGTTACTTTCAATTGGCTTAACTGTTACTATTTGTTGAGGAAATTATCTGTTACTTTTTAACAAACTGTTATTTTTTGCACACGTCTTGTCCAGAGCACCACTGATACTAGTCACACTAATATCAGTATATTCTGAATATTAAACAAAGCTTTTCCACGAATATCCTAACATTACAATTTATCAGAATGCCAATCACACTTTGAAAGTAGTAACAGATTTATTACTTTCATGATTGCATTTCACAGGACTGCATTGCACTGGGCCGTTAAACGAGACCATAAAGATATTGTTGATGTATTACTTCATGCTGGTGCTAAAAAAGACATGAAGAACAATAATGGTTTAACTCCATTTGATTTAGCACCCAGTCAGACCAGCACATCAGCACCATCAAGCATTGTTGAAAGTCAAGGTAGGGTAAAATTTTATGATTGTAATTGCAATTTCCATGAAGTGGTTGTAATTGCGTGAAGTGGAATTTAGTTCTAGCTGCGAAAGAAGTTAATTGTGGTTTGTATAAAAGCTGTAAGTTTTAAACTCACCTTGAAAGAAGAATGTATTTTGAGCCTTTATTTTTACTCAAGTAATGGCAGTGTCTTGCTGCCACCATTGCCCACGGTTGACATGAATTATTTTAAATCAGTAAAAGGCATCTCTTTAGTATATAGTTTCCAATGGCAAACTAATGTATTTAGTAATGGCAATTTCAATTGTGAAAGTAGAGCTTTTGCATTTTGTTTTGACTGTGTTTTGTTATTGTGCAAGAGTAGTTTCTTTATTTCTAATTGTGGCATGATTAATGTATTTACACCAGAATTTTGATGGGTATTTTATTATCAGTAGTAAAAAACAAAATAACCTGAATATTATCAACTAAAATCTTAGGAACTAAGCTCTCAGTCTCAGCTACTTCAATTATATCAGAAAAACCTCAACATTCTTCACCTTCCTTCATTCCAAATTACTTGAAAAATCCAGTTTTTCCTTACATGACTACAACACTTGCATCTCCTAAAAATGCGCACTCAATAGGTGAGTATGAGCAGTGCAATTTCAGATTAAACTAGATGGCATGTTTTCTGATTTGACTGTGCACACCTCTGTGAAGTACCGAAGACACAATAAAAATATGGCAAAGATTAAGAGATTTCATTTTAAGCAAAAAATTTGTTGCTTTGGCAATAATCATTTTTTTGTGGAGGATGATTTTGCTTTCCCATTATTACTACACTGATGACAAACACTGTTAGTTTGCAAACACAAACTTTCATCTCAGAAGTAACATTAGTTGCAACGATTGCATCAAATTTAAATACAGTACTGTGGAAAATCGGAGAGTTTGCTTATTTTTGAAATTTAATGTTAGTTTATGATTCGTAATATAGGTGAAGAAAAACAACTGTTTATCGGACAAAAATGAACTATTTTTCCTGACAGTGTTGTGGAGTGGGCTAAAGCGACCATTTGGTCTTGCAATTGGGTTTCAACTCACATTCTGGTCCCGTCACGTTTTTTGCATTCTTGGATGAGGTGCTTTACTATTATCTCTGCTTGATGGCTTTGAACAAGTCGTGATTTAATCTGAGACAACAATCAACCAAGAAAATTCGAAAAAGTGGTTAACTCTTTAAGCAGATTCGTCTAAAATATAAGTGTCACTTTTTCGTAAATGGAGGATAAATGAATGTGGACAATCAATCAGTCAAAAGTTCTGGGCCAAATCAAAAGTCTTTTCTTTAGTTGCAGTTAAACAAAATCAAGTCGTGACTGAGGAAAAGAGTCTCGTAAATGAATCGAAATTCGTTCCAGATAAACGAGTGGAAGAACCATCTGCAAATGTGTCAACCAATTTGCAAAATACCATTGACGGAAATTTCTCCCTGAATTGCAAACGTTTTTTGTATCAACCGCAGTCTTTTTTCTGTGTTAGCCAGAATGAATATTCGCCATGTGGTTTATGTGTGGATCCCAATCTTCTAGTGCTTAAAGTATGCGTTGAAAATAAAAGTCAAGAACTATCATCAAAAGAAAGAGACTTCATTGAGATTTCCTTCAATCGGAAAGTTTTGCCCACTTTTGAAAACTTTAAAAATGTTTTGCGGTGGGAATTAGACATAGACAATGATGTCATAATCCGAAAAATTCGGAAACTCCCAAACTCCCTCATTCGGAACGAAGAAGATGTTCAACGTTTAACTGATTATCAAATGCTGGTCGTTGAAGTGGGTAAAACTTCATCAAGTTGTAAAATGCAGAATTTTTTGATGTCATAGAAATGTCAAGATTTGCGATTTCATAAAACTTGGCCGTTGGCCCTTGTAATTTAGTGATTTAAACAAAAGTTGGTTTTACCAACGATATTGTCAGGAAGAAAATAGCTGTTTGTTGTACTGTACCGGTATTTTAGTGCAATAATACGCTTTGGAAATCTAAGTTATCTGTGATTTTGATAATATCTAGATTGTAAACCAGCAGCTATCGTGCTCGACACTTCGCATCGCAAATATCAGAGCTTTAAAAGGGCATTCAAGTCAAGTTTTCACTTTTGACCAAAATGTTGGGAAAAGCCTAAAATGCATTCTCACCAAATTTGAACTTTTTACGCATTCCCTTTTTCAAGATATTGCAGTTTAAAGTTAACCACTTTCCTCCTACAGTACTTCAGTGTCGCCATTTTGCCAGTATTGTCGCAGAAGAATAACTTTCAGAAAGTTGTCTTGAATTAACTTGAAAAGCAGCTAATTTACAATTCTGACCCTTTACTTTGTTTTGACTACAACTTTACCGAAAACGCGTATTGAGAGTTACAAACATGTATCAACTTTTCGAAATTTTATTTGTTGTTGGCAACCCTGGAAAAATTTCTAAGGGGAAATTCAAATTGTTATGTCTTGAGAACGGAAGGTCGGAGAAAGCTCAAATTTGGTTAAGTTAGTCGTCGTATTTGTTGAAAATTTATTGAGAGAAAACCGAGCAAACAAATTTCCGATCTGAATGGCCTTTTAAGTTCGCCCCTATAGGTGTTGATCTTTTGCTTAAGCTCTGACGTACCGCTGATATGTTTTTTATTTTCTCTCCTGTTAGACTCAGTCTTATTTTTTGAAGATTCAGTTTCTTAGTGTAACGTTTTAAACTTGGAGAAAGAATTTACATCAAATGCATGCTCTGAAACTCGTTGATGTTGGAATAACGTGGAAGTGATGAAGGTTATTGTGCTGCCAGTGTTGTTCAATTTTGACTACTCTTTCTTCGAATAATATGCAACTTTTTATTTTCTATCATTGCAATTGTTTGAATACATATACTCGAATAAAATGTTGCAAGTTTAATATATTTCGAATTAAAAACACCATTAAGCAACGCTCATGATCATGTAGTCCGATTTGTGTAGGAACTGGACGCAAGAGAAAAAAATTGTGCATCCACTGCAAGCTAAAAAAGTTTTTGGCCTTGTACACAATCTTGCAAGTTGCAACTGATACTACAGGTACGTTACGCACATTCAAGTCTTGTAAACAGTTACTACCGTATGTGCAATTTCTTTTTTCTGTTTTTCTAGTATCGCCATTTTGACTTAATAGACAGCGTCTTTGTGAGGTAATGGTAAAGCTCTTTTGTTCCATTCGCGCTGGAGGATTCGATTTTTCTGAATCTTCAATAGGATTCTGGCAGCAATTTAATTTATATATTCACTTTGAGTTCAATTTCCAAAAACCTACAATCCAATAAAAAATATCTAGAAGCACAAATAAAATCAATATTAATGCCAATCACGAAATAAATATGGACTAATTAAAGAGAATTAGTTGTTGATGAATGCGAAGTATTGCCATCCGTAAAAGAGAAAGCTAAACGAATTGTAAAAGACAGGGTACAAAACCTAAATGGGCGTGGTACAGTAATAATGTCGACACTAATCGTATGTAATTTTTGCGTGGCACTAAGTGTCTTTACTACATGTTTGGTTGTTCACTTCTTCGACATTGTGCTTCGGCTTCTGTTCAAATAAAAAAAACTGGGCACGCAAAGAATCAAAACTTGATATTGAATTGAAAACCTTAAATAATTTAAATCCACTCGCAATGAAAAAAGACGCGCAGAGGCCTAAACAGTTATACACATACATGACGCCGAATCGGCGTAACATTTACTGTTTGTTAGTTTGGCCTAAATACTGCAAATTGGCTATATGACTTAAACGTTAACCTAGCTAGCTTTATTCTTGATTGTCAGGTGAATATTTCACTGCTTAATATTTAGTAAAATAAGCAGCAACAAATTTTAAATTACGCTTTTCGTTTATTACACATTTTGTGTGGCCCGGCCTACACTGGGCGAAAAATCTTTCATGGTTTTTTTTTCATTTTGTTTTGCCCAACGAACAGTCTTCTCAGCCTACAAGCTGCCAATTGGTTAAAACAAACTAACGATACGCGCGTATGCTCACAATGTAGACCGGGCCTCAATTAAAGCGCGCGCTGGGGTAGATTTAGCAATCGCACCAGGCCCGGCGCCTCGGGGGGCATTTCGGGGCCGTGCCCCCCGAAATCAGTGCTTGTGCCCCCTCCCCCAAGCGAGAAAAGTAATGACCAGCAAACATTTGCCCAAAAACAAATCGCCACAAACGCTCTTCTGTGAAACAGCAAGACAGATCGAATGAACGTGCTTCAAGTATAGTCTAACATTTCCGTAGTTATTATTGATAAAACGCCCGCCTATTTAATTCACAAAATGTGCCCCCCCTCCCAACACATTACTATGGCGCAGGGCCTGAATCACACATAAATGAGTGAATCTATTTTCTCTTGTAGCAAAGTCTGTTAAGAAACTCTGCCAAAAATGAATGATTCATTATAATTATTTAAACCCAAAAAATTTTGGCTAAACTTAGGAATCTGGATTCAGAGCCTTTTGACTCAAATTTTTGAAACAATTCTACTCCGAATCCAAGAAAACCGTTCACATTCCGACTCCTGGTCATCTTTGATCGATAAACCTCAATTTCAGATACATTATGTATTGATTGACCATAAAAAGCAGATATTGATCCAAACCACGTTCATGTCTCTTGCAGCAGTGCTCTAAAACTTAAAAGTTTCCGGAGAGGGAGGGACTGTTGCATGCAAATTTCTCCCTTGAATTCGCGATTACGATTAAAAATTTCATTGGAAGGAACGCATTGCAAAAAATACACCATCATTATGAAGTCATTCTCTAGTACGTAGCAACAATAAAGTCCGTCATAGAGTATTTGATTTAAAACACTCAATCGAATGTAGAAGCTTCATCCTTCAACCCAAGACATGATAATGAGAGCCATGCTTAGAATCATAAACGCAAATCCAACAATAACCAAGCATAATGGCTGAAAATAAATAAATGTAACTTACTTGATACAGTTTGTACGAGTGATTTATAGTGAATTGTCAAATATAGCAAAGTTTTTAAATGGCGATGTTATTAATTACAGTTACAAGTTTTTAAATTCAGAATACAAAGCCTACAAATTTTGCGATTTAAAAGAAAACAAAGAAGAACTTGATGGTTGGAGAATTTCGTGAATTTGAGGTCGGACCAAACACTGTAGCCTAAGGTTGAAGGCATTACTTAAACTCTTAAAATTTTGCATGGGAGGGACGCTTTCGCACCCTTGACCAAACGCATTCGGAATGCGGATGAAATTTAGTGGAAATTATGTTTCAAGTTCAGATCCGTCTCCGAATTTGTTTGAAGGCAAAAAAAAAGGTCTTGACCGAAATTTGAAGGGATTTTGTCCCCTAAATCGAGTAAAGACTAAAACAAAAAAAAACGGCTTCACCGCAATTTGGTACTACATTCGGACGGAAATTTTGAAAAATTATGCATGAGGACTAACAGTTCAAAATGGTTTATGCAACCGTGTGAGCTTATGGCTATTGGTTTTATAGCAATGACCATTCTCCAATTTATTAGAATGGTCGTTGATGCTAATAAACCAATACCATTCTCCAATTGTATTGGTTTATTAGCAATGACCATTCATTAACTTATACAATTTATCGGTAACGCTACAAACAAAGAGAACTTACCACCATTTTTTTAAGAGAAAGTATTGGGCCCGGCCCCAGTCGTAAATAAAACAAGGATGGCAAAATAATAACCAACATTGATGCACATGTCGCCCCAGCGAATCCAAACACTTCTCGGATTGTTGGGACGTAAATCACAAGAATATTTGCTGAAATATAATCCTTAACTTACTGCTAGTCTGCTACTGTTGAATTTACAAATGATAAAAATAACTAGAAAATAAAAGTATTCAAATAGCAAAACATAATATACGCAATTTCCCCAGATTAAGAGGCCCTTTAACCCAGCCATTTAGTAAGACTTGTGGTGTAACTCATGGGGTGGTTCATTTATTTTTTAACTTCTGTTCACAATAGCTGCCGAGAAAAATCGTTGAAGTAGATCACCAATAATGGAGAAAGATGCGAAAGGACGTTATACCGAAAAACCAGCTTGTTTCCTTGGTCGATGCTCGTTTAGTGACCTTTTAGAGGTAAACACTGTAACCAGTCGTTGCCTAAACTGGACTACTCGCATTGCTCATCATTGACCGATGACCCACTTTATGAAAGAGTAAGGGTGAGATTTTCATCTTTCTGAAATATTGCTTTAAGATAAATTACTAGTACATCCTATATCGAATTTAATAGTACAGTTATCAAAGTATTTAAAATTATGTTAGCTCGCCGAACCATTGAACATTTTTACATGTGCATTTTGTTATCTTACTTGTTGTTAGCAGAATCACCATAATCCCTAGATGTCGAAACCATGAGAAAGGTTTATTTTCGAAAAACAGCATAAGTAGTGATTTTCTTGCCTGTAATAAATGTCAAAAGTTAGTAACGTTCAGGCGCGTAGCCAGAAATCCGCAATGGGGGGCTGTTTTTGGGGTGTGGGGACCGAGCCTCCAGCCGCCGGAGGCATGGGGGTCTGGGGGTGGAGCCCCCAGCACTCGAAAATTTTGCATTTTTTACCAAAAATAACTTAATTTTAGGGCTATTTTGATTAAAAAATAATGCTTTTAAAACGTGGCTTAGAAATTGGCAGTGCAAACAAGATTATACTGATGGCATAAATGGGCTATTTGGGAGGTGGCTAATGGTAAAATGTTAGTTCTCTTGTTTAGATGCTGATAAATTATAAAATCGAATAGTTCAATAAAACTCACACGGAGTAATCTATTTCGTATACAGTTTATAGAGAAAAAAAATTGCGGGGGGGCTAATGAAAAGAGATTTGAGAGAAATAATTGGTAATTAACTAATACTAAATAGCCCCCCCCCCCCCCCTATTCCGTAGTTTATAGTATATTTGTTGATGACACCTATGTTTAGCATTTTTACACTTGCGATCAAATTTGATTGCTTATTTTTGGGCATTTTTCAAAGTTTTCATTTATTTGTAAGTTTTGTTTTTGACAAATTAGCCCCCCACCCTGAATATATGTTTCAAAAGATGTTTTAAATCACTATTTAGTCCACTCCAGTGCATAAAATAGTCTCAAAAGTGCTAAAAACGTACTGTTTTTTTCATTTTGCATTTTGGTCGACATGCCGATAGGGGGTCTATAGCCCCCCCCCCACCCCTGGCTACGCTACTGGTAACGTTTTCCCGATTGCATTAAAAGATTTACAGACAGACACAAGCAACAAAGCAGTTTTCTTTGCTTGTATTTGAAGTTTGAACACACAAGCCGATATAAATAAAATACCGCAAAACAGTAAAATGCATCAGGCTTTAACAGAGTAGTAATTCATTTTCTTACAGAAGATACTGCAACATCAGTCTATTTAGATTTAAATGCTACTGCAACCGAATTATAATCAAGTGGATAGAGCGCCTGCTTTAAAAGTTAGACTCGGGTCCGATTCATGGTTGGGTAGAACCAAAGACAATAAAAACTGGTATTTACAGCTATTGCTTGACGTTCAGCAATAAAAGAGACAGTGTCATGCCTTCACTGTGTGTGGTAGACAGGTGGGCTGGTGGCAGCATGACTCGAAGACCGAAAAGTCCCTTTGCATTTTCCAGGCCAAGGAAAGTTGTTAAATAAGTAATGTCATTACAATTATGTGGTAAGGTGGTTCGTTATTTAATCATGCGAATGAATCAACACCCTGTCGACCTTTTTACATAAGGCTTTGCAATGGTGTTGATGAAAAACTTCAACAACATTTCGTCATATTTATTCATTATTGCATCACAAAAACTTGTATTACGAGAAGCATTCACCATAATCATAAAAGTATTCATAACAACCGTGATATCTTTTATGATGAAATGGTGTTGATTTTTTCATGAACACCATTGCAAAGCCTCATGTAAAAAGGTTGTGCGTCTGTCTGACCTCACCAACGCAGAGTGCCTGTGTGGGCTATTCATTTGACCAAATCAAAACACTTCTATCTTTAAATGTTGCTTAGTTAAAAACATTAGTATAAAGAGTTATTTCTTTTATTTTATATCACTTGATCAAAAGTTTAATAGACAGCTGATAGCATTTATGATCCTTGTTCTTTGGGCAACCAATTTTTGCATCCAAATTGTATTAGTTTGGTAAGCAATTATCAAAATTATATTACACTGCATATAGTGGCAAATACTCGACTATTCTGATTCTTATTACAGCAAATGCTTAAGAGACAATCTCGTAGAATCTCAAACTAATCCTGAATATAATTTATTTTTTAGTTGCAACTGTCGTTTTTGTTTATTTGTTGTTTTGCCTGTTTTGATAGCTGGGTGACGTGAGCATGGCAGTCCCTATCTCTATTGCAAGTATATTGTATTTTATTGTCATGATTTTGTTTTTGTCATTTTTTATAACGTGAGTTTACGTTTTTCTTGCGCCTCCTTTTTTGGTGTCAACGTTGTAACTTCGCATTCAAAATAAGACTCAGAAAGAAAGATCTACTAGTCTTTCGTCAGGCTAGGCTACCACAACGGGTAGACTGCTTGGCCCCAAAACGGAATAAGCGTTAGATGTCATTAGCAAGGGCACAACGACACATTGTCAGTTCGAGAATGGCACCTACAGTCAGCAACCTTGCGATTACTAATCCTACTTTACCAATAGAGCTACCCCCACTGTCATTTGACGGACGATAAGCAGAGCATATCCTTACCGGATAATGCAGAAGCGGAGTGGAAAAAATGACACAAATTAAAACCATAATCCGTGATACGAGGATCACTGCGTTGGTTGGGTCATAAGCGCTGTACATAAGCAGAAGTTCCGGACCAACGGCGCCTGAAATAGCGAAAAATAAACAAATACGGTAAAAAATAAATTAGTCTAATAAGCACTGCCTTATTGACAATACGCCACGTTATCGTATGTGGTTTTCCGTAAAATATATTTTGAATCAAAATTAAAATCGAAACAATGCAGTATATCTTGCAGTCGTTTTACCCTTATTCATGTATAGAACAGTATAATGATTTGATACTTAAATACAAAGCACACGTAATAATTCTATCTTCTGTACTACTGTATATACAAACACTGCGTCATTATTCAGTAGGCGATACAGAACCTGTATCATCCCTAGCCTTATATAAAAATATTAGTATTCAAATTTCAGGTAAATGCTGGAGAACCTCTTTGTAATGTGTTGTTTTGATAGGAAAATATGCCAGTCAGCAACACCGAAACTTTTTGAAAAAATCGATTTCGGTTGGATAGCCATCTTCAGTCACCAAACTAAAAAAATCATGGTACCTTATATGAAAGAATTGGGGAACCTCATATGAAAAAAGTAACCCACAGTAAATACAACTGATAGATAGGCATAAAATCGCTTCCATTAAAATTACAAATCCTTACTTACTGTAAAAAGTAAGATATCCAAACAGAGCAGCAAGAAAATAGAGAATAAAAACGTTCGAAATTGAAATGATTGATACTCTGTACATGCGGGACGGAGTCGGGTTCTGCAACTCCGTATAAATTGGGAGCACGGAAGCATGGCACTGGAACGCAAACACCATGGTGGGGATAGCGTAAGCACTCTGCAAGAAAAAAGTAACGTAATGAAGACTAAATTATAGCCTTTTGCTGGCTGACTATCAAAGCTCTTCACCTCTCTGCTGTTGTATCAAAGTACCACTACCAGCACTTACTGTGTAGGCTTCGAGCTAATTACACAACTTTTGTAATATTTTAGACACAATAGATGATCAAAACATACCTGTAGATTGCACGAAAATTTTCATAAAATGGGAGTTTGATCCAGACCTAAAGCAACCGATAACGATACGGGAAAGTTTATTTTTAGCAAAAAAGCATTAGGCAATTACTGTATTATAGTGAATTAAAAGGCCTTCATAAATACGTTTACTACAAGGCTTTGTTTCGTTGTACAAGCTGGTTACTCCGTAACCTTCAGAAAGCGATTAAAATTAGAGGCGTTGCCAGTTACGGGCGCTTTCAAGGGCAAACAAATTCGTATTTTAATTGCATTGAGGTTGATTAGACTTCATTAATAATGTCAATTTTGTTCGCAAACACCACTTCATTAATAATGGGGTCTACATCGTAAAATCATTCTTCTGCGCGGTCACCAACTGAATTTTATGCTGTTTTGCTAAACACAAAAAATGGAGCAAAATATTGATTTAGCAAAGTTATGACAAAACCGAACTACAATCAAAGGCCTGATTCAAATGATCCTAATATTGTTTGCGTTCAAATAGCCAAACGTCAATATTGCATGACGATTTTCGTCAACAATTTTTGAAAGAATAAACGTGTAAGATTTTGGTAGACAAATACTCTTTACCTTAATCCCCGTTTATGACGTCATATTATAAATTTACAATTAAAGTTAAATTTTTTCGATTTGTAAAGTTAAATTTTTTTCGATTTTACGGTACAGTATAGCACAATGGTCAGCAACCACCGGCCCGTGGACCGGTGCCGGTCCGTGGAGAGTTCGCTACCGGTCCATATGCTTTTCCAGGTTAAATACCTTGGAATGTATTTGTAACGTTAAATGCAAATTGCGTTTGAACATTTTATAAAAAAAAGCTTTGATTCCAGGAGCTTTAAAATCTTGTGATGGAATAATTTCAGTACATAGGAAGTTGTAGTACTATAATTTTTTGAAATAATTCCAGTTTACAGAAAATATAGTACATGGCTAAACATTTGTGCTTATTTTTGAAAGCCGGTTCGCGAAAATTTTTCAGTTTTAAATTGGTCCGCGGTATAATAAAGCTTGCCGACCCCTAGTATAGCAAACAACAAACGAAGGTGAAAATAAAAACTACATAATAACACTACGACGAAACTACGTTTTTTATAGGCATGGTTTACCTTGTGCGTAATTTATAAAATATTATTTAAAATTTAAGCAAATTTAAGGCAAGCATTGACAAGTACCGGTAATTTAAATCTTAAATTTAATATTTAGTAATTTAAGCAAAAAACTAAAAAACAAGTAATTCATCTGGTTTATTTTAAACAGAAATTCGCTACAGTCGGCGTGGCGTCTCAACAGCGCACAAGCTGCCAATTGGTTAAAAGGTAAAACAAACTAAGGATACGCTCGTAAGCTCACGATTTTACGCCCAGTTTAGACCGGCCTTAGAGGTCTCCTATACATAATGATTAATAGCATTTCATCCTGCTTTTTGGCCTCGAGTATGAAAACCGCGAATCGAAGAGAAAAGACGAAACTGAATTGAATAACATTATTTTAATGCCCATGCAATAACATAAAAACTTTAAGTATAAGTATGGGCTGCTGTACGATGTATGTTTTCAGGGCTTAGATATCTGCAGCATATGCTTAATTAATGCCAGTTCTATAGTCTCGACATGGACTCTTTATTTAGTAGACTAGAAACAGACGTGCGGAGAAAAAGAGAAGAGCATTGAAGAAAAAGTTTGCTCTTGTAGCGATGTTCTTTTGCGCTCACGCGTATTCGACTGATTTGATTGGACATATTCTCAGGGAGAGTGAACCGAGAAGAAAAACTCACGTTGAAAGTCACGCTGATTGGACGATTCGCCATATTCTAGAAAAATGAACCGTGAAGAAAAAAATACAAAAATGTCAGTTTCCAATCTACTAATAAAGAGTCGATGGTCTCAAAATCAAGGGTTCGTGTTTTTTTTTGGAACCGGATATAAGAACAGACAGCGTGATTTATACAAAAGCAAATACGATAAAACCGTCTTAGCTTATTGGATTTGCATGTTGAAAAACATCAAATAATATTTAACCGTGTATTTAAAGTAAAATTCTTGTTTCTGTCGGAAAATCACAAAGCAAATTCACGACAACTTACTTTGGAATTCCATGCAAAGAATTGCGCGTCGCAAGTCTGATGGGCGATTCCTTCCTCAAACTCTTTGTGGATGCTAGACTGTTTGAGCGCACAATTGGAGCGGTTGTGGTCCTTTACAGTTGTTGCTATGGAGCCCATTGTTGTCTTCAGACCGTCTGACGTCATATTATAAATAGTTGCTGAGAAAAAAGTGTTGCAGATTAAACAATTACATCATAAACCTATTGTATCTAATGGCGTAGTTCTTCATTTCAGTGCCAGGTTACGAGTTTTATTCAAATTATACTGGCTATTACAGCCGTAACAATACCACTATACGTACTCTTGACATATTACATATTGCGCAAGTAACTTTTCAAATCAAAAGAGCAAGATTAGAGACGAATGACTAAATTCATTGATTTGATAAATCCTCAGCGTGCAAGGTTATTTTCAAACCTCCTCCAACTTTTTTTTGTCTCAAAAAACTGCCGAAGTACCAAGTTGTCTAAGATCTCATGCAAAAACACTATTAACGTACTTGCTGTTTCATGAACAGTTTCGTTCATTTTGTCCTCATAATAATCGCGAATGGGACAAGGAATAATCCAATGTTCAACAACAATCTAAAAATCGGCACACCCAATCAGAAAAATTCAATTTTTTACTGCAAAATACGTTTATCGTAGATTTTAAATATCGTAGTGTGTTTCTAACTTAATGAGCGAAAAAAACTGCATGCCATCAAAGCTGCAGTAAATCTCCCAGACTTTCAGTGTTTTGTTTTCCATCTTAGGTCTATATACTATACAAGAAGTTGACCTTGATATAGGCTTATTTCGTTATTCTGAGATATAGCTGCAAAGTTATACAGCATAGCTTGTTTCGGCAAGTTGCCAACCCCGAAGTCGAACCCCAATCAACCTAGTTTGGTATGACGTCATAAAATTTTTGTTTGTGAGTATAGGCGTGCAACCAGGATTTTGCTAAAGGAAGGCTAAAACCAAAAGTTAAAATTTCTTTGGTAGAAAATGTCTTATTTTAGCGGCGTGCCAAGTAAACTGGAGCAACTTCATCGAGTTACAGGTGGGGTTCTGGGTGCAGAGCCCCTACGAGTTATGTAGCTGCTGGGCAATTTTTGTGACTTTTTCGCAAAAATTAGCCATTTTAACACCATTTGGATCACATTTCGCAGTTTTTAAAGGCATTTGAAAGAACTAAATTGCCCAGCCCCTTCAGCCCCGTTCTTACTTACAGCTGAAGTCCAAAATTTTTTAAAAGTTACATGGCTAAGGGGTGACTAAAGTTCACTTCTCCCCCCATTTTGGTTGTGTCACTATCGGTAAGTGGGAAAAATATGCTATCTAATATTCACAACTTACAAGCGCCTTTGAAATTTATAGTCTTTAATAAATGTATTTACTTTTCGGTTTGATATAGGCCCATTCCGTTATTCCGTCATTTCGCTGTATTCTTCTTACACATCATATTCTACTTTAGAATCTCAAATTTCGCTTTGTAATATTCTTCTATTTTCTAGTAGGGTGGCGAACTACTATCATATTCCAACAAAATATTGGTGGAAAATTACGGAAAATTTTCGGAGTGGTCTCAAAGCAATCTTTTAATCTGTGGGTCAAAATACCATAGGCTGGTTAGTGGTTGTATTGCTAGAGTTAAATTTAAACCAATCAGTATTGTCTTACCACGCCGGTAAAGAATATCATACACGCCATAGCAAAACCGCTAGTATAGCCAAGAAATCCAATATTTCTTGCTGCTGCCAACGGCATCACAATAATCACCGTCACCATAATGGTTAAAATATTTCCGTCCAGATACCAGGCGCTGAAAAATAAGCGTTGTTGAATTGTGCGATTTAATTGTCTAATTATACCTACAATAACTGGACTTTTTAATTGCGTCGGTAATTGTTTTGGTCTTCACTCAAGCAAAAAGAAAAGTTCGATTAGATTCGTGAAGCAATCCGAAAATTTATGTGTGGCAGCAGAAAAGCACCGTTGAAGAATCGTTAGTTGGTTAGTGATTGTGGTCTTGGCAATGCACTCTGGTTCTATGCACGTGCATGGCCACTAATTGATTATCGGTAAGTCGACAACTGTGAGACCACAATCAACTTTGTCCACACCAGTCTGCAGAGCGGGAACTTGCACCGCTATATATTTTGACTTGCATTGCCCAAGTGTCCAGCTCTGCTAGCCTGGCGTTAGTGCTAGTTCATATGAAAATTCAGTGATTGTTTTAAGAACAATTTGAGTTGACTCATTCCTTGAATGTTGAAAACTCTCCAAGCAAACTCACGGGTCGCAAGGTCCAGCTCCAACTAAGACTCGAATCACTTCCGGTAATTCGTACTTGACAATAAAAAGGAAACTGCACATTGCTGAAAAAACAATATTCAAGTCAGCATTGATGTACAAAGAAAATTGGATTATTTTATAAAGATCTATCAATTTTATCGTCTTGCAGCAGGAGTGTCCAAACTGTTTTGAAGAAGGGCCAAAAGAGACTTTGTAAATATACCAGCACGTCATCAATAAGGTCATCCAATAAAATCGTTAAGACCATATAGTATGGTTTTCGGACAAATTTCGGGTTGTGCAAACAGATAAATCGTTTGCTTATCTTTAAGGTAATTTCAATCGAAAAATAGATGAAGACTGGACATGAGCAGGACAAAGTTTCATCGCGAGCCACAAGTGGCCCAACGGCCGGACTTTGGACATCCTTGTCTTACCAGTTGTTCAACAAAACTGGAAAAGTTAAGCCAAATGGGGGATGAAAAACCTATGCTTTTTGTACGTTTTGTTAAACTGGTGCTTCCATTACAATTGTTGATAGAGCGGAAGCACCTCAACTTATTTACCTCCCATTGTGTGAATAAATATGTTTAGAATTGTGACGATTTTTCCGCCGATACCGAACGCGGCTCTCCCGATCGCTTCGTACGACGCGCTTCCAGTGTAATCGCACATCTCCACCAGCAAACGGATGCTGTTAAATGCCAGCACTGCCACAGCAACCAACATTATCCTAAAAAAAATTACTGTACTATTAAGTGCACCTTTATTTAGTAGATTGCCTAGCGTTCAAATCATGGTGAAGTAGATGTATTAAGCTGTTTAACTAAGAAACAACAAAGAAACAGAACAATCTTTTAAGCCAACCTGCCCCTGCCTATTTGTTTACCTCTCACGGTAACCGCTTTACAGTTCTCACTGTCCATTTTTAATGTTGAACGTCGAGCAAGGAAATTGTGTATACCAATTTTTAAAAGATTGGACCACCCGTTCGATAATCAAACCCGCGTTTTCCTATTCAGTGGCACTCTATCCAACGAAGCCGCAAGATAACTGATGAATAAACGCTTCAATTCTTTTCCCTCCAAAAATAAATTTCATGGCTTTTTGTATAGAGTGAACCTTTCGATTGCAACATGAAAACCCTCAAGCTAAATTTAAATTGTACAATTTTTTTGCCCCTAGTTGGCAACCTCATTGGCCAGTGGGATTTTCGCGAATGTTCTCCGTTGCTAATTGTTTCCATAAAGTCCACCATTTCTGCATGCTGCGTTGTAATTAATTTTAACTTGTTTATTCCCACACAAAACAATTTTTTTTAATTTTTTAGGCTGATTTTAGAATTCTTCGACTTCTACATCGAAAGATGTTTGCGTTTCTTTTTTCCGCTATTGGTAGCAATCTTGCCATTTTTTTAAATGATTTTTGAATCAACCATTAAATGTCGCTCGTGTGGACGCAGCGATAATGTTAGGAAAGTATAATTACCATGGTTTCAACAGCGCATAAATTATCTAAACTAAACTCTTAAGCTAAGCCTTTAAAAGTAAACAGGTTAATGAAAAATGCGCAAAGAATGCTCTTTATCTTCGTTGTGTTCTCTTCATAACTTAAAGATTTTGGTGAAATAAGCAAGTTACTACCAGTCTGCAATAGACCTGCCGCAAAGCCTAGCTCTTAGATCTACATAGCCAGCCATTAGTTAAGTGGCCTACCAGTAAAAGCTGTAAAGCCTAATCTAGTCCACTACATTTTCATACCGGGCTAAATTTACTCCAGTAATTACAAAAAAAAACTGGGTAGAGGCCTATATGAAACCAAAAACACATCATAACCCCAGAACCTACCAGATAACTAATTCGGTTTGAAACCAGGTATTCAAATTTTTATGCTGCCATGTTGCCACAGCCGAATTTTTGTCTCGTTACGTCAAAATGTTTCCCGTTAAAGCTATTTAACGTCAAACAATAACGTTGGTAATTATTTTTTTTTATTTATTTATTGTTAAAATTCAAAAATTAGGGTGCAGTGCCTCTTTACCAAATATGGAGCACTTTCGTTTGCCAATCACCGGTACTTTATTTGTGCTCATGTCAACAAAAAGTTCGTTTGTTGTTAATTTGTTCACACACAATATGAATGAGCTACAAACTTTGAGCATTAGAGTTAGACCGAACTTTGACCTGTTATTATTTGGGCAGTCCCGTGATATGACTTTTGGCAATCGTGCAAAGGTATACTAAACTAACACAATTTAAGCAAAATTTGTTCAAAAACAACGAGAGGATATTGCTAGTATAAGGTGACTAGTTTTCAAGCTTCGCTATCCAGATAAACGCTATCTACAGTAGTATCTTTTATAGTCATTTTTTTAAAGAATATTGTTCTAAAATGAAAGAAGTAATTACCGAACCCAGTGGACACAATGACTGTAATTACTGCTATAACCAAAACAATACAAAAAATTCTTACGAGAACAAAGCGATTCCAAGATTTGTGACTGCATTTGCTAGTCCCAGAATTCCGCTTCCCAAAATTGCGTTCATGAGGTTAAAAATGCAGAGAGGCATTGCTGCAGTTTTGCCTTCATACTGGCTCATACGACGTTCCCTCAGCGCCTCGATTTCTGGTTGGCTCAGTTTCCCTTTCGTAAACCTGTGAAAAAGGATGTCACGCAATTATTCGGAAATAATGACCATTGCAAAATGCAGAGATGAGCCCACAGTTCATTCAGGTATTGTAATCAATACTAAGGAAATGAGAAATAGCAACACCATCTGTTGTTCGGCATATGGCTACTACAACGCATATTTTGCAGTTTGCACGATCCAACTTTGCAATGTCAACACCTTATGACGAATGAGTGGACCTTTGGTCTAAGCCCAGTAAGCAAATAAATAAAAAATAAACTAAAAAAAGACATCAGAAATTTTGCAAAATTAGCATTTTTTGATGGAAATTCACGCAGCTTTTTCATGAAAGTCGAACGTTTTCAGAATTATCAAACAACGCGAATTATTGCTTCTTCCATGAATATAGACACCCACCAGCAGTCGTGACCTGCATGGTAACGGAGTTCCTACTCTTTTGAGTGATCTCAAAAAGGCCACTTTGTACCGAATTCTCCAACACGTGCTTGGGATTTATGTTGTGACATCAGACGCGTAGCCAGGAATTAGCAATGAGGGGGAGGCTGTTTTGGAGGATGGAAACAATATCAAACGATCTTGACCCAGATTTTGATCGGTCTTCACTCAGATTGAGTCGGTTTTTCTGTCCAAATGGAGGTGACCTCCGCAAAAAAAAAAGAAGGTCTTCAGCCAGACAGAAGCCCAATTTCTCCGGTCGAATTCACATTAGGTCCGTGACCAATTCTCTTTGTCAATTCCAATGGGGAGCTATTTTCGTTTTTAGTGCAAAAATCGGCCACAACAGTACTAAAAACGGGGTATTTTGCATACTCGTTAGGCCAATGGGGGAGGCTATAGCCCCCCCCCCCCCCCTTGGCTACGCTACTGTGTGACATCACGTTGCACCATGTTCTCCCACTTACAGGAAAAAGCCGGGTAATTCCAACTATTCCCAATCGACGAAATATTGTATCCCGATTTAACAAAAACGGATCATATGTGAAAGTTATTGAGGTGTGTGACGTTGTGTACACAAAAAGCCATGTTGGTCCATGTTTGTACGAGCACACAATTTACGGGCAAGGTAACCGAGCAGCTGGACCCTAATTAATTATTACCTCACAATGTTGATTGAACGAGTGAGTTCAAAATTATTATCTAAATCAAACTTTACTCCTGACTATAACATAGCACTGTACAATACAGAGTTTACTTAATTCGCCAGTTCTACAACCCATAAACTTAACTTTAAAAGGGTGGTTAATGCAGCAGATATACGCAAGGCTAGTTAAATTTTTACTAGAGTCCACAAAACACTAAAAGCGCTTCAGCGTGGCCACCGAGGTGGTTGTAGCTCCACATTGATTCGATCTTCACATTGTTTAAAAGCACTACATTTTCATCATCAAGTACCTTCTTTAAGTCGGAGGTAGACTACATTTTACCCAACTATTTTTATCTATTTATATCCGTTCTTCTCCTCACAGTGGATGCAATATGTGCAAAAATTTAGTGAAATCTAGGGGTAGAAAAATTTCCAAGTTCATGGTTGCAAAGTGCTGTGCTTTAGTTTGACAATGTGTTTTACTCTGCTGGCAATGTGTTGTGGAATAAAACATAAACAATAATCCTGTCACAAGGCCAAGCCAAAAACCTACGCACAATACAATCTTGTAAGGGCAATCAAGCCAAAAAGACCAAGTAGCTGTCAAAAGCAGTGACGATCGGTGACCAAATAGTTTGGGTATTCACTGATCATTATAATAATTTGTCAATACTCGTTAGTCAATGCCGCGAAAAATGCACTTTCGATCAGCGCGAAAACTACACCTTATAGACGTATTTTTGAGATTATGCCCAAGGGCGTACGCAGGGGGGGTTTTGGGGGTTCAAACCCCCCCATTGGTCTGTCGACCAAAATGCACAGTAAAGAAAATATCACGTTTTTAGCACTTCTGAGCCTGTTTTTTTGCAATGACACGGACTCCAACATGATTTAAAGCATTTAGAGTTTCTTAGGGGGGGTTAATTTGTCAAAGATATGGCTTTTAAATCAATAACAACTTCAAAAAATTGCCAAAATTAGCAAATTTAACCGCTAAAAATGCTTAACATTGGCTTCATCAAAAAATATGGAGATGGGGTTTCAGTACTAGTTAATTATATTATTAATCCACTCAAATCTCGTTCCATTTGCCCCCCTTTACTCCCCTTTCTCCAACTGTCTCACTCTATAAACTACAGAATATAAATGCTCGTGAGTTTTTTCAAATTATGACTTTATGATTTAACGGCTTGTAAATTAGAGGACTGAAATGTTACCATTAGCCATCGCCCACATAGCTCACTTATGAGCAAAGGTGTACACAGGGGGGTGGGGGTTTAAACCATCCTTCCTATTGATCCGACGTAGATCATTCAAAATATCGCCTCATTGCGCAAAACAAACAAGCTCCTTCTTTACTCTCATGTTAATATAAAGTATTTAATAATGGTAAATATTTTTTTTGCAATTTAATGCAACATTGTTTGCGGCTAAGTGTAATAATGTCGTGTAATAAACTCTGCAATGTCGTGTTACGAGTCAGAGTAACTTTAAATAGCGTAGGCGGGGGGGGAGGTTTATAGACCCCCCATTGGCCTGTCAACCAAAATGCAGAATATAAAAATACTAAGTTTTTTGCACTTCTGATCGAGACTGTTTTTTGCACTGGAATGGACTAAAAATTGATTTCAAACATCTTTTGAAACTTAAATTTAGGGGGGGGGAGGCTAATTTGTCAAAAGTAAAACCCACAAATCAATGAAAACTTTGAAAAATGGCCAAAAACAAGCAATCAAATTTGATCGCTAGAGTAAAAATGCTAAACATAGGTTTCATCAGCGAGCATATTATAAACTTTGGAATAGGGGGGGCTACTTAGTATTAGTTAATTACCAATCACTTATCTCAAAAAATTTTCCGTTAGGCCCCCTCCATTTATTTTTCTCTATAAAATATAAACGAAATAGATTACTCTGTGTGAGTTTTCTTGAGCTATAGGATTTTATGATTTACCAGCATGAGCAAGAGAGCTAAAATTTTACCATTAGCCACCTTCCACATAGCCCATTTATGCAAACAGTTTAATCAGGTTTGCACTACCAATTTCTATGCCACGTTTTAAAAGCATTATTTTTTATCAATATAGCCCCTAAAATTAAGTTATTTTTGAAAAAAAAATGCAAAATTTTCAAGCGCTGGGGGCTCTGCCCCCTGACCCCCGTGCCTCCGGCGGCTGGGGGCTCCGCCCCCAGGCCCCCAAAACAACCCCCTCAATTGCGAATTTCTGGCTACGTGCCTGCCACGCTTTGCACTGTTTATAATCATATGTGTTTTCGTAGCTTTTGTTTTGAACAATTCTTTCTTCATCTTTCAATTGCAAACCTTATGATGTTAAATATAGATGTGTGCTTAATGCTTAATTGTTTTTTGTTGGAAAAGTTTTGTTTGCATTATGCACTGTGTGACTTTGACTCCATCTTGTTACATTACACTAAGTTACTTACTCGCCAAAGTATAGATCGGGAACAAATTTTTGATGTCACTTTTGAAAACCCCCCCCCATTGAAAAATTCTGCGTACGCCACTGATTATGCCTAAACCCTACATATTTTGAATCGCTTTGAATGGAAGCTAAAAGTTGACTGAGGCCTTGGCAAAACAGAAATGAAAATAAAAACCTATACTATTTATAGTTTAAACTGAAAAGATCTGAAGAACAATTAAATACAACAAGCTAAAACAGTTTGGATAGTTTAATAATGATTAATGAACCAATGCATTATTAAAACAGTTCATTGCAAAGCATTTCGATTTCAGCCTCTGCGGCAACAATTGTATTTTTCCCTTATAAGTTTTTGGTGAAGGAACACCCTAATTAACTCTTGTGAAAAACTAAACGTTCATAGGTATAATTGTTGTTAGTTAGTTTTTTTTCTGCTTAACTTTATATTTTGCAGAAAACATTTTAATGAGAAATTCTATTGATAAGCAAAAAGCATCATAATGTGATATAACGAACGCTTCAGAGCGTTTAATTGAGTGATAGTTTATCGTTTCCTAATCAAACCACACGCTTATGCTATGTTTTCTCGCTTAGTGTCTGAATCCTTTTGGTTTTGTCAACCCTGACGTGTTTGTCTGAATATGATTGGTTAATGCGTGGGCGTAGCCACACATTTGTTTGTTATTTCGAAAATCCATGGGGGACTCGCTTGGTCTCTGAGAATACCTTACACGCTAATTTCAGTGCTAACAAGTTACCAGCGATACTTCTAGCGTCAAAAAACCGAAACCGAAAACTCGAGTATTTCACTGCCGTTAGCCATCGCCAGATGACATATGCAAATAAAATGCTTCCCTTGTAGCAACGAAGTAACAATAATCAAAATATTAAACGTAAATATTAATAATATTAAATATATGGTCCTTTATTGAGTTTGACACAAATAAATAAATAAACCAAGTTTTGAAAAAGTAAATTGCATTGAATTAAAACAGATGAGAAGATTAAAACAGATGACACGATTCTCTAAGAATACCCAGATACCCCTCAACGATCGTCACTAGGTAGAAGCGACATTTGATCGTTTTACATTATTTTGTCGAAACAAGTTTTTACACTGGATTTTTTAAATTATTACATAGTCTGTGCGCACTGAAACAAATCAAAACGAAAACAAAGTACTGCATTTTTAAAACCAGCATGCGATTGGAAAAGAACAAAAACAACAACTGTGTTTACGAGTTTCGGTATTAATACGGAGATTAAGCACTTAAAAATGACGGCCAACATACGCGAATAATAAACAGTGAGGTAATGATTCACAAATCCAATCCGAACTTTTGTTTGCGTTGTTCTGAAATCAAGCGCAAACGTTTTGCAAACAATCGGCAAAAACAACCGCCAATTCATGTCAGGAGAAATGCCAGCGAGAATACAAGTCAGGGAACCACTGATCTTTCAACTAAAATCCAGTTCATTTCTTTCATTTTAAAATAAAAAACGAATGAAAGACATTTCAATCATGTTCATGCACTCTAAAATTTGTAAATTTGTTCTTTTTATAATTTACAGCTTGCTTACCGCAATTAAAAACATAGTAGCTTAGTTTACTAATGCTAAACTTAAGTTGAAATTTAGTTTCAAGAAAAATGTTTTAATATGTTTCAAACTCCGAAAAGGATTCGAACCACTGTTTTGTATTTGTGATTTTGCGAAACTGAGCTTTTTGATTGGGCACACCAAAAAATAAAATAAAAACAGGATTTGCAAGAAGAGACAGGAAAGGTACCTGGCTCAAATTGTACTTGAAACAAAAAACATTCCGATTCCATAATAGGAAACCTCCAAATCAAAACTCTTTGATACGAACAATAGAATCACTGGGGGTCGACCGGCCCGCACGCTTGCTTGTTTCTGGATTCAATTCCCGAGTCCGGCACAATAGACAACTGTCAGCCATCGCTACAATATTTTTCATCAGAAAGAGAGTTGTTCTGGTGTTGAGCCCTTAAACTATTTACACGAGTAGTTTTTTTATTGCTTTCAATTGAATGCAACTCTTACTCACCCTTTTGTGTATTCCATCTCATATTTGCTCATCTTGATCGCTCTGTCTTTGTAATTTGAACAGAAGCAGACGAGAAAGTTAACGACCTAATTGATTACAATTACAATGCAATACGCTTAGTGTATGTAGATCTGTTGTTAATTCCATTAACCTAACGACAAAACAATGAATTCCGCGTACATTCCAGCGGTGACTATTCCCGCGTTTCCGTGCCCGACCTGTTACGAAGCTTTGTGACGTTTAATTGTGTAACGTTTGTGTCAAAAGGACACGTCCCAATGCGGTCGACCGGCTCGATTGAACAACCTATCGAGCTACTATCCCCCTCCCTTTACGCTGGCGACGGCACTCCATCGTCTCCAACCAGCGCAAGGGAGAGCGTCCACCACTCCAATGTCCTGTCGTGCTCGCCATTGTAACGTTTGTGTCAAAAGGACGCGTCCCAATGCGGTCGACCGGCTCGGTTGAACAACCTATCGAGCTCCTCTCCGGGCTGACTTATTAATCCATATGTCCAATTTCACTTTTACTTGTGGCTACGTTGGAGCTGACGCTACAATTGTTTATAGGGCAAAACTCACTGTTTATTTATTTTATATTTTAAATCACGTCTTATTGACGTCAAAAAGACTAGCCATGAGAGGGACATGGCAACGTGGCATATACGTCACTTTTATTTGATTCTTCAACACGTTGCGTCATGCGAAGTAAAATTAGACTTGGCGTACAATCAAACAACTTTTAGCTTATACAGTTGCAATGGAGTAGCCGGTTGCTTGGTTATTGTTTCGGACGTAATGCTCGTGCTTTGTTGATCGACCGATAGATTGGGTCTCTATCCTCCTGCTCTCCTGTCACAATGAAGCGACCCTGGCGCTATTCTTTGAACGAATCTGCCTTCGCTTATGAGTTAAATATGTCTCAAATTTTTCTGATTTATTTATTTGCTTCTTTCAAGGTAAATTTGCTGCTTGTTCGAAGCCACCAAGCGGAGATATAAAGCGACTTATTCAATCAAAGACGCAACAACGTGACTAGCGCTCGAATTGAAACGACATCAAGCAGTCAAGGTTGCAACAAAAAAAAAAAAAATTAATAACGACGCTACATTACCCGCCCTCGCAACGCTCTCGACAAACTGGTGATGTTAAACCAGAGGTAGTTCTTTATTTTCCTAAGTTTAGTTTTTGATGTTGCCGATACGCTGAGCTTTAGTTCATGTTTTACGCAACGTATACTTAACCTACTATAGCCATTCACTAACTTTCTAGTCTTGGTCTTTTACAATGGTAGGAATCCGGGGTTAACGCCATTGTTGAAGTAAAAAACGACACAATGCCAAGAAGATAAAAAAGCTTACAACAATGGAAAAGAAAACTACTATAAAACTTATAGATACAATAGTAACTTGTACCTCGTGTACAAATCTAACTTACATACAAAACAAAATCATGAAAATCAAAACAATTGATAGAAAACTTGATTTAGCAAACTAAGCGATTGCTCTTTAACTATTACTATAAAGTCAGAAGGGAAGTTGGCCTGGATAGTGGGATTGAGGCTGACAGTACTTTTCACCTTTAATGAAGCTTTTAAGCGGGATCTACTAAAAATTTGCTTAAAGGATTTGGAGTTTCCTTAGAACTGCAAGATGCGTAACTACAGCCTGTAGAGTTAGAGGGCAGAAGCCATCATTGAATGCTTGAATATCAAAATGAAACATTAAAATTTCTTGCTTGAATGTGCTACATGTTACTGGCTATGTCGCAGCGCGTTTTAAAGTAACCTACGTAGTAGCAAGAAAAAAAGTTTTTCTCTTAGTCCACCAATAAAGTATTTTTGCGCCAGAAAACAGTTTCTGATAAGGGTAAACATCTAGAGTCAAGTAGTAGTACGTAAAAGTAACGCCTACTGAGATTACCGGGGCCATTGGTTCGGTTTTCTGAGGTTGCAAAGTCAACTAGCACATATTACAATTATCTATAAAAACTTGTCCACTGTCCAGGGGTCGTAATGTGCAACGTTTCGTAAGAGTTACGACATCGTAAGTCTTGCTAATTTTAAAGAGCTTAGGACGTCGTAATCCTTGCGATCTGAGGCATAACATAATAACCAGAGGTGGAGTCGAGGACACAAGGCTCGAGGCCAAGGCCAAGGACACAAAAAAAATCCGAGGCCAAGGCCAAGGACAGCCTTTCCGAGGACAGACGCTCTCGAGGCCAAGGACAGGAATGCTCGAGGCCAAGACCAAGGACCAAGGACACAAAGCGCAAGTGCTCTCCAAAAAAAAAAAAAAAAAAAAAGGTCTTCACAAAAATTTTTCAGGCGATCTCCAAAAAAATAAAAAAAAAAGGTCTTCACTAAAATTTTTCAAGCGATCTCCACTAAAAAACGTTTTCCAAACAATTTTTTAAGCGCTCCACAAAATTTTAACATTCCAAAAAATCGTGCTGTCCTCGAGCCGAGGACAGGCCAATTTTCGAGGACTTGAGGCCTCGAGGCCAAGGCCAAGGCCAAGGACTTGACCTTCGAGGCCAAGGCCAAGGACTTCAAAATGTGTCCTCGAGGACGTCCTCGAGGCCAAGGACGTCCTCGAGGACTCCACCTCTGATAATAACTCCCAGTTCATTGATTTGCGTTCGTAAAATTTTTTTTTTGACCAAAAAAAACACAAAAAACAAAAGCATACGAAGTTGTCTCATATTCACAAAACTGCTGTATGCTTTCAAAAATATGATAATATTTGCAGAGGCGTTGCTAAGAATGGTGGCACCAGGGTTGGGATTTCGTGGTGGCACCCTTTTTCGTACCAAAAAAAGGTGAAGACCAAAAAAAAAAGGTCTTCGCCTAAAAATCAGTAGGTTTTTAGTCCAAATGAGCATGGGGACAACTAAACAAAGTGAAAAAATAAGGTATTCACCACAGATCGGTGGAGTTTTGGTCTCACATTATAATATGGTGTCACCCCGAAGTGGTGGCACCCGGGGCGGGCCGCCTCCCTAGCGACGCCACTGAATATTTGCTTAAAA
Organism: Trididemnum nubilum; assembly: GCA_963965965.1. NCBI lineage: Eukaryota > Metazoa > Chordata > Ascidiacea > Aplousobranchia > Didemnidae > Trididemnum > Trididemnum nubilum. Next base: position 5,648,672 of record OZ014486.1, read on the forward strand.
ATTGTTAGGTCAATCTCAATAGCTGGAAAATGAGTTTTGAACTGTGCTTATTAGTGATTGCTGCTACTACTGACATGCCTCACGCTTTGTAAAACAAGAATTTGTTATCAAACAATAAAACCACGTGAGTATTTGAGAAAATCAAGCATCTGTGTCGTACAATACTTCGTTTAAAATTCAATTGCTTGGGCTTTTGTCAAGTTCAAAGCCAAGGAATGAGGAACTGGGTTTGGCATACTAGAGTGATATTTAAAGCTCCGTAAATATTAATGTTGAATAAAACTTATTGAAAACCTTCTATCCGTTAATACAATGCTTTCAATAGAGCATAGGCTGTTTTACTGTTGGGCTTAGAAGGGTAATGCAAATCTAAAAATCTGTGAAAGTAGGCCTATTTGAGTTTCAAAACAAAATTAAAATTGCCTAAAATTAATTCATCCCTGAAGAGGCTGACAGCAAAGCAAATTTTCGGAGCATTGTTTTTACAATTTAACTGAGACGTCATAGTAATTTTGTGGGTGTTCCGTCTTACTGTATAGCAAAACGCCGTTGAGCTTGGTAGTTCAATATCTCTGATTATATTTTTTGTCCCGTCTGCACCTACAAATTGAATCCTTCGTGCAAATTCCCAGCAACTAAAAACGTTTTTAAGCCGAACAATTTCAACCAACATAACAGAAGCAAAATGTAAAGCCCGATTAAAGACAAGCAAAAATTTAACTGATTCCGGATAAGGGCAAAAATAAAAGCTAGATTTTTCGCTTTGTAACAAAAACACAGTGCAGTTTTTTAAATTCTGGTTAAATTAAAAAAAATTACTCTATAGTTTAGTGGTAAAGCCAAAAATCTAGCTTTTATTTTTTGTTAAATTTAATTTGTTTAATTTTGGTTAAATTAGCCTGAGACTTTAGACGCAATGACTTGCTTACTAGCTTATCAAATCGCTTAAACTGAATAGGCAGGTTAAAAGAAATCTTCTTTTGAAACTTAAATGCAAGTACTGTAGGCCTAAAAGTCTCAATTTACTGTGCATTTTCAAAAGCTCGTTGAAAGCACAATTTAATTTGCATACAGCTACAGTAGCCTGACTGAAAGGTACATTTTCAAAACCAAATTTTATGAAACCGTTTCAAATTTCATCTGTGAAACTCCTTTTATGATGCAAAACTAACCAAATCAAAATAACGCCATTTCATCATAAACAGTATTTATGCGATCACAATCAACTCGCAAGTCAGCTGTAAGCTCTTGCAAAACTGACCAATAGAATTCAAGCAATTGTTGAACTGATATTTCCTTTCCCAGCAAATAAAGCTTCGTTTTCTATTTGAAACAGCTGATTTCATTTCTTGCGCAAGCAACCTCTGCACTCCGTATTTCTATTTCTTAAATAGTTATTTAAATATTATGTCTAGCTTTCAAAATTTTGAAGTAAAAATCAAAGGAGGTTGCATTGACCAATAAGTCGAACCCCTCAAAATTATTAAAACTTTGTATTTGCGGCCTGTCCAAGGAGAATTGCTACGTTTATATTCAACCATCAATCCCGCAATTTTTAGAAACTATAAAAATACAAGGTAATGTCGCAGAGCAGTTGTTTTGTGAATTGTGTTTAGATTTAAACATAATAACGCAAAAAAAACGTGCCGTTTGCAAAATAGCGCAAAATCGGCAAAAACATAAAAAAATGTAAAAAAAACATATTAAGTTAATAACGTAAAATATGATAACATTCGCCATACCACAAGCATTTACATAGGATAACTAGATTGGAGCTTGCTGAGAAGCAACCCTTTTGAACGACCGACGCAAATATCTACAGATTTCAAAAAAACTTGAGCTCTAGCGTAGGCCATTTAAAACGTTGACTTTGGAGGGTACATTTAGGAGATTTCCGGCGGGATGGTACCCCCAAACTATGCCAAAATCTTTGTTTCTTAAACACTTACTGATATGACAAAAAAACTATCATCCTAGGCTTAACTTAAATCGTTCAAAAAATTGTTTTTGGGTAGTCCATTTTGGGGGTCCCCGGGGAGGTGGTACCCCTAACCTATGTCAAAATATTTGTCTTCTAAATATCTGCTGATATCAAAAAAACTGGCACCCTAAAATAAGCCGTTCAAAAAATTGATTTTTAGGGGGTCCATTTGGGGGGGGGCCGAAAGCATTTTAACAAAGTGTACTCATCTATTTACCATCTATTGCTTTTTTCTCATTAACTCGAGTTAAATACGGCACTTTGACGTTACCACAGTGTCGCCTCTGTGATGTAGTGGTTAGGGCGCGCGTCTGCCAAGTCTCGGGTTCGATTCACGCTGCATTCTTTTGTTCTTTTTCTTCAGAACCTTGCATTAAAGTTAGGGTTCGGGCAGTGATGCCAGCCTGAGAGATAGCAAATCGAAGTACAAAAAAAAGCGTACAGTTTACGATTATGCTCCCCGGAGGGGTGGTACCCCAATATTATGTCAAAATATTTGTCTGTTAAATATCTTCTGATATCAAAAAACACTGGCGCCTGGGCCTGAGCAGTTCAAAAAATTGATTTTTGGGGCCCATTTTGTTAAACCTCTTATTCCATATTTACTCTTGCGGTTACCCAGGTTTGTGAATATATCAGAAACGAAACAGACCAAAACAATAATGTATGTGCTATTTTTATGGATTTAGCAAGAGCATTCGACACCCTAAATCACAAAATTCTTCTTTCTAAATTAGAACAAAATGGAATAAGAGGTTTAGCAAACGAAGTATTTCGAGATTATTTAACTAATCGTAAGCAATATGTACATGCGAATGGTGTTTCTTCTTTGCAAGAAAACATCAACATCGGCGTACCACAAGGTAGTGTACTAGGACCGATCTTATTCCTTATTTACATTAATGATATAGTTGATTGTTCAAATTTTAATGCTACTCTGTATGCTGATGATAGTGTGTTAACCCTGGCTCACAAAAATATTAACACCTTACAATCAAATCTAAGTATAGAAATTCCAAAAATAAATTCGTGGCTCATAGCAAACCAATTATCACTAAATGTAAACAAAACTAAGTTTTTGTATTTTGGGAAGTCTAAGCAAAAACTTGAGATAAATATTCAGCGTTCCAAAATAAACCAAACTGATAGCATAAAATACTTAGGTGTATACTTGGATGATAAGCTTAAATGGCATAAACATATTGACTTCATTGAATCTACTGTAAATTATTAGCAGCAACTGGTGCTTTATATAACTTGCGCAAATACGTTTCACAAACCGTTTTGATTTCGGTGTACTATAGTTTAGTGTATTCTTATTTGCAATACTCGGTGATTTGCTGGGGAAGTACGACGAAAACTCTTTTACATAAGTTGCAAGTAAAACAAAACCATGTCGTCAGAATCATTTCCTATAAAATGAAAAGAAAAACCAAATTAAAACCATTGTATGAAAAATTAAAATTTCTGAATGTTGAAGGTATATTTAGACTAGAAATTGCTAAATTCATGATGAAACTCAATACTAGCAAACTGCCTGATATACTAACAAAAAAATTCGCTAAAGTAGCCTCTGTACACTTGTATTCCACGCGTAGTTCTAGCTCCAATGATTATTTCGTACCTAGATTTTATCATGCCAAAACAAATCAGTCAATACGAATAAAGGGTGCAAAAATATGGAATAACCTCCCAAATGAATTAAAAAATAAAGTCGGGAATATTAGGTATAGACTGATGTCTAAACAGCTCAAAGAGCATTTTTTAGAGCAAACGTTGTAAATAAAGCACTCCAATTCTTCCAAATTTTTACTCTGATAAGTTTTTTTGTTGGTAGTTTTAACTAGAATCAACTGTTGATAGCTTTACTGCTTTACATTATTTATTTATACTTCATACCGTTGTGAAATTTATTTCTTGAAAAATGCTAGATCTTGTTATTAGTAATTTTGGTAAAAAGTATTCTTTTTCTGATAGTTAAATTGAAATGATATTTGAATGAAATTTTGTCACGTTAGACTTGAATATAGAGGAGTCGCAGACTCGGCGACCGGCAAGCTACGCTTGCTCATGGTCTTTCGCGACTCCTCTATGAACTAAATGCAGCAATTCGTTTGTAGTTTCTTACATTTTTTTTTTGTCTTAGCTATATTCGTAAATTCTGATTTGTGTTTTAGTTCAAAAAAATAAACTCTCTCTCTCTTTGGGGGGTTCCCGAGGGAGTGGCCGAAAAAATTTCGGTAGAAAAATTGCTTTGGCAGCTTTTACTTTAAACAAAAATTAGATTTCGATGTTTTGTGGTTTGAGAGAAGAGCGTAGGCCTACAAGATTTAGGAAGAAAAAAAAAAAGAAAAACAAGGACAAAATTCAAAAAAAAAGAAAAAAACCTCATCGCGGCCAAAAGTGGGTTGGTAGGGATGAAATGGTATCTTAAGACATATAACCATGTGAAATATTTTTTGCCATACTTCAGCCATTGTTGAATGAGACCGCTTTTTACGCCAAACTTTTGGGGCGGTTTTCCGGTCGTAAAACCAAAGTCATACAACTAATTGCTTCGAAATTTGGTACAAACATACAACTCATTAATCTCCAACTGCTGTCAAAATTTCATGCAGCCAGACCTAACCGTTCTCGAGTTATAAGTAAAAGTCTGAAACTTCTCACTCATTAGTTTGAAAATGGTCAAATAGAAACAAAGGAACACGCGACGCAAGCGTCGGTCGATTCAATGATAAAGGTGATTTACACAGTATCCGTTTTTCGTCCGTTTTCGTCCGCTTTTTTACGTTTTTGCTTCTCCTTGAAAAAGTATGCGCTTTTTCATCCACGTTTTTATAAGTCCATATTCGCCCTAAGTAGATCGTTATATCTAGATAAAAATTTTGTGCAAAAATTTTGTGTATGAGCGATAAGAGCGATATTTCAAAACAGAGCTGTACCCATTTACAAAAAATTTTTTTCGGACAACGTTTGTCCAGTATGTGACTGTCTGGTTAGTACTGATATGGACATATAAAAATGCGGATGAAAAATTGCATACTTTTTCACGGAGAAGCAAAAACGTAACAAAAACGGACAAAAAAGGACGAAAAACGGATACTGTGTAAATCCACCTCAAGTATGTATATTGCGTTCTACTTTGCACAATTTACAAAATCATCAAAATACCTTTGTTCGCAACAATTACAGCTGGTTGCTGTATACTGTTTCAAATAATTGCTTGAATATTGAATTATATCTGTGCGGATGCTGCACTAAAACTGCATCAAAGCTTGCATTGTTACTCTACTTGGAGCAAACACTCTACAATCCTGCAAGTTCACAATAATAGTCAACGATGCTAATTAATGAAGTCGTTATAAGACTGTAAAGTTCGGCTATTCAATCCGCAAATAAAGTAGGTAAACAAGTGTTCTTTACTCAATAACTCTCTTCAACCGGTTTTTTCTAGATCGATCTAGTTCAGAACTTGCAGTAATTTAGAGTAATTACGCAATAATTCAACGGTGACAGAATAATGGTTTGACTGACCCAGTTGCACGATCATGAATCTGTCACCACGCCGGCATAGGCGTCGATTTTTTGTTGATTAAGCAAATTCCGAGGGGCGAAATGTTTTTGCGAAATTTGCTTAAACTTAATAATTCTATTATTTCAGTCCGGAATTTTGCCACCAAATTTATGTGAAGACCAAAAAAAAACAGGTCTTCGCCGCATTCTGATTCTGTCTCTGTCGGGAATTTCGGATTTCTTGCTGCCAATTGGGTATTACTTGCCAAAAAACTGAGGGGGCCAGACATATATCGCCCCCTTCAGTGTCAGACCCGAGGGGGCGCCGCCCCCGGTTCCCCCAAAATCGACACCTAAGCACGCCGGAAAATAAGTTTATTAAATTTGAAACCAGGGGTGCCGGAACATCGGAAAGGCAAGGAAGGGCAGCTTTTTCAAAAGGCACTTTCAATACTGTACGTTCAGTCATTACTATCAACATTGCTCTCCAATGCTGTCAAACAATTACAAACATTTCAACGAAGCCAGAGTACTGAGTACGTCACATAAGCACTAAAAAATAACAACAAACAAAAACATTAACAATTAAGTAAAGGATGTTCAGCCGCCGGGGACCATTGGGGTTTGGGGGCAACGCCCCCAACCGTCAGAGGCACCGGGGCCTTGAGGCAGAGGCCCCAGCGCTCGGAGATTTTGCAATTTTTGCAAAAATAACTTAATTTTAGGCCTATTTTAGAAAAAGTTAATGATTTGAAAACGTGGCATAGAAATTAGCAGGCAAAAGCATGATTAAAGTAGCTGCGTAAATGGGCTATGAGGGCGGTTGGTAATGGTAAATTTTAGCATTTTTATTAGGAGCTAGTAAATCATGAAACAAAAAAATCATAAGGTTTAACATAATTCGTCTGCATTTACAAAAAAAAAATTTTGGTGACGTTCAACCCACGGAGTATTTTACTGTTAAGTCTGGACGAGAAATGGTTCTTGCTCCAGTTATTGCAATGAATTTTATGTATTAGAAGTTTTTCTTATATTTCTCCGGTTTGACCAGGAGAGGTCCGGACCCTTTGAATCAGGGTGTCGAACCGAACCTGAACCCGAACCGTAAACCAGAATGAACCGTTTCATTTTGGTGAACCCGAACCGAACCTGAACCAGCAAAATTTTACTTCAGTGAACCTGAACCAAACCTGAACCCTCAAAATTGAGCTCAAGTAAACCCAAACCGAACCTGAACCCCTAATAAAAGTAAGAATATATTTTCCCATATCCGGATGCCGCTGGCGCTGGTACACGCACAATAAAAGCAGTGGTGATCATCAACAGGATCAGCAATTTCTCTTTTTTTTTTTTTTCTGGACGAAACGAGTAAAGACAGTTAAATTTTAAGTCAATGAACCCGAACCGAACCTGAACCAGCATTATTTTGCTTGAGTGAACCTGAACCAAACCTGAACCTCGAAAATGGTGCTCAAGTGAACCCGAACCAAACCTGAACCGCTAAAATATTTTGAGCAGGAGCTAAACCTGAACCCGAACCGTTATTTGAAACGGTTCGACGCCCTGCTTTCAATCCACTGCCTGATACGCCAGCGTCGATCGTTCCAACTAGGGCTACAAACAAAGTTAGAAACTTGAATGTCTTGAGAGTAATGCTTAGACTTACAGGCATACTGTAGGATTCTTGAGTTCAAATTTGAAATTTTGTTGCACCCTATCTTCCTAGGGTCAGTTTAAACTGACCGAACTGAACCAGATATTACAGGCTAACCAAATACATTCCGCAAGATTAGTCATTTATTTTACGTTATTGAGAAATCGTTAAACACAGGAAATTTGTTAGGTAGTGACTATTTCACCGAAAATTTTCAAGTTAAAGAGAATAAAACGAAATGAGAAATATTCATCCGCGCTTTTTTCAATTGCTTTTTTAAGGGTTAAGATTAAGGTTTAAGTTAGGACTTCGGTTAGGGTTTGGGTTAGGTTAGGGGTTACTTTTAGAGTAAGAATTTGAGTTGGCTTAGATTTGAGTTAGAACAAATAAATAAACTTGATAGAAATTTTCAGCACAATACTCTCTTCCAATTTGTTTTTTATTGATTTTAATGAACTTTATAGCGTCACTTAGTGAAGAGTATTTGTTCATAATAATAAAAATTTTTTTTGCATAAATTAAAAATTGTAATGTATTTTGGATCGACCAAAAATTTTTTGCGTTATATTTATAGAAAGGACTCTTTTGGTTTACAAAACGCTAAACTTTTAATCACCAGAATATTTTTTGTAGCTCCAGTACTCTTTTGCGTGTCGTCAATTTAGTCGGGCGGTACTGGCCACCCTGTCCTTTCTGGTAAAAGGGCAGGGGGGCAGCTGGCCCCCGTTCTGACACCACTGTTTGAAGCCAAAGCGGGAATTAAAGAATGAACGGTTTTATTGGATGTTTCAGCATAAATTATAATATGCCAGTTCCGGTACTGAAACGAGGACTAAAGGGAAAATCAGTGGGGGGTATCTAAAGTTTGGCCAATCGCACAAGACTAGATTAGCATTGACTCCATCCTTTTTGATCCATCCATTCCATAGATATTCTACTTCAAACACGACGTCGGGGCCTCTAATGTTATAACTTTTAATAATTTTTATTGGCAACCCTGCCATTGATAAGCATTAGCATCTTAGCGAAACCTTCCCCGTTCTATCCTAAAGCAACGATTAGGCTACTGCATTGGGTCGTTTTTCTACGCACTAATCAGTTTGATCTTGTCAGCATAATAGATTCGAGCTGGTAAAAAGAGTAGACTGTACGATAGCCTAGGTAGGAAACATCGAAGAACAAGCGAAAGTAAAACTAGTCGAGTTAATTGAATAGGCTAGTAGGCCATTGTTTTCTCCTTAGATGGAAGAGTTTATTCTAAGGTCACAAAATACCGTAGGCAAATACAATAGGCCTACTCAACTGTTGGTAGTTTTGTAATCAGGTATGAGTTTGTACTGTGTAGCCTAATAATGACAACCTTATTGCTAAACTAGGCTAGGATTTAAACTAAAATGTATCTGCCAGCTTGATTTTTACTGAAATCGCTCGGCTACCAAACAGTCTACTCTTTTTACCAGCTTAGATCTGTTATGCTGATAAGATCAAACTGATTAGTGCGTAGCGAAACGACCAATGCAGTAGCCTAATTGTTGCTTTGGGTTAGAACTGGAAAGGCGTCGCTAAGACGCTAAAGCTTATCAAAGACAGGGTTGCCAATAAAAAATTATTAAAATTTAAAACATTAAAGTCACCGACGTCGTGTTTGAAGTAGAATATCTCTGTAACGGATGGGTCAAAAAGGATCTAGTCAACGCTAATCTGGTCTTATACAATTGGCCTAACTTTAGATACCCCAATTGAGTTTCCCTTTAGTCGTAGTTTAATTTCGTTCCACATTTTAGTTCTTCGAAAAGTCAAAGAGTTTTGGCAAACGGATTTAGTCATAGCTTGGGGGTATCATCCCCGGGATCCCCTCAAATAGACCCCCCAAAAAATTACTTTTTTGAACGGCTAGAGCGAGGATGGAAGTTTTTTCGATATCCGTAGATGTTTAAGAAGCAAATATTGTTAGATGGTTTGGACCAGTGCTGTCGCCAGAGCAACGAAATGAGGGGCACTAAGCGAAAATGGGGGTAGAGGGGATCATAAGATGACCGAACTTTTGCTCATAAAAACTGATATTTTATGGCTACAAATTATGCGCTATTTTAAAATTTTTCTATTCGTATCAGAAAAAAGAGAAGTATAAGCCCAGTTGCTTTTGTTAACTCATTTCGCATGCAGCCCGTACAATCGCTTGAAAAATCTGTCTGCAGCAGTGAATGCTACCAGACGCGCTACCAGACGCGCAACCAGGATTTCACTAAAAGAGAGGGAGCTTGAACAAAAGTAATTTTTTTTTGTACAAAAATTGTCTAATTTAGGCCCCGTGCTGAACAAACCGATGCAAACCAAGCGTATCACAGTGGGGGCCTGGGGGCAGAGCCTCAGCCGCTGGGTGATTTTTGCAAGTTTGCGGTAAAAAACAGCAATTTTAACGCCATTTCAATCACATTTCGCACGTTTTTGAGTCACATGAGTAATTATAGTAACTGCTAAAATTCAGAAGTCATTGAAATCATTAAATTTTTTAGCCCCTTGAGCCCATCTTATACTTAAGGTCAAGTCTAAAACAGGTTTTAAAGGCGGTGAATCATCCAGCCAATTCCAGTGGTATACAATAGCTAAAATTGAACTATAATTTTTGATATTTTTTGTTTTAATTTTGGGACTGCGGTTGCAAAGATATTCAACAAATACAAAAAGATGTCCCCCCAAAAAAAGTTTTTTGAAACTCTGAGTTTTGTTCTTCCCGCCAAAACCACAGTAGGCCTAATGGTTTAGAGAACTGTGGTAGGCCTAATAGTTTAGAGATAGTTTATTTCTAAATAGTTTAGGCCTAACTATCTCTAAACTATTAAGCCTAATAGTTTAGAGATAGTTAGGCCTAATAGTTTAATAAGATTACAGTAGGCCTAATAGTTTAAAGAACTGTGGTTTTGGCGAGAAGATCAAAACTCAGAGTTTCCAAAAACTTTTTTCGGGAGACATCTTTTTGTATTTGTAAAATATCTTTGCAAACGCAGTCCCAAAATCAAAACAAAAAATATCAAAAATTATAGTTCAATTTTAGCTATTGTAAACCACCGGAATTGGCTGGATGATTCACCGCCTTTAACGCTTGTTTTTTGGATTATATTTTCTAAATGACTTGGCTAAAAGGGGCCGTTGCCCTCTTAGCCTCTTCCCCCTGGTTGCGCGAATGATTGCGACCTAAAAAAAAACTTGAGTGTGCTCTAAAAACAAGAAAATAGCATGTCTTTTAAAAAAATGTTTTCACGTATTGTTTCAGGTCATAATCACTAACGGAGTACCTGTACCGGTAACGATTCCCTAGGCTTACATCCCTATTGCGCGACACATCCGTAAAGGCGTGTTAATAAGACTGATTATTGCGTCACGTTTACGTGCAGCAGTTGGTGGCCAGCAATTTTGCAACGAATGGAGAAAACTTTCAACAAAAATTATCTTTGAACGTTATTATTCTTTTTTTCCATTTTTGCCTGTTGTCTTGTCGTTACTTGATGCTCCATAAAAGTAGTCTGAGTAAACCTAAATGGGGGGCACAAGCAGTCGTTAAGGGGGAGGGCACTTCTCCCCTGCCCCCCTTCCCCCCCTAGCAACGGCACTGGAGTGGGGGTACCATCTCGTCGGAAACCTCCTAAATGGACCCTCCAGAGTAAATTTATTGAACGGCTTAAGGTAGGGTGCCAACTTTTTAAAAATGTGTAGATTGTTGCGTCGGTCGTTTAAAGAAGTTGCTCCTCAACAAGCACCCATCTAGTTAGTTACTCCGTTCCGTATTTCCAAATTTTCTCCGAGGTTCAAAAACGACGTGTCACATAATAAATAATATATTTAAAAACGGCGCCCCATATCAGAATCCGCAACGTGTTTTAAAGCGCAAGGTCAAGGTCCACTTCAATCATTGTCTTTTCATGTAAAACTGTATATAGCAGAGGTGGAGTTCTCAAGAATGTTCTTGGCTTTGAGGACGTCCCCGAGGACACAAATTGATGTCCTTGGCCTCGAAGGTCAAGTCCTTGAAGCCTGCAGGTCCTCGAAAATGCCCTGTCCTCGGCTCGAGGACAGCACTATTTTTGATTTATTGAAAATGCGACAAGATCACGACCATTCTTTTTCTTGGTCTTGGAGCACATCAGAGAATTCGTGGAAATTTATGAAGACCTTTTTTTTTGGAAAATGCCCGAAATTTTGCGGAAAAATTGCGAATTTTTTGGGCGAAGACCCTCCTTTTTTTGGAAACTATTTGCAAAATTGTGCCTTTGGTCTTTGGCCTTGGCCTCGAGAATTCCGGTCCTTGGCCTCGAGCCTTGTTTCCTCGACTCCATGTCTGGTATATAGCATAATATAGGTCACCTATATAAAGACAATGCTTGTCTATATACAACAGAATATCTAAAGACAGTGGTTTAAAATTTAAATAGGCCAATTCAAAATTTCTGAGAAATTGATGGTGCGACTTATATTCAGGTCAACCTTATGTATGAATCAAGTTATACCAGTCCCATACTCTTATCACTTTACAATTTAATTTAGAATTCATAGAAAATTTTTAGAGCTTTGTTAGTTTTGAGTTGTATTTGTTACCAACAGGCAACATTTAACGGTAACCCCGGAGGAGCTCGCTGGTCTTCACTTCCTTTCCACTAACGTTTCTGAACTGAACACCAAACACCAAGCTTATAGATATTGTAAAAGTATAATATATTGGTTTCAGCCAGATTAAAATATGACGAATTCAAAAAAAGGAAGCAAAAATTTGACCGAGGCTTTCCAAACTTTAAAACAAATCAGCAACAGAATTAAACTTAAACCAGATAAAATAAGTGCGGTGTTTCCTGCACTGCCGTCAACCCAAAATGAATCGCTACCAATGCTTCACGCGTTCAATGTGGAAAAAAGGTGTGACGTGAAACATGACTTAAAGTTGCTTCAAACCAATTTAACAGAATTCGGCGATAGGTGATGATTTGTGAATTGTAGCGGAAATGGTCAAGAACGATAATTAAACGATTGAACTTACAAACGCAAATTCTGAGCAAAATGCAAATTAAGTTAGGAAACGCGTTGAGACAAAGTGACGTGATGCTGAAACAGTGTTTCATATTTGATTGAAACCAAAAGTACCTTATATTTCGATGCGCATTATGTAAGAAAGTTAACGTAATACATTCAAAATTATGTGTGGTATATGCTGCGTCTTACATTCCAGTGCGCCTTGTAGTCCAAAAAATATGGGTAATATTTTAGACTCAAAGCAGATTAGAATTCAAAAATTTGTGACAAACAGGTACAAGAAGCTAGTCATGGAAAAGTCACGCAGGCAGCCGCAATCAAGTGTAATGATATGTGTTAAAATCATTAAAAATAATCTGCCTTGCTTTCAACTAATGACTGAAGACCCAATTTTAAATCTTTGTTTGTGCATTTGTGTCTGATTAATTATTGGATTTTGCAATCTTGTGACTTAAATCAAAAAGATTATTTGTCATTGTCTAATCGGTGTTTAAGTTAAATTAATGAGTAAGTACAGTATTATCCTTTGTTAAAAATAAGCTGCTAATTAGCTCATCTTCAAAGGCGCATCTTCAAAGACCTTCAAAGGCTAATTAGATCATATTTAGCATCATTATTTTAGAATGTTCTTTTAGTGCATTATTGTGTAGACTGGCAGCTGACAGCCTTTGTTTGTTAATTTCCGGCCTTTGATGCTAGACAATAGGCGATGCCACATGTTTTTACGACTTGGAACTATTTAAACCTACTTGGAGTCTGAGAGCTCAGTAGTGACAAAAATGAGTGAAGTGAACAGTGTCAGTTTTTTGTGATACGTGTTAAATGCTGCTTAACTTGGGTAAATTGCATTTTGCGATCCCTTTCCTTCCCTTCCTCTCCATCCTTATTTATGGAGTTGACTATTGACTGTGAGGGAACAGAGTTGTAGATTGGAAGAAAGGCCCTGCATTGGCCCTTACATCGTATTTTGAGACTACTTTGTTTGTTCTGTATTTCTCTTTATTCAATATAATAATAAATTCCATTAAAAATCAGTGATTCAAGTGCTCAGTTGTCAGAAGGAGAAAGGGTTTGGGAGAGTTTGGCATAGCTCTCCTACACGTTATTGAAGTTGGCTATAATACTCCGCATTGTCGCCGTGCAGAAAACAGAAAACGGTTCGGATTGGCAAGTCTTGGCAGATATTCAAATTTAAGAATTAAGCTTTAACGAGAAACAATTTGGCAAACTGACACATATCGCAAGACCGGATTAGAAAGACTTTATAGTTCGTAACAACACGTTGATTTCGTAAGCGAAAAACCTGCTGCCACGTAATTCCTCTCTCTCAGGCTGGCATCGCTGCCCCAACCCTAACTGAAATGCAAGGTTTTCAAGCAAAAAAGAGAACACTCCGTACATCTTCTTTTACACTCCTATGTGCTGCATCTATACTCCGTGTCCTTCCATTCCAGGTGTTCGGAACCCGAGCGTGAATCGAACCCGATTGCGATGGTTAGAAGGCACGTACGCGATAACCACTCGACTATGTCAGACTCAATGTTGCATTATCAAAATGCCGTATTTAAACCAAATGTATGAGAAAAAAGCAATAGAGGGTTACACTTGATTGCGGTTGCTTGCGTGGCTGTTGCATAACTAACTTCTACTCAAACTGGTTTTTGGAATGGATTGGAGTCTAAGTATTTGGAGTTGAAGTTTTTTTGACTCTGCCCATGTTTGTCTTGCGCTTATTAGAGTCGAGCTTGAAGCCGGAGCGGAGTCGGAACTGGATTTTACATGTTTATTCCAGAGCGGAGCCAGAGTGCCAATTTAAAAAAAACTAGGAGCCGTAATGGAGCTGCAGTCTGACTTTAAAGTAGTCTTTTAAGCCATAGTGATAATTGGTAGTAGAATGAGCTACTATTTTTGCTCTATGGAAATGGAATATCAGAATATGTGATTAGGCTAGGCTTATCCTTGGCTACTGAGCTACATGACGATTGGTTTGAATCTTTCGTCAAAGGTATTTTTGTCTTGGAGTATTTCGGAGCGGAGTGTTGTAGTAAACATTCGGACAAGCAGCTAGCCGATAAAATTCATGCAAACAATGGCAATCAAGCATAACAGTACGTCGGTTTTGTATGCGAAAAAGCTGCTGCTCTCGGAATTGCTATCTCTCAGACTGGCATTGCCGTCCAAATCCTAACTTAATGCAAGGTTTTGAAGGAAAAAAAAATGCAACGCGGATCTCCATTCCCATCTCCATTTTTAATGTGAGTCTTCATTGATCGCGAGATATGCCTGACGCACTTAGTGCAAATCGAACCCAAGTGCAAACGTTGCAAGGCTCGTGCTCTAACCACTACACCATCACCGCCACATCGTGATCATGTCAAAGTGCCGTATTTAAATCAAATGTATGAGAAAAAAGCAATAGAGCATTACGCTTGATTGCCATTGTTTGCGTAAGTTTTATTGGCTAGCTTCTCGTAAAATTCGAAGCTGGGTTGGTTGGGAGTCAGTCAAAAAAATATCGGACGGGAGCAGGAGTATAAAAATTAGCCACTCCGCTCAACTCTGAAGGTGAATTTACACAGTATTCGTTTTTCGTCCGCTTTTTTACGTTTTTGCTTCTCCTTGAAAAAGTATGTGCTTTTCATCCGCATTTTTATAAGTCCATATCCACCCTAAGTAGACTCTTATGTATTGATAAAACTTTTGTTCAAAAATTTTGTGTATGAGCGATAAGAGCGATATTTCAAAACAGAGCTGTACCCCTTTACAAGAAATTTTTTTCGGACAACTTTTGTCCAGTATATGACTGTCTGGTTAATGCTGATATGGACATTTAAAAATGCTAATGAAAAATCGCATGCTTTTTCACGGAAAAGCAAAAACGTAAAAAAAAGTACAAAACGGACGAAAAACGGATACTGGGTAAATCCACCTTAAGTATTTATATAGGTGCAGAAGTGAGTTTCGGTTTGTACAAAAATGCGGCGCAGTGTAACCGAAGTTCTCAACGTGGAGCGTCAGACCTTTAACAGTGACATGATCAGACCAGAGATGTACACGGAGTCGGATTCCGAATTGAGAATTTCCGGATTTCCAAAATTTTCCGATTTCGGATTCGGTTTAGAATGTTAAATATGCTGTACTTCCACAGAGAACTACATAAACCCAGAGAGAACACAAGGCTGTATTACGTCACGTCACGCATGAATAAACCATGCGAATTCTTCCTGCCAGGGCATGGTATGAAATGGAATAGAACAAAAATTTCGGTATGGAATATGGAAGATGCCAAAATGGAATGGAAGACAATCTTCCATACTTCCAACCAATTCCATACTAAATTTTGTGCATTGTATTTACAGAAAAATGCACACCGATGTCTGGTGGTAATAAATAATATTGCACAGAAGTATTCAACTTCAATATCTATGCGTATTATTTGTAGATAAATCGAGGAACTTTGGTTGTTTATATTGCGCAAGCAGTGTACATAGTGCATCATTGTAAGTACATTGCAATTTGCAGCATTGATGTTATAGTTGACGACTTTGACAGGTTTGACTTTTTTTTTTGAGATTGACAATTTGCCAAGTCCTAAATTTTGTTTTTTTACATCGTCACGAAAACTCGTATTTGCTATTTCATTCCCGTTTTAGCTTAATTTTATGTATATTTTTAGTTTTTCAGCTTACAATAATTCTTTTAAATGTTTTTTAGCAGTTTGGTTATAACAAATTTTATAGTTGATAGGAGAGCAAACTTGTACAGTAATCATTAAACCATAGGCGTAACCAGGGGGCCCAGGTTCTCTGTCTCCCCCCCATTTGAAATGCTATCAATGATAAAAATGATGAGACAACGCCTATTTATTCAGCATTTTTTGGGCGCAACAGTACATGGGTACTAGAGCAATAAGCAATGACTAACTATTGACGATCATGGGGCCAGGGCCATTAAATAAAGGCCAGGGCCATAAATTTTTGCCAACCAATTTAAATATCCAAGCCGGGAGAAATTCAGTGTTATTTTTTCTAAAAGGTGCAATCACACTGTGGCGTGTCAAAAGGGAGCACACTCCGATTGCGGTTAACTGTCTCGACTGCGCAGCCTTTGAGGTGCTATGATCCGTTGATTTAACAAGCCATCGGTTAGAATTATCTTTCGTTTGTGGTTACTTCCATGCTAGTTTCCACAACGCCACTGGATGAAGCAGGAACTGCGACAACAGGCCCTCATCTGTTTTTTTTATGCATTAATATGTTTTAGCCCCCCAGCTAACTTTTATTTTGCAATAATGCAATAACATGATTAGTTACCATTTATTGCATCTAATGTACCAACTTGAAATAACTTTAAATTCTACCTTCACCACCTACCAACTTTAAATAACAATGTACCTCTATCTCGTCAGTTTTTACGCGACAAAAAGCTTTTGAAAAAACTTAGCTAGGGTAAATGCTTATAGAACAAATTATTGAAGTTGAAACGATAAGTGCCTGGGCTCCTGTCGCACATATTCCTAAAACTGGTTATTCCATGACAAAACAAAAATCTTCAAAGGCAAATCTTCGAGTGAATGATTTAATGCTAAAAATGTTGCAGAAAGCAATGTACCTTGATTCCCCTGGCCAGGCCAAGTCACAAAATTTATCCCCAAATTGCAGGATTTTTAACGTGTTTTGGACTTGACCTGAAGTAAAGGAAGGGGTTTGTTCAATTGGCTTGCAAATCTCAAAAATTTCAATTTCAAATCTCAAAATTGTTTGTCCCATAAAAAGTCTCTCTTTTCGAAAAATTTTGAAGACGTCATTGCATGTGATTTACGGTTTAGCCCTTCCCACCCCAATCCAAAACCTTGGCTACGTCTTTGCATTAAACCATGTGCAATCGTTATAACAAATACTGGTTACTGCATCTTTAGTATTGTTGACGCACCTTCACGAGCGGTACCTTACAACATTGCAAAATGCAAAGCAGCAAAATATACGTTGCATTGCTTCCAGTCTAAATTTCTTTGCTATGGAAACGAGAAGCTAGCCATTCAAAACTCACGCAGGCAGCCACAATGAAGTGTAATAGTATGTCGCTTTCGTAAGCGAAAAAGATGCTGCCACGTAATTGCTATCTCTCAGGCTGGCATCGCTGCCCCAACCCTAACTGTAATGCAAGATTTTCCAGCAAAAAAAAAAAGATACTTCCATTCTACGCTTTCGTTACCCAAGCACGAATCGAACTCGGGGCGATGTTGCAAGGCGAAAGCGTTAACCACTACACTACGAAGATCGCAGCAATGTAGTAGCAAAATGTCGAATTTAAACCAAATGTATGAGAAAAAGGCAATAGAAGGTTATGCTTAGATGCGGCTGCCTACGTGACTTTGGCATGACTAGCTTCTACTGGTATGGAAGTATGGAATGGAAGATTTTTAGTATAGAATGGAAATGGAATGGAAGAAAATTGCCAGTATGGAATTTGGAAAAGTCGTCTTCCATTCCATTCCATTCCATGCCCTGGTATTTTCTCAAGGACAAGTTAATCTTCTAAAGCCCATGTCTTGTATACTGGTATATAGAGTATTTGAGTATCACTTTCTTTATACTAAATCCAAGTACACGAGGAAAGAATCTCATTGTTAACATTATAGTAAAGCACAGAGGTGGAGTCGAGGACACAAGGCTCGAGGCCAAGGCCAAAGCCAAGGACACAAAAAAAATCCGAGGCCAAGGCCAAGGACAGCCTTTCCGAGGACAGACGCTCTCGAGGCCAAGGACAGGAATGCTCGAGGCCAAGGCCAAGGACCAAGGACACAAAGCGCAAGTGCTCTCCAAAAAAAAAAAAAGGTCTTCACAAAAATTTTTCAAGCGATCTCCACTAAAAAACGTTTTCCAAACAATTTTTCAAGCGCTCCACAAAATTTTAACGTTCCAAAAAATAGTTCTGTCCTCGAGCCGAGGACAGGCCAATTTTCGAGGACTTGAGGCCTCGAGGCCAAGGCCAAGGACTTGACCTTCGAGGCCAAGGCCAAGGACTTCAAATTGTGTCCTCGAGGACGTCCTCGAGGCCAAGGACGTCCTCGAGGACTCCACCTCTGGTAAAGCATAACAAATATTTTTAAAGATTGGGGATCGTCATGTTTTAAATGAGTTTGCATTTCTTAATTTTTGGGATTAGGATTCGGATAGCTAAAATAAATTTCGTTTAAGGTTTTGAATTCGAATATTGTTTCGGATAAGGATTTTTTGTTTCGGATACTGTTTCGGATAAGAAAGTTTCGGGTAAGGATTCGGAGTCACAAAGAGTGACTCCGTACATCTTTGGGTCAGACCAGGTCAGACGCTAAGTATTGGACGATCCCCACGCTTTTCATTGTGGTAACTAGAAACTAGCCTACTTAGTGCTTGGAAAAATCCGCACCTCAGACCTGGATTTTTA
Source organism: Trididemnum nubilum (assembly GCA_963965965.1). Classification (NCBI taxonomy): domain Eukaryota; kingdom Metazoa; phylum Chordata; class Ascidiacea; order Aplousobranchia; family Didemnidae; genus Trididemnum; species Trididemnum nubilum. The sequence continues at coordinate 5,667,271 of OZ014486.1, forward strand.
CGTAGATGTTACATTACAGCGAAAGGAACTTGGTTTAAATTTGTGATTTCCTAGTATTGTATAAGATCGTTCTTGGGTTTATTCGGGGTGGTTTCATATTTATGTTTAATAGATTTGATTCTGTAGCCAAGTCTATGGAATGACTTTTTAAGGTCGATCTTTGCATTTTGAAAGTTGTAGGGTACCGGTATATCTTTTGTGGAAATTTGTTGGTATCTGAGAGCCTGGCTGTAAATCATACAGTGGAGTTGATTGTATGCTTTATGAGAGCTCTGTTGATAGTATTTACGGTATTACCAGAACCTACTATGGTACATTAGCGGATTAGGTCTTGTCTAATTTACCGTATAATGTTATTAGACGAAGTAGGATTGTAAGACGTGATGTATCTGACATCTTTTAAAGAGTTTTGCCCATAGATGGGCACAAGTCCGTTAATCGTTAATCCGTTAATAACGAAGCTAACTTTTTCACCAACTCGTTAATCCGTTAAAAAGTTTTTTCATGTTAACGGACTAAATTAACTTCTGTTAAGTGCTGTTAACGGACTAAAGTAACTTCCGTTAAGTTCTGTTAACTTCCGTTAAGGTTTTTATCGTTAATATCTTGCAGCTTAGTTGTGCATTTCAACTTGCTTTTATCTTAAAATTAGATTAGACTGTAAAATGTAACTTTCAAAACACAAAAAGACCACCATTGCAATAAATATTTCCTTACAATCAGCTCAACAGTGTCAATACGTGTTCTAGAAGCGAGTGAACATAAAGAAATGTAAATTACACGCAAAATGTTAACGGATTAACGGACTTTATTAACTTCCGTTAATTAAAGCTGAAAATAACGGATTAACGTTAACGGAGGTGTGAAGTTTGTTAACGGACTAGTGGTTAACGAAGCTAACGTTTTGCATTAACTTGCCCACCTATGGTTTTGCCTATTACGCTTCTGGAATAAATTGACTTTTTAAAAGTTAGAACAGTAAAAGTAAAACAAAATTTGACAATACAGTATATGATGTTGGCTAATTCTTGTAATACGCCTGTTGGTCAGTTGGTAGATTTGTGGCCAAGTCAAAATGCTTGTCCTTGGTTTAGAACTAGGACTGAAATAGATGTACTGACAAAATTTCTCAATAAATAATTTCAGCTACCGTAATTCTTTAGGCATACCGGTAGGCTGCTATTTTAGATTTTGCCTGTAGAAGCAAAATAGCCACGTGCAATTTTGGCTCTGGGGGCAAAATAGCCCAAATGACTATTTTGCCTCCAGTTCACTATAGCCCTAACTCTAATCCAAGCCCTAACCCTAACAGAGGAAAAATGCTATTTCGCCTCTAGAGACAAAATTGTCACTTACAATTCTTAAAATATGCCTATTGGTCAGTTGGTAGATTTGTGGCGTAGTTCAAAACGCTTGTCCTTGGTTTGGAACTTTTGAGTTTTGTTAGTCATTTTTTAGTCTAGTTCTAGGCCTAGTCAATTCTGAAAGTTACCAAGTTTCATGAGGCTTAATGAAAATGTTGTTGTAGTGGGCTCAAAAGTTGTCCTTGTCCCTTACAAGAAACATCATGTTGTCAAATACAATTCATGGATGCAGAAAAAGGAGCTTCAAGAACTGACTGCTTCTGAGCCATTAACTCTTGAACAAGAATATGAAATGCAAACATCATGGCATTTAGATGACAAAAAATTAACATTCATTATTTTGGATAAAAGGAAATGGAAAAAGTTACAATCTGCAGAAGCTGACAAGTGAGAAATCATGAGTGTTGATCTTTATAGAGATGGAAGAGGCTTGGCACAAGCCTTCTGTTTACTGGTAATTGCTATTGAACAATTGGAATCATAGGTGGGCACAAATCGCTTATCCGCTAATTAGTGAAGCTAACATTTTCATTAGCAAATTAACGGTTCTGCTAACGTTCAAAAATGTTAACGGACTGGTTATTGGAGCTAATTTTTTTCAACCAATCTACTAATCCACCAGAAAAAAGTTGTTGCAACCGTGGTTTCAATAAAGCTTTGTCTAAAATTTACATTTAGCCGTTTTTGCCTGGCAGAAAAATGGCGTTTTGGATCATAATTATTGCTGCGAACATCAAGCTTTGATATAGTAATGCTTTTCTTGTGTTGGTAATCACTCCAGTCAATGACATCATAATGCTGACCTTGCACAATCACGAGCCAATACGAGGTCAAAAATTCACAATCAGCATTTCGAAAAAGCATGATTAAAATTGGTCATGACTGTCTTGTCAAACTTCAATTAGTTTGTGTTGGCCAGCGGGCTGCTGCCGACAACGGATTTAGAATGCTCTTTTGTTTTTCATGCAGAAGGAGTACTTAGAAAGGGGGAGCAAAGGTACTGTTAAAGCCAGCTACAGTACGTTGCCAGATTGCCTAGGTTGTCGAGGCCAAGCAGTAGGCTATACCCGTTGTGGTTACTGCTTGGTAGTCCGACTGAAGAGTGCAATAAGGGTGGTTAGGCAAGCGCATCTTTCGTAGGAGCTAACCATGTAAACTGAATCCAAACTCTAAACTATTAAAAAGGCTTACAGGTAAACATCGCCTAAAAAGTGGAGTAGCGTGTATAAAGAATTATCAAAGACAGTGTTACCGTCTAGGGTAGGCTCGGCCTACATGCTTTATCTGTTATTTTTCAGGGTTAGCTCGGTTAGTCCCTTACCCCAATAGTACAGTCAGTATGAACTGTCTTTGCTAAAATTGACAAAAAAGCTACTAAATTTGAAGGTGGCAGAAAGTGTGACAAATTTCTTGACAATTTCTGATTTGCTGCAAGCCTAAAGCTTACCCATTTGTTACTGGATAGATCCTTCACACTAATTAGTGGCACAACCAGGGAGGAAGATAAACCACCCTTCTTTCACTTAGCCAAGTGACTTGGAAAATTTAACCCAAAACTGCAAGCATTCAAACGTGTTTTAGACTTGATCTTTTAGTTTGAGTAGAATGAAAGTGCTGGGCAATTTGATACTTTAACTGGTTTCAAATCTTGGCACTTTTGTTCTTCCAAACGGCTGTAACAACAAGCAAAATATGATCCAAATAGCGTTAACATTGCTATTTTCCCAAAAAATCAGAAAAACTGGAGGTTTTGATGCACTTGAGTTGCACTACTCTGTTTAGGGCCCTGTCCAATTGAGGCATTTTTAGATTGAAAAAATCTTATGGTTCAATCCCCTCCTTCACCAGCAAAATTCTGGTTGCGTGCCTGCCACTATTTACTGTTTAGAACTGTGGTTCTCAACCTTTTTTGGTTACAAAGCCGAATTTCAACCTTGAGTTTGATAGGAATCGTATGCAAATAATCCAATTTTTTAGGTGAAGACCAAACCTAAAAAAGGTCTTCGCCGTTTCGTGGAAGTATTTTTCGGCCGAAATTAGGTGAAGACCATAAAAAGAAGTTCGCCGATTTGTTGTATCATTTTTCGGTCAATTATAGCGATGACAAAAGAAATAAAAAAGAAGTGTTCGCCATTTTGTGGTGGCGATTTTTGGCCGAAATTTGGAATTGACTAGAGATAATTTTTATGGAGTCTGTGAAAGCCACAGTGATTGTTACAAGTTAAGAAATTGATTTTTTCGTTCTTTCTGTCTCATATTGTACTTTTATGGTTAATTAGCAAATTAGAGTTTGCTTCCACTAACGAAAAATTTTTGTCGGATTAGCGTTAGCGAAGATAATATTTTTAATTAACGGAATAGCTGTTAGCGGAGCTAATTTTTGCGTTAGATGTGCCCACCTATGATTAAAGTGTATTTGGGATGTTGTGTAGGCAAGCCATTTTTTAAATTGGGCAAAGCTGTTAGTGTTTATGAAATTTAAAACCAATTGTGAATTTCAAAAGTAACAGAGTGTTTGTTAAGTTTCTATTATCTAAGGTTTTGGTTTGCTACTTTTAAGTTATATTAGACTACATTTTAATGAGAGAATTGATTGAAAATGTCTTGAATATATTCTATCACTAGGCAATTGACATCTAACTATAATGCCACAATACAGCAATAGCGGTTAATTTTGAGTTAAAAAATTTACTCTGTCAAATTTTTCTGCCAAGTTACATTTTTAAAAATACATTTAAGGTCTTGGTCTTTACAGTCTTAGAGTCATGTGCACCAAGTGGATTAACCTTAGTCCGAAGTTTAACAAAACTTTAATGGAAAAGTTTTGACAAATGTCTGGGCAAATTGCTATAATTATCGAGTACTTCAAGAATAGCTCCTTTGAACTTGCGAATTTTGTTTATTTTAATCGAAAAAGTCCAATCAAGTAGAAATAAGATAGAAAATTAATAATTCTAGAATCGAAGTTAATCCATATTTGTGCTTTCAACTCTGAGTGTTATTGACTTATGATCTATACCCGAGTAACAATTTAACAATTGACTTATGATCTTTACCTAAATAATACTAACAATCTAAGATATGTAAATGCTACTCAACGAAAATCTTGACTAGCCCTGTCCATAGCCATTAACCGCTCTTGATTCCATCTTTTATTTTCAGTGAGAAAAACCTGCAATCAATATCAAAAACTTGCAAAACTGATGACAAAGAAGAAGCTTGCATGATTGGCGATGTTAATTTATTTTGCGCTGGTGAAGAGTGGTCTGAATCTGCTGAAGTATCAATAATGATTGCTGAGCTTAATTATCGTCGAAAAGGAATTGGAACTGAAGCTGCTATGCTTATGATGTTATATGCAATTAGAAAATTGAAAGTTCAGTGCTTCATTGCAAAAATTGGTGCCGAAAATTATCCTAGCATAAGAATGTTTACAGAGAAGTTGCATTATGAACAAGAGAGTTGCTGCAATATTTTTAAAGAAGTAACTTTGAAATATGATGTTAATTTTTTTACAAAGGAGCTCTTTTCTGGCACAGAATATTCTGAATGTCGTTACAGCTCAGCAGAACCTTAATTCTATCCAGAAACTTTATATTTAAACGTTCACAGAGAGCATCTTCAGTAAGCACTGTAACAAGATAATTTTATATTGCTATTTTTTTTTATAGCCTTTTGGTTGAGTGGTGAGTTGAGCTCTATTGTTTGCTATATTTATGCCACAAGTTGCAATTTTCTTACCATTTTAATTAAAAAGCAAATAAATTCTTCTGTATTGCACCAATTATTATGTTCTTTTTCATATTTTCACTTTCTGGCTCCATGTTTTTGATGATTCATGAAAAAGAAAAACACACCGCTCAGTGACCAAGAATTTCCCCCGTAGCTTTTGAGAATGATTTGTATTTGGTATCTTCTTGCCTTTTTGGTGAGTGTGTTTAATTGCATTTTCTTCAATTGTGAAAAGTGAAATGTATCTCACAAATAGGAATTAAAATCTAGAGCTAAAAAACGATGGTAAAAAATCAGAACATTTAAAAACGGTCATGTTTTGGTATGATATCATTCGTAATTATCCTTTTTACTCATCTATTTTTGGTTCTAGGTTCCGTTTTGGAAAAAAATAATGATCGAAAAGGAAAAAAGCAATCGAGCAAGGAAATTCGCAATTTCGTGATTGTAATTACAGTGTATTTATTTGCCAAGTTGCCTTGGCTAGGAGACAGCGAAGGGACCTTGCGGATTTCGAGTCAAGCTACCTTCTGTTGACCAGACACAATGGAGGCTTTGCATTGTTTCTTTTTATTGCTGAACGTCAACCAGGGAAGTTGTGAATACAAATTTTATAGTGTTTGGTTTGACCCGACCCGCCGACCGGGAATCGAACCCGAGTTTACCGTTTCAGTAGCAGACGCTCGACCACTGCTCGGTTGCGATAATGTGTGTGTGTCTTTTCACCAACCGTTTTTCTTTTTTTAAATTTATTTCGTTGCTCACAAACGAATCACAATCACGAAACAAAAACCGCTAAAATGGATTAGGATTGTACCAAACGTTATGGGAGATTGTTAACGAACCGTTTGACTATAGACTCTTTATTTAGTAGACTAGAAACAGACGCGCGCATAAAAAGAGAAGAGCATTGAAGAAAAAAAGTTTGGTCCTTTTGCGAAGGGTTTTTGCGATCACGCGTATTCGACTGATTTGATTGGACATTTTCGTTGCACGAGTGAACCGTGAAGAAAAAAGTCACTCTGTTTGGACGAATTGATATATTTTAGAACAAATGAACCGTAAAGAAAAAAAGACAAAACTGTCATTTTCCAGTCTAGTGATAAAGAGTCTATGGTTTGACAATGCGGTTGTTATTAGCGAAGTAGTTAGGTAAAATTTTTTGGTAATCTGCCTATTTCCCGAAGATATACAATTGCTAATGTTTGATGCAAATTAAACTATTATGTATGTGTTCAAAATTATCGCACATAATTTTGTAGTCCACGCCGTGTGGACAAGAGGGCATCGGAATAAAATGTGGTCCATGGTCTGCTCTCGACCACAGTCGCTAGTTGGATCTTGAATCATTTTCCACATGTTCAGGTTTTGTGCGGCCCACATTACAACGTGCCATGTTTAGATGTTTCTGTGATATAGTATCGCTACTTGCATACTTTGTGTAAACTTCAGGATTTGTGGTTTGGAATCAACGAGTGATTGTGTTGTGCGCATACAAGTTCAAGTTTGGTTAATGGCGCTACAGAGAGGCTTGCCATATTTTTGAATCAAAAAAACGGGACAGCCTTAGAAAACCGGAATTATTCGTTGTTTGAGGTGGACACCAGCAAAAGATTTTCAACTCAGGAAAACCAATTTTTTTTCTCAAAATATTTCGCGGATTTTTAGGTAAAGACCAAAAAAAAAATGTTTAGTTCGGGAAACCACAAATTTCCGCGGGTTCAGTCAAACACAAGTTTTATGAAGTTTATGTTTCGCATATTTTGAGGTAAAGACCAAGAATAAAAGATGTTCAATTCGGGAAACCGCAAATTTTCACGGGTATAGTCTATGCACTAGGTACAGGGCCAGTATAAAATCAAACAGCCGCCGGAGGCTATGGGGGTCTGGTTCGCCCCAGTCGCTAAGCGATTGTAATTTTGGCGGAAAACTAGCAAAATTTTTAATATCATTGGATCACAATTCGCACGTGTTTAGAGCCATTTGAAAGAACGAGATTTTTAACATTTGAAAGCCAAATGAAAAAATTAAATTGTTCTATCCTCCTTTTACAATTTAAGTCCAAAACATGTTTAAAATCTTGCAGTTTGGAGTTAAATTTTGTAAGTGATTTGGCCCAGGTAGAGGGAAATAAGTTGCATTGCCTCCTGCAATATTGTAGCAGTAAATAATGATCCACTTCAAGATTTTTCTTAAAGAATTTTGTTTTTGTAATAAAAATAACCAGTTGTAGGAGTAGGCTCTATGTAAGTCTACGACTAGGAGGCCCAGGCCCCTCATTTCAAATTCAATAATTTGTTCTGTGAGCGTTTCCCTCAGCTAATTTTTTTCAAAATTATTTTGTCACCTAAAAACTGGCGAGGTGGAGGTGGATTGCTTTTTAAAAATGGTGCAATAGATGGTGCCGCCTACTAACCATATGGGTCGGATTTACATTGCGCGGGGCACTTGGCACTTTTGAGATTTGCGCGACATCCTTCTGCCAAATATAAGTGAAGACCACAAAAGTCTCACCATGTAGGTGTGGGAACCCTAGGTGGTACTGTGCCGTATTAAGGTAAATCCGGCCCTAGTTATTGCATTACGTTCATAAAAAAGTTAATTGAGGACCCAAAACAGCAGCTTTTAGGACAAAAATTCTCAGTTTCTCCCGGGTTATACATTTAAATTGGTTGGCAAAAATTGAATTGAGGATGGGCGGGGGCCCCTGGTCGTTAATATTGTGGTTAATTGCTGTTGTAGGCGAAAAATGCTAAAAGAAACTGAAGAAACAGTGCGCTTTTGTCACATTTTTGTCATTGGCGACATTTCAAACACGCGGGCCCCCTGTCCCTCCTGGCTACGCCTATGACCTAGTGAACCACAAACCTTTAAAAATTTTCTTTGCAAATGCTGGTTTGTCAAACAATGACTTTTCGTCATGTATTTTACAAACAATTGCATCACGTTTAAGATTTAAACGTTCGATATATGAATGGCGGAAGCGGTATCTTTTTACATTCGGCGCAATTAAGCTATTTTCATAGCCATCCTTTTTTGTGCTGCTGTGCATAAGCCATGGAAGGGATTCGTTCCTTTGATGACTGATTGTTTGAAACCGCAATGTAGCATTGGCATCAGGGTTGGAAAAATTACTTGTTTTTGCTTTATTTACAATTACAAATACAGTTACAACCTAAAATTTTCAATTACAATTGTTCAAGTTCAAGTAATTGTAATTCAATTACAATTTCGATTACAATTGCAATGAAAAGATTCTCAAAACATTGCAACCGATTCACTAGCACACGAAGCCTCGAGTTTTGCTTATGTCAACACTGTGGGTTTGTTTTGTATTTCAATACCAGACCTTTTAAAGCCCCATTTCTCTCTGTCCGTGTTCTTCCATCAATCTTTGTTTAACTTTAATTTTTGCAATACATAATTTCGTTTGTAAGCAATTTTCAAGTATATTATTGAATTCATATCGCTTCCAGCAACATTATGGTTTTAGCTAAACCATGGTATCATACGCAATTATTTTCGAAGTTTTAACCCAATTAAAAATAGTAAAAAAGTTGAAATTGTGTACGTTAGAACTTCAAGTTACAACTACTATTTAACACTATTTTAACTTTTACTAATAATATCACATATTTGGCATGATCATACAAAATATATCCATAAGTGTCGCTTTGACATGCACGCAAGGGCAAACAAGCAAAAAAGCCCACAAAATGTTAATATCACAAATAACATTGAAGTTACAATCATAGGCGTAGCCAGGGGGGGCGCCCCCCCGGCCCAATCGAAATGCCACCAATGACAAAAATGTGACAAAAAAGTCTTGTTTCTTCAGTTTCTTTTAGCATCTTCTCGTACAACAGTAATTACCAATAAAATTGCAACCAGGAGACCCGGGCCCCATCAATTCGATTTTGCCATCCAATTGAAATATACACTATAACCCGCGTGAAATTAAGGGGTTTTGTCCTTAAAGTTGCTACCGCAGGCTCTCATAAAACCTTTTTATGAACGTAATGCAATAACCAGGGCCGGATTTACCATATGGGACAGTGCCAAGGCCCCTCGCTCAGATTGTAAGACTTTTTTGTCTTCACCTATATTTGGTGGAAAGATGTTCCAAAAATCCCCAAAGTCCCAGCAGGGGCAACGCGCAATGTAAATCCGGCCTGGGAATAACATAGTAAGCGAAACCATCTAATGTACCATTTTTCAATAACAATTCATCTGCACCTCGCCAGTGTTTACGCTCAAAATACTTAAAAAAAATTAGCTAGGGGAAATGCTCATTAAACAAAATATTGAATTTGAATTGAGAGGTCCTGGCCGTACATGTACTCCTATAACTGGTTAATTTCATGATAAAACAAAAATATTTAAGGAAAATCTTCGAGGGGATTATTATTTACTGCTATAGTATTGAAGGAGGCAATGTTTCTTACTTCCCCTATCTGGGCCAAATAAATCACTTACAATCAAAATTCAACAACAAATTGCAAGATTTTTAATGTGTTTTGGGCTTAAATTGCTAGTAAAAGGAGGATTGAACAATTTAATTTTTTCGATTGGCTTTCAAATGTTAAAAATCTAGTTCTTTCAAATTGCTCTAAAAACGTCGTCTAAAGGCTCCGGCGGCTGGGGGCTCCGCCCCCACACTCCCGTTTGTGATACGTTTGAGTTACATTAGGTTACTCAACACGACTCCCAAGTTAGGCATTTGCACTTTTTAACTATTAGTTTACCTCTTTAGCAAAATCCCGGTTAATTGCCAACAACACGCAACAGGTTTAGATCTTCCATTCTAATATCTTTGCCCCACAGAAAGTTCCTTTTTTGAAAATTTCTGATGACGTCATTGCATGTAACTTGTGGTTTGGGGCCTCCCTCCCAATCAAAAATCCTGGCTACGCCTAGGGTTACTTACCACCGGTTACAGTCATATTTGACGTCATAGGCCAATTCTATCTTATGCTATTTTTTGACTCAGAGTTAGTGCTAGTTATGATTAGAGTAGGTGCTAAGTTTAGGTTATGAATATGATTAACCCAGCTCTAAAACTAACTCCAACTATCCCTTACCTACTTTGATGTTCGGTTTGTGACGTCAGATGTGATTGCAACCGGTAGAAAATATCGATATCGATTTGCAACCGTAGGAAAATTGAAATTGTTCGAACGCATTTTGTTATCATCTATCTTAGTGAGCAATAGAATAATTGTAATTGAAAATAGGCAGAAAATTTTTCAATTACAATTATCGACTTTTGAAAATTTTCACTTACAATTACAGCAAAATCGTGTGATTAATTACAATTTTTTCAATTACAATGATAATTTTTCCAAGCCTGATTGGCATTGGCTGGAATATGCTTAAATAGTGTAGCATTGGCGCTGGCTGGAAAACTTCTGAAATATAAGGTCCCCTACTGCAGTGGTTGCTTGAAATGCTTCAGCGTTATGACGTAGCAAACCGTCATTTAACATGTCATAACCCTATTGGGCGAGGTAATTCTTTAAAACGTTTTGTGGGTGTCGAACTTTTATAAGCTTTTGGTATTATGCCCAGGGCCTGCGAGAAGGGGGTTCAGGGGGTACATCGTACCCGGCCCCGCACTCAGGGGACCCGGAAGAGTTCAAGTTTCCGCGTTAAGTTTTGGTGTCGCACCCAGTGGCACCTACTCATTATTTATGGGACTAAATTTGAGTTAAGACCTTTTTTTTTGCTCTTCACCTAGTTTTCGGAAAAAAATCAGAATAAAAAATTTTGCGCAAGTTTGGTGCCCAAAGAGATTTGGGGGCCCGTTATCGACCTTCGTACCCCCTGAAAAAATTTCTCTCGGAGGCCCTAATTATGCCTAGGCCCTAAATGGAAGAGGCATGGTACATTGTTCTCGCTTAAAACGTAGTAGAATAATTGAAACAGAGCTACAGTATGACTTCTTTGTTAGAGTATAGATTTATAATCTTGAGTTGAAAGACTTCTTAAGCTAACAGAAAATATTGGTATGGACTAAAAAAAATCTTGAAATCTGTTCCACCCCACCCTCAATCTCATTGAAATACTAAAATACGAGGTAGCGAAAGCTTTTACTTCGTTTATACTCGTTAATTTTTTTACGATTTTTCGCATTGTGCTATTGCCCAAATGGGGAGGAGCCATGGCACAATTGTCCTCCCTTAAGACGCTATACTGGTTTGGACTGTTTTTCTGCCGAGAGCGGTATTTATCAGAGGTGGAGTCGAGGACACAAGGCTCGAGGCCAAGGCCAAGGACACAAAAAAAATCCGAGGCCAAGGCCAAGGACAGCCTTTCCGAGGACAGACACTCTCGAGGCCAAGGACAGGAATGCTCGAGGCCAAGGACCAAGGACACAAAGCGCAAGTGCTCTCCAAAAAAAAAAAAAAAAGGTCTTCACAAAAATTTTTCAGGCGATCTCCAAAAAAAAAAAAAAGGTTTTCACAAAAATTTTTCAGGCGATCTCCAAAAAAAAAAAAAAAAGGTCTTCACAAAAATTTTTCAAGCAATCTCCACGAAAAAACGCTTTCCAAAAAATTTTTCAACCGCTCCACAAAATTTTAACATTCCAAAAAATAGTGCTGTCCTCGAGCCGAGGACAGGCCAATTTTCGAGGACTTGAGGCCTCGAGGCCAAGGCCAAGGACTTCAAAATCTGTCCTCGAGGACGTCCTCGAGGCCAAGGACGTCCTCGAGGACTCCACCTCTGGTATTTATGATCTTCTATTTTTCGCTTTAGAAGGGCATTCAAGTCAAGTTTTTCAGCACTATTGACCAAAATGTTCGAATATGTCAAAATGTATTCTCACCAAATTTGAACTTTCTACGTCTTCCCTTTTTCAAGATATTGCAGTTCAAAATTGACCATTTTCCTCTTACTTCAGTGTTGCCATTTTGACAGATTAATTTTTGGAAAGTTGGCTTGAATTAGCTTCAAAAGCGGCTAATTTACAATTCTGGCCCTTTGCTGTGTTTTGACAACAACACTGCCGATAACACTTATTGAGAGTTACAAATATACAGTAATTTTTTGAAATTTTGTTCGTACAGTAGTTGGCAAAACTGGCAAACTTTCTAAGGGGAAACAGCCTTTCTAATGTGAAATCTAAATTGTCATATCTCCGAAACGGAAAGTCGTAGAAAGCTTAAATTTAGTGAAATTAGTCTTCAGATCTGTCAAATTTTTTTGAGAGAAAACCGAGCAAAATACAGTCAAATCTCGGTTTTCGAACATAATCCGTTCCAGAAGGCTGTTCGAAAAGTGGTTTGTTCGAAATCCGAAACAATTTTTCCCATTAGAATTAATGTAAATAATTTTAATCCGATCCAAGTCTCGAAAGCAACTTTTGCAAAGTATTTTTTTACTATTTTACACCCATAAACTGTACTGTATACCATAAATAGAAACCGGTAGAAATTGATTGTGTTTTATTTTAATAAAGGATTTCCTAACTAAGATGATGAAAAAAACAAAAAGTAAACATTTCTTATGTTTTATTTTTAAAACATCGAAAATATTAAAGGTTAAGATATGCAGTACAATACGAAAAAATTTACTGAAACAGTAAAAAAAATACAACAGCTTAGTTACACCAAAAATCGTGTGAAAAAAGCCGACATACGCAGCAGCATCATGGCGCGTTTGTGTTCGCTCGGCTGCTTTTGGTTTGGTCGTTACCCGAATTTATGTTCGAAGTCTGAGACGTAATTTTTTGGTCGAAAACCGATTTGGTCGAGAACAGAAGCGTTCGATAATTGAGGTTTGACTGTACTTTTGTCCTGAATTCCCTTTTAAATATGCAATTGGGAGGAAACTCTCGCAACAGTAGCCTACCGGAATACTATAAATACGTTTCTCGAAGACCTACCCACGCTGGTTCGATTCGCTCTACTGCGTTTAATCTCTTTTAACAAACTTTTTAGCAGAGTTGCAACGTAATGTTGATCTTGCAATACAGTATTTATGGGAGGCCACAGGGGAAATTCGTCGCGCTATTTCGTATTGGAGGGGAGGACCACACCACAAAGTTAAGGCGGTGAAACGTTAGCAGCTCTGCAAAGTTTCTTCGCGCCCGCATCCCTCAGAAGGAGTCCGGCACCACGTCACGTTGGCACCCTTTGAAAGACCGGAAACCTGCAGATTCCTGCCTGTGACCTTCCAGAATATTCATTGTGCTAATGGAAGGAAGACAGCATGGCGGTGCGTCAAAGGGGGTATAATTTTACAAGCCAAAGAAAAACTGATATATTTATATTTTTCAATCACTTAGGCAGACTTTCCGAAGGGAGACGAAAAAAAGTTCTTCGGCTAAATCAAGCAACAATTTCTACTGAAAGGTTATCCAAAAAAAGTCATCATCCCAAGTCGGAATGTTCAATCATGTTTAGTGGCGTTGCTAAGAATGGTGGCACCCAGGGCGGTACTTCGTGGTGACATCCTTTTGCAGTCCAAAAAAAAGATCTTCGCCGCAAAATCGGTGGGTTTTTGGTCCAAATTAGGATAGGGACCAAACAAAGAGAAAAAAGATCGGTATTCTCCACAAATCGGTGGAGTTATCGTTTCACCCCAAAATGGGACACCCGGGGCGGACCGCCCCCTTTAGCGACGTCACGGATCACGTTCGACATTGTGAAATGGTTAGAGACAAACAAATCAAGGTAAAAGGACACTGGTGATTTATGCAAATACAATAAATGGACGGCGGCAAGCAGTAGGGATGGACAAGGCACAATGTTACCCCTGTGAATGTATGCGATACTGATTGCTCGACCTTCCTGGGTTGCGTCACATTAAATGTTAATAAGGTACATGTTTAAAAAAATGGCAGCAATTATTAATTTTGCTAGTTCATTTTTCGTTGTTCTTTTTCGAAAAAAATAAAAAGGAAACTGTATGCAACCGATCCTTGGGCTTGACCTTAAAATTAGCAGTGTTCGACGCTACGCTGTCGACCGACTTGCAGCTTGCCAGGGTCTTTTTTTTTAATGTAAATATTTTTTTATGTAGACGTTGTTCAGTTATCAACATTGCTTGATATAGTGGTGGGCGGACGCTTGGGTGTGAATTTTTTCCCGCCTACAGCAACATCTGACTTCGCAGGCCCGCCTCGGATTGGACTGTTTTTGATTGAGGTTGGTGTAATTAGGTTTGGGTGGGTAACTTTTTAACCTAAATTTAGTATGTTCGGTTGTACGGCCTGTGGCGTCAGATGTGCCAGTTGTTGGGGAGATTGTGCTGTTCAAGTGCTTACCTACTTTGAGCTATTTTGTATTAATTATTTATTGCCAAGCTTAAGTTTACGCCTATTACTGTTAAGTATTGCTATAGGTGCACTAGACTTAGATGACCGCATGGTCTTTCTCTAATTCCTTCCAGCGTACTTTTAGTGCTTGGTAAAATAAACTTGACTTGACTTGTATCAAAAATGACAGTCACTGTATTTCAGGATTTTTGAGTATGGACATCAAAAGTTCTACTCACGCTATTAAAATGTTGGTTTATTTATTTTATTTGCACTGCTTATAGGCAGCACGTGAAAAAAATGAAGTATACCATATAGTAAAGGACAGCAAAATTAGAAGCAGCAAAAACGTCAAACGTTATGGCACACCAAAATCCGTAGTACCTTAAATCAAAACTCTGTTTTATATTTAGATGAGTGTAGCTGCAAATATGCAACACCTGAAATATAGAGTTTAGTACCGATACAGCACAAATTGCAAAGTTTTATTTTGATAACAATAAAGAGTTATTTCTTTTATTTTATATCACTAGATCAAAGTTTAATTGACAGCTGACAGCATTTGTGATTCTTGTTCTTTTGGCAACCATCCAATTTTATTACTGATTTTACTGCAAATTTTGGCAAATACTTGACTATTCTGAGTCTTATTATAGCACATGCTGAAGTCTCAATCTTGAATAACCCTGAATATAATTTATTTTTTAGTTTAAACTGTGTACGAAATGTTCGTTTTTGTTTGTTGTTTTGCCTGTTTTGATAGCCGGGTAAGGTGAGCATGGCGGTCTCTATCTTATTGCAAATGTGTATCTTGTTATGATTTTATTTTTGTCGTGTTATAACGTGAGTTTACGTTTTTCTTGCGCTTCCTTTTTTGGAGTCCACGTTGCAACTTGGCATTCAAAATAAAACTCGGACAAAAAAGTGTTTAATGTTCAGGAAGAAATTAAGAAACTCCACGCAAATATAAGTGTTTTTACCTTGGAATAGTCGATGCGATGCAGCGTTGTAAAAACACTGAAATAAAGACAAAAAGCAAGCGTAAAATTGGAAAAAAGACAAAAAGGAAAAGAGCTGCAGACACGTCACTCTTACGTAATGGAACAAAGCAAGTGTTTGCTGACAGAGTGTGCGAACGCAGTTGGATACACTTTCTATCTTTAAACAAACGCAACAAAATCGTGCAGCTATGACATCATCACGTGATCTAGCGAATACAATCGGCTATGTCGTGACGTCAGTCTATTGCTGTGAGCTCACAAGCGAGCTGTGTGAGTGATTGCTCTTCGAAAAAGCTTAGCATTTTAGCATCGCAGTGAAAACTTAGAAAGAATTCTGATGCTTTCGGGTAAGTTTTAGCTATTAGATTAATTCATGGCTTATAGAACCCTAAAGATTATGAATAAATATATAAAATAGAGTAAGTTTTTAGCAAAATAGCTCAAACCAGGCGAGATGCACACTCTATTCGTGACGATAAAAGCTTTGGTTCAGCTCTGTTTCAGCCAATGACGTCAGCGGCTTCTCGTCGCTACAGACGTAAGCACGCGCGTTTATATGAGATAAAGTAAAGCGCGCAGTTAACACGGTTCCGTGACGTATTGTTATGCGCGCCTAGAGGCGTTTCTAACCGATTTCTCAACACTTCGTAAGCGGCGCTGATTTTAACGTAACGAAAACAAGTTGTCGCAACTTCCACCTAGGCATTGGTTACTGCCTTGTAGGCTGCTGTACAATACAAATATGCTGAACGATAAAGCCAAAGGTATGTCAGCTCAAATAACCGCGATGTCTCCTTTGAAAAGTTAAAACCAACACTTCTCTGCAATCAAAGTTGCAAAATCTGTTCTGTGAAAGTTGGGATGCCACTTGTTAGTTTTTGAGTCCACAGACTCTAATGTTAGCCTTACTTTATTTCATTCAGTGCATGCTATCTACGTACAAAGTGTTGTTCTTATTTCGGCAGCAAATTTGCAAAATCTACTCTGTAAAACTGGGGATGCCACTGATTAGTTTTTGACTCCACCTGTCCACAGACTCTTTATTTTATTCAGTGCGTACTTATTTCTGCAATCAAAGTTGCAAAATTTGTTTTGTGATAGTTGGGATGCCGCTTGTTAATTTTTGAGTCCACTGACTATAATCTGTCATGTAAGCCGTACTTAATTGGCAAAAGCTGCTGTTACGTTACGTACGGTAAGAATAAGAAAATCGCTATCCTGGCCTTAACCCTAAACCTAACCCAAACTCTTACCCTAACATTAATCCAGACTCAAAATGTAACCCAAACCCAAATGATAATTTAAAAAATATCAAAGAGTAAATAAGTGCTCACTCTGCTCTCTTATTTTGTTTATGAGTGTTGGATAATGTAACATTAGCCACTTCCTACTTTATTCAGTGCATGCTTTCTATGTACAAAGTGTTCTACAGAATCCCTTTGTAAGAAATTGATAAAACAAAAATGGAAGGCTTTATTTCACCGCAAATTTTTATCTAGTTTTTTATTAATTCTAACTCAAATCTAACACAAACTCAAATGCTTACTCTAAAACTATTCCCAAATCGAACCCTAACCCAAACCCTAATCTTAACCCCTAAAAAAGCAAATAAAAAAAGCGCGGATGAATATTTCTCATTCTCGTTTTATTCTCTTTAAGTTGAAAATTTTCAGTGAAATAGTCACTACCAACAAAAATTGCTGAATTTATAGTTCTGAAAATAAGATTACTTGGTGATGCATACACTGCAGTGAAAGGATTCTTTAAAAGGAAAACGCATGTTGTAAAATAGCCCGTATACATTTGGCAAAACATACTAATTTTGACCATCAATAATTTTAATTGATTTTTGCAGTAATGAATAACGGAGGAAAAGATATGGCTGTCAAGAAACCCACTTCAAATTATATTAGCAATATGATGCTTCCAGAAAAAGTTAAAGCAACAAGATCACAGCCATTGGGGCCAGATTGCATTATTTCCAACACTGAAGTCACTGATCCTGCTATTTTGTGAGTGCAAATTTTTATTTAATGAAACTTAAAACCAGGAAAGCATGTTTGCATCAGAAGTAACATTAGGGCTGTGTATAGATGGCATTAAACTTAAAAATTGTGGTGCTAAACAGGTAACTTGGGTTCAAA
This sequence comes from Trididemnum nubilum, assembly GCA_963965965.1. Lineage (NCBI taxonomy): Eukaryota > Metazoa > Chordata > Ascidiacea > Aplousobranchia > Didemnidae > Trididemnum > Trididemnum nubilum. The sequence continues at coordinate 5,684,771 of OZ014486.1, forward strand.
AAACTTTTGCATGTCAAATGCCGATACACTAATTCAGAAATATTTAAAATTTTGTAAATGCTACAATCTGATTATTGAGCATTGTTCATTTTATTGATTTAACCAAACTGGAGTATTTCTAGTTGATTTTGATGAAATTGTGAATCTTTGAGATTGGTTACTTAACTGTCCTTTTTGTGTAGCTGTGGGAGGTGGGTACAACAGATTTGATAAATGTCTAACTCTTGATTGATGTTCCCAGCCACAGCGCATTAAAATACATCGAATTTTGGAAAAAATAATACTTCAGAAAACATCAAATCTGGGCATTTTCACTAATTTTGGCAAATTTTCAACAAAATGATTGGAAAACAGGGGTTAAATTGGGCTGAAAACCTTTTGTTTTTCCATTTTGGAGAGCACCTTCCAACCGTTTTTCTCAAAAGAATTGGATAAAAATCTTTATTTTTTTTTGGTCACCTCTTTTTCAACTGTTTTGCCAATTGAATTAGGTGAATAGACCTTTTTGTAACCCTTTCCAGTCTCTTGGATTTATTCCTTTATTTTGGTTAGTTTACATCAGATTTTCATCAAAAAACATCAGAGATTAAAATGCAAGTCAAAAAACATCACATCTTATGTAATTACGTCAATGCTAAGAACATTGGTCTCGACTTTTACACAATAGTTTTTGAGTTTTAAAACTTTTAAAATTTTAACTTGTACTTCTTTGTAGCGTTTGAGTTGGAAAACTTCCAGGCAACTCACAATTACTAAATCGTAGTAAAATGTTATGGAGTTCAAGTTTCAAGTTTTTTTGTGTTGTATCATATGTACAGTAGACTTGTTTTATGTTGGTTAAGTTTGTTTTACCTGATTACAAGAGGTTTTAAGCATAATAATAAAGAAGCACTTTGGTTTTGTTGTAAGCCAGCTATGTTTTCAATTTGATCAGTGGTCTAGAATGGATAAAGCATTTTGTTTTTCTAAAACTCTGGAATCTGGTTTGATTTCTGAATCAGGTCGAACCATAAACTGTCAAAATTGGTATTTGCAGCTTGACATTTAGCACTACAAGAAGCATTGCAAACTGCAAAGTCTTGTCATGTTTGGTAAACAGGTGGGAGTGGGTAGGTGGCAGCTTAACTCAAGTGAAAGGTTCTTTCACTGTTTCCTCGGCCCTGGCCAAGGCAACCTGGAAAATAAATACGCAATTAATTTTATGGTAAGGCCCAGTCCATTCTGAGCAAACCTTCTTACCAGAGTTCATGCTAGACAAGACAATATTAATGTAAAAAGCGATTTCTTGCTCTTCTGAATAATCATCAATGGAAAATGATTTGGCTTGGTATAAACAGAGGGCTTTTTGTTTTGCTTTTTGTTTTTTCTGTTTTGTTTAGTTATTTTTTTTCTTGTGATTTTTTTTCTTCTATCAATTATTTTTGTGAGCTATGTTTAATCTTCAAATTACAAATTTAATTGGCGTTATTAGTATTTGTATCTAATTATTAACCATAAATAGGGTGGCAACTGCTTTGTGGAGATGACTGTATGGTCTTACTGTTGTTTTCCAGCCTTTTGAATTTATCTGTGGTGTGTTTAAAAAAATTTGGTGTAAATCTGAAATAGATAAATCTGAATTTATTTGATTATTTCAGCACTTATTAACAGCCTAAAGTAGAGATTTATTGGCATTCGTTTATGAAGGTGACAAGGAAGTTGTGAAGGACCTTGTGGTCTTTGAGTAATGCAACCACCCTCTTGGCTAAAACTAAGTAGTTGGTTAAATTAAACTAAGGATATGCTTATGATTTTATGCACAGTGTAGACCAGGTCTAAATGGTGTAAGCAGCCAAAAATGTAAAATGTAAAGCCAAATCCGGATATTCTGATATTGTTACAGTAGTACTAAAGAAACGTATGTATGCCGTATGGTACTATACTACTAGACCACTAAAGTAATTGTGTTTGTTGTACAGTACCTATTTCACTAAAATATTGATTACCACTACAAATAAACTATTTTTAGAAAAAATGTGCAATATTATTGGTGCGTCTCCAGAGAAACTGGTTGTGTAGAATGTTTGGTCAAACATTCGAAATCAAATAAGACTGGTGAGATGGTTTGTTTGAACTTGTAATTTGATATCTCTATTTTGAACTGCTCGCATATCGCTGCTTCGTTTCTAAGAAGACTTAAATCCATTTTTTGTGATTTTCACTTTTTTTCGTTTTATGATAGATGGAACCTAACTATATGTTTTGAGCTAATTAGCTAAGCTGTATCTAGCAAAATAGCAGAGATAATGATAGCTTAAGTCCACATTTTTCTGTTTGTTTTAGTTCAAAAGAGCCTTATGTCCATGATTGCATTAGCAGTGTGCAGAATAACTCAAGTGAAAGAACACTTCAGAGAGTATTTTTGACAAAAGCTGTGAGCATTTTGTATTATCACACGACAAAAAGTAATGATGAGCATTTTAGTTAGTTTACTTTAGCATCATTTGGGTTTTGCCCAAAAATTATTTGATTTAGAGCTGCTAATATAGCACTTTTTTCTGCACAAACAACTAGAACACACTGATGATGAGCAATGATAATGCCTATTATTTTTGAGTAGTTTTATAATAAATATATTATAGCATAGTCAACCGGCCAGTTGGTCAAGCGATAATGCGTTCGTCTCTGGAGCGGGAGGTCTGAGGTTCAAATCTCGGGTCGGTCAAATCGGACACAGTGTTGCCAACGGCTCTCCACCGCTGCGACATTTCTTTGAAAGGAGCTGTGTTGCCCGGGCGCAATGATGCGGAGATGGGCCCCGCCAACTTGTTACACGTTCCGGCGTATTACAGCGAGTATAATGAAAGATTTGATTTGATTTATTTGATTTAGCCTAGTCATAAAGTGAGAGCAATCTACTGGTATAAGTTATGAAGCTTGCATACTTATGATTAATCGCATAAACAGTTTTTACTTTTCAGAAGAAAATGTAACTAACAGTTACTACCTTCATTTACATGCAATGTTTTTACCATAAATTGATTGTTTACCATAATGATGCTATGTCTTACTAGTGTGAGGAAACAATTTGTTTGCTGAAAAAAAAAAAATATATATATATCGATTTATATGTTAAATGGATTGCATGTAAACTTAGTAAGCAATTTGCTCTTTCAATTGAGTTTATTAAGTGCATTAAACTAGCGCAGTACAGTTGTTCGAAAATTATTAAGTGCATTGAAGTACCAGTAGCATAGCAAAGTTGTTTAAGTGCAATGATTACTAAGTGCTAATTGAGTCTCTAAATATACTTACTTCATAAGTGCATTGAAGTAGCATATCGCTTCCCTAGTAAATTTGTCTAAGTGCAGTGATTTCTACATGCTAGTTGAGATTCTTTATGTGCTCACTTTTTGTTTTTTAGGTATAATTTTCAATGATTATAAAAAGTTAATAAACAGTCATTATGCACCCTCTTACCGATGAGCTAATGCCAAGATTGCAATGATGATGGTGCCAGAAAACGTAATTTACTTAGCAATATTTGAGTCAAGAAAATAAGCAATTATTAAATTGCAAGTGCTTTTTTACCAGTAAATATCAGTATGTAACTTTTTACCAATGAGCTAAGCCCACCTTAGAATGATAGCATAATCCAGTAGTCACTCAATTTTTAATCAGTGACTTTTAAACAAATTTTCAGTGGTTACAGATGCAACTTTTAATGAGAGCTTAATGGACAATAATGTTTCTTTTAACTAGTACAGAAAGACATGTACCAAATGTCAAAAGCTATTTAAGTTGGTGATTCTTGAGTTTAAAAAATATGGTGTGATTGTGGCAAGTTCTAAACTAGTCCTTATCAGCATTTAACTTTTTATTGATGAGCTAAGCCCTAGAACGATACAGATAATTAGTAACTCAATTTTTACTTAAATGCTTTTTTAATAAATTTCTGGTGATTATGGTTGCAACTTTTAGTGATATCTTAATGCCAAATTATATTTCTCAACAAAAAGTGACCAATATAGTTTTTTAACTTGTAGAGAAACGGATATACAGAAACCAAAACTGAATTTGCCTTTCAGTTTGACAGCACCTGAAATGTGAGACTTGCTCCAACTTCCTAGTGACTAACTGACTATAATTGTTTAATTGGTTTTAAAATTAAATTGGATATTCTCCATTAAAGGTAAATTTGAGAAACTTCTATTTCAGATTTCGCTTATCAGTTTCTACAAATTAAGGTTCCAGCCAGAATAAAGTTTAAGTCTCTGTATATTTCTGCATTTTCAAGAGTTATAAATTAAGTGCACATCGTAATAGTAGAGTATAGTGTAGTAACAGTGATAATTTATTTAAGTGCAGAGTAGTGCTAACAAAATCGTGATAATGCTTTACTGTGTCACGATACATAATATCGGTACTGTGCAAGTAGAAGTGATAGAATGTGGTTTGATCTATATACATGTATATATACCAGTATACTATACCGCATTGAATTAGTTCAAAACAATTATTTTTTGACCTGATAATGGCAGTTAATGATAAAAATTCTTTTGACTTTTTCAGATTGCATTTGCAGTAAACAATGTGTAAACTTAGGCTGCTTAAGTCCAGTTATGCCGAAATGGTTAGTAAGTTCATCTCAATTGTTGTCACCAGGAATATAAATTAAATGAAGTTTATTTGTTCAACTGGTGGGGCAGAAAACTTTTTATGCCAACGTTTCGATAGGCTATGCTCAAAGCATGTACTACCTATCTTCGTCAGGGCTAGAATGCAAAGTTGAGAAACAAGCAACGATAGATGCGAAAAAATTACGTCACAAGTGAATCATACGTAAACGCAAAAATTATAACAAATTGGAAGCGAAAAAACTTACAGATTGGCGGAGCGTGAAAAACAATAATATTACGTCATGTGGTTTGAAGTAGAGTTGCCGAATAAATGCTAGGGAACTTGTCATTTTGCTTATCATTCATAGTGTTGGGAATTTGGTTAATGAAATACGACTCGATAAAACGGCGTTTTGTGAAGTCAAGTTCGAAATCTAGGCAAACAAACGCAAACATGACGTTCATGTAAATTCACTGATCAGTGCCATGGAACCAGCTCCGCCGCAGACAAGATTGCCCCACAATGAAATTAAAAAGAAATGGGTTGTAAATTTATCCGGAACAAAATTGAGTGAAGCGCAAACACATGTACTCCAACTTGGATTAAACTTTGCCGCAGCTCCTACTCAGATTCCTACACACCACATCCTAGCGGCCGTAGAAAAGAGCCTTACAAAGTTCACTGTTGGAGAAGCCAACCATGTAAGAAGCAAGGTAATTGGCGTTATAAAAAACCACAGGCCCCCCAAATCCACTTTAAGCTCAGAAGAAACCAAAGCATTAAAAGAACTACGCAATGATCAAAATTTAGTGATTTCAAAAGCCGATAAAGGCAACACAACAGTTGTTATGGACAAAACCGACTATGACAAGCGGCTGCTTACCATGTTAGAAGATAATACCACATACCAACAACTACAAAAAGACCCCACCCCCAACACTGAAAAAACTGTCAACAAGTTCGTCTCCCAGTTGGTTGCCGACAATAAAATCACAAAAATTCAAAGCTATCGACTTAAAAGCTCCAACGGACGAGCACCCGTGTTATACGGCCTCCCAAAACTGCACAAAGAAAATACCCCGCTGCGGCCCATCGTATCTTTTACCGGCTCTCCGACCTACAAATTGTCAAAAGACCTGGCACGAATTCTTAGTGAGTTGACAGGAAAAAGCGACCACCATGTCCGAAATTCGAAAGACTTCGCAAAATTTATCACATCTATTACCATTAACGATGATGAACAAATGGTGTCTTTTGATGTTGTCTCCCTTTTCACAAAAATACCCACAGGATTGGCCGTCGAAATCGCAAAAAGCCGGCTAGAAGCTTTGGACAATTTGGAAGAAATCATTTCTTGGTCAGTGGAGGATATTTGCAAAGGCCTTCAAATTTGCTTAAATGCTACCAACTTAACCTTTAGAGGAAAACACTACAAACAAATTTTTGGCACGGCAATGGGCTCCCCCGTTTCCTTTGTGATAGCCAACCTAATCATGGAAGATGTTGAAAAAAGAGCCCTGTCAACATTCCACTCGCCACCAAAAGTCTGGAAACGCTATGTAGATGACACCTTCGTCATACTCCACAAAAACTCGGTTGAAGATTTTTTGGATCATTTAAATACGATTGAAAACTCATTCAAATTCACAATCGAAAAAGAAACCGACCACACACTCCCTTTTTTAGACACATTGGTCCGACGAAATCAACATGGCAAATTCTCCACATCAGTCTACCGAAAACCAACCAACAGCAACCGATATTTAAACTTTCGATCTGACCATCCTTTGGAACACAAACAATCCGTTGTACGATCACTAATTGACCGGGCCAATGCTCTTTGCTCTACCACGAAAAACCGTCAAGATGAAATCAAGCACGTAAAAGATACTTTAAAATTGAACTCCTACCCAAACACGACCCTCATCAAGAAACCTTCAAACCGCACAGAACAACAATTCAAAGGCTTTGCCATTATACCATACTACCCCGGATTAACAGAAAAAATACGGCGTTGTTTGTCTAACCATAATGTTAAAACCGTATTAAAACCGTGCAACACCATTGGCAAGAAACTCGCTCATCACAAAGACTCAGTGGACCCTAATATGCGACAAGGAGCAGTATATCAAATTCCATGCCATGACTGCGACTTCTCGTACATTGGCGAAACAAAACGCAGTTTTTCCATCCGCAAAAAAGAACACTTAGCAGACATTTGGCATCTACGATTCGATAAGTCAGCACTAACTAATCATGTTTTTGACAACGAACATTCCATGGATTGGACCAACGCTAAAATTCTAGATTTCGAACTTGACTTCACAAAACGCCGTTTTATCGAGTCGTATTTCATTAACCAAATTCCTAACACTATGAATGATAAGCAAAATGACAAGTTCCCTAGCATTTATTCGGCAACTCTACTTCAAACCACATGACGTAATATTATTGTTTTTCACGCTCCGCCAATCTGTAAGTTTTTTCGCTTCCAATTTGTTATAGTTTTTGCGTTTACGTATGATTCACTTGTGACGTAATTTTTTCGCATCTATCGTTGCTTGTTTTTCAACTTTGCATTCTAGCCCTGACGAAGATAGGTAGTACATGCTTTGAGCATAGCCTATCGAAACGTTGGCATAAAAAGTTTTCTGCCCCACCAGTTGAACTAATAAACTTCATTTAATTAATGGTTAGTAAGTTGTTTCAAAGCAAGAAAGGCCTAAATCCAATAACTCGTCAAAAATACTATAGCACCACCTAGTGGAAAATCATTTCGTCTGTTATCATGGCAAATATACTACTTTTAATTAAAGCACTGTAAATGTTGGTGTGTTAAACTACACAAAAATAATAATTGCAAACACATTGCCGAGGACAGTTTTTGCGATCTTCTCAAAATGAAAAAAATGGACTTAAGTCTTTTTAGAATGGAAGCAGCGATATTTGTATAATGTGTTTTAAATTTAAAAATACTCACTATGTATATTTACTTGCTAGTCCTAATACACAGTATAGCAATGAGATGGTACACCCTGCTATTTTAGAATGCATGAATTGTTAGACTTCCAAGGGACTGTCAATTGTCTACTAGTGTCTAGGTATTGTATTCACTGTCGCATATTTTAGCTCATATCAAATCTCAAATCATATAAGAACATGGATCATAAGCTTCGTGTAATTCTTTCACCGAAAATTAGTTCAAAGTTAAGAAAATACAAATGACTTTAAGTATTTGTATTAACTATATTTTTTTTATTTGCAATTTTTTAGGTTTTTAGTTCAATTTGTGGCTTGCCAACAACCATATTTTTTCCGCTATAAGGTTTCTAACTTTTTATTTCTAGAGTTTCTGCTATAAATAAATATTTGTGTTACAGTAGCAGCATCTGATCCGAGGTGTGTGATAACAAAGAAGCACCGCCGGTTTGAAGCCTACTGTTGCATGATCTGTAGATTCACTTTTGTCACAATCTTTCAGGCGCTCACACATTTGAAAGCGATACACAGGTATATAGAAAGTCGCTGACATGTAGACAACATAGCATTTCTTTGTGTAGTGTACTGTAAAATGCTACACTACTTTTTTTATTGTTCATTTGGTACATCACAGATAAAAAGATTAAAACCCTACTACAGTCCGTTTCACCCTTGCTGGATCTCTAGGGGTTTACTTATTCGAATGGAATTGTCATATTGTTCCAACCTTCTACGTTAAATTACTGGACCGCAAATTGTAGAAGCACAAACTTTAGCTCCTGACCTAAACCACTTAATCATTGGACTGTAAAGTGAGGAGCACAAAATTTCGCTCTTAGACCGCAAAATATAGAAGCACCTTTTAACCCCTGAATTATTGGCAGTTGCGAAACACAAAATTATCCGCCAAATTTTATTGGACCGAAAATTGCAAAGATGCGAGATTTTGCGATTTTGGTTTCGTAAATGTTGCGAAGAAAACGCTTCCTTCTGGAACGGAAAGTGAAATTCGACTCCGGGCTGGTAAATCGGGACTCAGTGCGACTCCGTGCCTCTGCTGTAACAATTCTTCCTCAAGAGAGTGTGTTGCAGTGACCAGGGGTGCCGAAACCCGGGGTATATCCCCCCAATAATTTGACTGCATCCCCCCCGATAATTTGACTATGGTCTGCATTTGAGCGCTGGATGATCTTTGGACTTTTCATTGTTTTTTTTTGGTCTTAACTTGATTTCGAGGACGAAAACTCTATAAGATGGGTGAAGACCTTTTTTTTTTTTTTTTTTTTGGTCTTCACTTGATTTGCTCTAAATTGTTGAACGTTTGTCATATTTGATTCACGTGAAAAAAAAATAGTGGCCAAGCATCATCCCCCCAATGTTCGAAATAGGGCAAAATTGGGGTAAAATTGCAAATTATCCCCCCAATGCTCAACATAAATCGGCACGCCTGGCAGTGACTCGTTACACACTTTATCATAATGCACCGATTAGGATGAAGATATGTATAACAAGCAGCCGTGTCCTATTTCATGCTTGGAAGATTTCTGATTGTTAGTGCTAAAATAATAGTCCCTGTACCAAGATATTATTTGCCGTACCGATTGTTGCTGAAAATACCCTTGTACTCCAATAATGGTCTTGATTGACGTTGGTTTTTTTTTAGTTAGGTCCTGATTTTACTCCAATGTGTAATTTTGTATTTACTGTTTCAGAACGAACAACAAAATACTTATTCAAGACAAAGATGTCTTCGATAACCTTGATAAGGCTATGGAGGTGCCTCCTGTTCCCTTACCGTGGCATGTTGCTAAAAAACTAGTGGAGCAAGCAAAGCATCCGGTATGTTTTTGTTGGCAAATGCGTATTATTATTTTTTTGGGGAGAAAGGGGAAACGGAGGCAAAGAAATTATTTGAGGAACACTAAATGCTGAAAATTTCAAGACGAAAAGTATAACAAAACGCTTGTTAATCAAAAAAGAAAAGAGTTTTAACGATCGAAAAATGTGTAGAAGATGATAAAGAAAGAGGTTCAAGAGCGTGCATTTTAAACTTCTGACTTTTCTATATGTAAAAAAAGCGGAAATCTAAGACACACTTTTTCAAACAAAAAAATTCTAAGAAAGACGAAAGAATGGAATAGAATTTTGTCTTTTACGCATTTTCTAATCCTTTCCCTCTACGTTTGAGTTAGCTTACCTTTACCGCATTTCGTACCTAATTTTGCCTTTTAAGCTTTCCTTCTAAGTCATCTGACGCAGGTTTTGCATGTCTTAATATTTTTCGGGGCTTTTTGGCTGGATTGATTGTTAGAGGTTAATTTTTAATCAGGCTTTCCATGTGCCTGTAGCCAAAGCGCACGTTATCATTGGCTTTTATTAGCTTTCTCTTTACGTATCCTAAGTTGGACATTTTACAGATTTTTTACAGTATTATGCAACCGTGTTCATGACATCATTAAGGTTGCTGACGTCAAAACGTCCAGTTTGTCATCGCGGTATTCTGTGCTCTGAGATGAATTACAAGATGACAAACTGTGTTAGATGACGTGTTTAAACCTTATTACGTCATCAAATTCTCGTGATGTAATCCTCAGTAAAGTGTTTTCGTATCTGCCGCATTGTACGACATTTTTTCCTAAATCCTATTCTTATCGTGTTTCACTTGACTTCTGTATCACCTCCATATTGCAAGTCAGCAAGCAAATTACAAGATGACAAACTGTGTTAGATGACGTGTTTAAACCTTATTACGTCATCAAATTCTCGTGATGTAATCCTCAGTAAAGTGTTTTCGTATCTGCCGCATTGTACGACATTTTTTCCTAAATCCTATTCTTATCGTGTTTCACTTGACTTCTGTATCACCTCCATATTGCAAGTCAGCTTTAGTGGTTTTTAGACTAATAGATTTGTGCCTTTAATGCTGCTTTACTACAAGCGCAAAAACTGTAGTTTGGATAGTGAGGAGTTACTAGTCAGTCATAAAGAAAGCTTCTCATTATTCTAAGTTTAAAAGTTTTTTAGCGCAACGTTTGTCTAAGGTGAGAAACTACTTTCTTCGGCTATGCCAACCACAACCAGGCTGCCAGAACTGGCGCCTTTTATCAAACTTCGTATTTATTTTTGGTCGGCACAAAAAAAGGTCTGCCATACCCCAAAAAGCGTTCTTTGAAGTAGACCCTTGTCACTTTGTTAAGTCGGTTTGAAGTGAAAAAAGAGGATAGATTGAAGAAAGGGTTTTGTCGAAACATCGTAGGCATCGGGACTGACTGCTGTAGTTAGCTGACAGCCAGCTTAAACTTAATCCGTAATTAGTTATTTCGAAAGCAAAGGTTTAAACGAAGAGGTTTTTTATATGGAAAACTTACAGTTACTACAATCAGTTTCACAACACCAAAAAATTTCATTTTGCTTTTTTTTATCTGTGGTGCTCATTTAACGAGCGGCTAAATTAGCCAATTCTCCCGACCCTTATTTTGTGTGCAAAAGCGGTGGAAGACTTCTCAGGTCAAAAATTACTGCCGCAGGTGCCCAGAATTTCAATTTTCAATGCAAAGTGTGAGCATTTGTTTCAAGAAAAAAACCTTAGCAAATGGATAAGGCGTATGAATGCCAATGGTTTACTACTACTGATAAAAGAAGCTGCGCCAGTTTCCCATGCCCAACGACATGGAAATGGGCTCCACGAACTCGTAAAAAATTTTTCATGTATTTGAGCTAGTATAATATGTAATTGACTTGATTTTTTCAGGATGATACAACCCCCCCGCCAACCTACGTTATCCCACCCGGTTCTCTGACGTCTTCAACAATAGCGAGTCCTGTTGCAACTCAACCACCTTTTGATAGCAACGTGCCAGATCAAGGTAATCAAGACCCTTCTTTTTTGTTTCCAATCGGTTTTAATGTAATGATTCAATTTTGTATGCATTGGTTGCGACCTAAAGGACCACCTTGCGTTTACAAGCAGATTTTTAGTGATGAACAGTTTGGTTTGGTGCTAGCAAGCATATCTTTCCACGAATTGTTACTACAGTGAAAGTATTTTTGCACTAGAAAACACTAAAAAATGAGAATCTTGGTTATCGTCAGTATACTGACCAGCCAACAAACTCCTCCCTAAAGAGATTTAAAATAAGCAAAAGCAGCCGAATTAAAACCGATATCGACTTGGGCAAGCGATGAACTAAATGCTGCTGTAAGTGGTAGTAATGACGTGTTAATGCTTGCAAGACAACTTTTAGGTAATAACGTTTTAATGTTGCAAGGTCCCCAAAATGCAATTACTGTAATTAAGGCGTATTGTAAAAGTTACAAAATTTACGTCAAACATTGATAAACTTGACTAAAACAAGTTTCCTGATTTTTTTTGATGTTGACTTTTCATCGTTTCTTCACTAAAATTTATATGCAGTGCTTTTAAATCGATTTTGGCATGTTTTAAGGTAGTTTAGAATTGATTTTGAAAAACTTGCTTGTTTCAGCGACAACGGACGGCGTCGGAACGACCACTGATAATAGTGCGAAGACATTAGGCCAAGAAACTTACCCAACTTTTGGTAGGTTTGCTAGATATATAATGAAATGAGTGATAAAAAAGTCCGAAGTAACTATTTGTAGACTTGTATTCCGAGTTCATCCGGTGTCACCGACGGGTTGGACGGATCTTTTTATTCTATTCCGTGATGTATTGCATTAACAAAAGCCCTGGGGATGGTGTTTATGGCCGTTTACGGCCGAGGTCCCGAAAGTGACCAAACTCCTACGTACAAAATCCCGAATTTGACAAAATCCTGAACGGACAAAATCCCAATTAGACACAAACCCGAATGGACAAAATCCCGAATTGAATAAAATCTAGGACAAAATTCCAAATTGGACAAAATCCAGAATAGACAAAATCCCGAATTGAACAAAATCCCGAACGGACAAAATCCTGAATTGACTAATTCCCGATTTGGACAAAATCCAGAATGCACAAGATCTCGAACGGACAAAATCCCGAATTAGATAAAATCCCGAACGGACAAAATCCCGAATTAGATAAAATCCCGAACGGACAAAATCCCGAATTGGACAAAATCCCGAACGGACAAAATTCAGAATAGACAAAATCCCGAATGAACATAATTCCGAATTGGACAAAATCCTGAATGTTCACCAAAGTTGTCTCAATAAATATTTTAAGTCTAAAGAGAAACTGTTGTGAGTGATTTTTGATTTCTTCGGTAGTGTTTGGTCGTTCACTCGTCATTTTGGCTTGACTGTATTTTAATAATCACTCACACTAGCTTCTTTGTCTACTCAAAATATTTATGGTGACTACTTTAGTAAACTTTTCTCCCGCTTATCCCACGTAGAACGGCACTGTTTAATTCGTTTGATCGCATGTGTTGACGCCTAATTAATAAATTGGTTTCAATTCAAATTGATCGACAGCAAAAGTTAACTTGAGCGTAAATTAATTTTATTCTATGTAAAAACAAGTAGTTTGTTCTATTTGTTGAAATGCTTTAACAAGATGTTTAGCCTAAAACGTTCAGCGTAATTGAAAAAAAAAATGAATAAAAGCATAAAAGTTGTAAATTTCTGAATAAATCTGTTCTGCGCTCTACTTGAATTCGTTTCAGAAACAAAAAATTTCACTTCACTCAACTGCAGCATTAAAACATATGACGATTATAACACATAACCATTATAACACTAACAATTGTTATAACCAACAATTATAACACTAACCATTGAACAGTTTTCTAAACTTCATTGCTCTTTTGCGAGTTTTAATTTAGCTCAAAAGCAAACGTTTTAGCAACGGTAAAAATATCCATATGGAAAAAAAAAATCCTTTTCAGGCTGATTGTTTGCGGGCCAACTTTCTCTTAATTGATTATTCTTTCGTCAAAAACAAAACTCGCTGATTTATTCTAAATATTAACCTAGTTTCTTTTTCTGCAAACTGGAGGAGCTGACGGCAAATGTGACAAGTGCGAGGTTTTCGCTACGAGACAAACTGCTTGGGAAACTGCAACGTTTTTTTACTTAATCGCTTTCAAAAAAAATACTGGACAAATATAAATTCAAAAGTACACAAGACAATTTTTAAACACAGGTATTTACACGCATTTGCTGAATTTTTTCCGTTCGGCAGGAATCGACCCGTTACCCTTGCGAGTTTCAGTATGATATACCGCTGTGCCATGTGCAAGTGCTTGACTTAGTTGCTTTGTTTTTGTTTACGCGTTGTTTTACTTGGGCACAACGGCATAAACAAATGAACCGCATGCAGCTTTGCTGGCAAAACGCAGTTGCAGTGCGTTGTTCTTTGAAACCTTGTAAGTATGAAGTAAATTTATAGTTAGTGCTTATAAGCCAGTCAGTACACTCTTAATCCGGACTGTGTATTTTTTAAGTGGGTAAAATTCGGGATTTTGTTTTTCTGGATTTTGTCCAATTCGGGATTTCATCCATTCGGGATTTTGTCCAATTCCGGATTTTGTTCATTCAGGATTGTGTTGATTTCGAAAAATTTTTCCGTTCGGAATTTTGTCCGATTCGGGATTTTTTTCCGTTCGGGGCTTTGTCCAATTCGGGATTGTGTTTTTCTGGATTTTGTCCAATTCGGGATTTTGTCCATTCGGGATTTTTTGCGTTCGGTATTTTGTCCAATTTGGGATTGTGTTTTTCTGGATTTTGTCCAATTCGGGATTTTGTGTATTCTGAATTTTGTCCATTTTGGGATTTTGTTCGTTCAGGATTTTGTCCGATTCGGGAATATGTCCGTTTGGAATTTTGTCTTTTTTATAATTCGAATCTTGGAGCAATGAAGTTTATCTTTTTTTTCTTAGAACTAAAAATAATTATTCCCCATCATATCTTTACAGTATTGGACTTGCTTGATTGCATAGCAAAAGATCGCTGCTGTTTTTTGCAAACATTTATTGGTTTTGAAGCATTTGTGTTGTCTTTTTTTGCTATTAAAGGTTCGTAACTTAAGTTTTTGTATTTGAAAAAGTATGTTAACCAACGCCATTTTTATTATCAGACTCCCCAATGGCTTGCATTATATCCGCATTGACTGGACACTTCAGCAAGGGTGTGGCCCAAATAAATTTTGACGAAGACTGTTCCAAATTAAACGCTACTTTTGCCGACGGGACAAACATCATTGCAATGGTTCCAGATCTTTCCAGTACCACCAGTTCTATTGAAATTCCATTTACAGGTATGGCTTGTTCATAATTGGGTAACCGTAATTATTTTCCAAGATACTTTATGCAAGAAACAGCAAAGAGATCTTTCGCTTTTCGAATCAAGCTGCTAGTTGCCTACCATAAACAGTCATTTGATTTCACACTGCTCTTACACTGAGCGTCAAGCAGGAAAGCTGTGAATATCAGTTTTTCTAACTTTGTTTTCACCCGACCTAGAATCGAACCCGAGTCTACCTTTTCAGTAGCAGATGTTTTATTCAAAAGACCACAGATTGCTCTCACAAAACATTGAAGGGATCTTTCGGTCTTCGAGCCAAGCTGTCAACCACTTTAGGAGTAAACATTACACTGCTTTTTAATGGACGTTATTTAGGAAGCTGTGGATGTCTTAAAAATTTATTTGGTGATTTTCCTGACTGGGAATCGAACTGTGGTCTACCACTTCAGCAGTAGATGCTCAAGCGGTCCGACTTGTCAGTTTTAAAAGTTTTCGAGTTAATTTGGTTCATTCAGCATTTAGTTTCGTTCTGATTACCAATTATATTAGTATGCCGTGCGTAGCTTGGGTGTAATTACAAGAGCTCGCGTTTGAAAATTGTGACCATGACGTCATTCGGTGACGTCAATGGACTGACCTTTTGCGCACTTAATATAACGATGTGCTCATGTATAATGAAGGATCTTGCTTCGTTTGCCAGCTTGTAATGGCGCTGATTTGAAAAGCTTAACAGTAAAAGATGTTTTTTCGCGTTGGTTTAAGTCGATATTGAATGCAAGCATGTGGGTTATTAATTTATCCAACGCATTGCGAATGCTACGATGATTTAAAGTGACACGTTGACTCTTTAAGAAACGATGCATAATGTGGTACATGAACAAAATAAATTGGTCAAATTTTTTTGTCGTAAAATGCCAATGATTATCCCTAGTTTATTTCAAAGCATATCATGTTATGTTACAACTAAGATAATATTTAGTTCATCGTATGCAAAATTGCAGAGGCTCTTTTCTTTGGACTGTTACAGCATCATTTTTAAACCTGTAAGATGGTTGTATTTATAATAGTTAGGCAGAATGGATATACGTTGAGATAGTATAAAAATCGATTGTATGCCTTACATGGAATGAGAAGAAAATTTGAACTTGCAAAATTTTCGTAGGTTTGGCCATTTTTACGTGTAGGATTCAGTCCAACGAGAAAAGCATGGCTTGATGCAACTAGGAGGGATTGTGAAGTAGCATGAACCGTGCAAATTTCATGTCGTTATCTATTGTTTTTTGATAGGTGATATCGATGAACCTTTGAAATTTTTTGTTGATAAAACCTTATCAAAAAATGGCGACACCTCTGCGGTTGAGACGGTTACTCTTCGATCCAACCGGCCTCAGTATGCGAGAAAGTTGTTTTCCGAAACAATACAAGGTGACAAAACTTCAGCTTCTATGCGAGTATCTATCAAATTAGGGACAGTTGAACTAGCCTTAAACCCAATCTGTGTTATTTTTCACCGTAAAAAGGCAAATTAAGGCAAAACAAATTAACATCAAATTGTAGATCAAGGCACGTTCCATTGTATGAAATTGAAATTTTTTGCCCGTTTTGCAATCTTTTTCCGATTTTTCGTACTTACAAACAATAGGTTGTTTGCATTTGACAGAGTATTTGAATCCATCAGCTCCCTTCGTGTAATACGACCTCTTTGTTCAATTGAGCCATGTTGTTATCTTTTGTTCTAAATGCTTCGTTTTGGGAGTAGCTTATTTTGTTGCCCTTACCCCCCAATTCTTGATAGATAGATAGACCCCTGTCGCCCGATTCCTGACAGTTAACGATATCATTAATCGTATTCTTGTCGAATGAGCAGTGTATTGGTGGCCACTTTAGAAATGATGCTCAATTCTGAATTTGCTTGACTTGGTTTTGTTATTTTGAATCGTGTGAGTTTTTCTGCGGATTGTTTCATGCTAAATTTGCTTGAAATTCCAGCTGCTGCCTCGGAGTCCAAAAAGCCCCTGGATGCCAACAATAACCAAGAGGCGGATATCCCTGCAATCACAGAAGTTAAATCCCTGGCTGAAGGACATGAAGGTACTTGTCAACACGCGAGGGAATCGAACTCAGACTCACGAGGTTGAGAGTTCGGTCTCGATACAGTTGCCGATTTTGCAAAAGCTTGTTATTCAATTTTATTTCAGATTTGATTATTTTTAACTTTTACCATTGACCCGGTTATCAACTGCCACCTATGGTTTATCGCTTTGGTTTTAATTTGGCAATCTTTTGCATAAATCTAACCACATGGTTTTTTTATAGACTGAAAATGACTTAATTGCAATTTCAAACGTCTCGTATTAAATAGAATGTTCCAATTTATCTTGGTTCTGTTTTTTTCAAAACTTATTATTTAAGTTTGCTACAAGATAGTAAAAAACATCATCATCTTCGGTGCATTTCTCTCGAATTGAAAGACGATTTCGTAAAAGGCACAAATTTCTTTTCTGTAGGATGGCGCAATTTTTACAATATTGTTGTACTCATACTTCCAGGCAGCTTCAGTGCAGGTTATAGTTAAAATATTCATGGGCGTATTATTACCATTAGTTTTTGCGTGTTTCAGAGAACGAATCGGAATCATCGAAAGCGAACAAACCAGCAAAGAAATCAGTGCGCTTCTCAGTCGGCCATCCCGACAGCGACGATGAGAGAGCAGCTACGCCAATCAGTCCCGAGATTTACGGTGAGACAGAAAGTGGACCAAGTTACACTTTAAAGTAGCTGCAGTAGCATTATCTTATGTGCATCAAACATTGGAACACTTCAGTCTGCAAAGATTCTTCATTTTCTGGTCATTTCTGGTATTTTGTAGCTTCAGCAAACAAACTTGACCTTGTATTTTCTCTGGTGGCAACACTGCGTCCAATTTATTCAGCCTAGAATTGAACTCGAGATATACAATTCGAGAGATGAGTATTGCACCTGTAGGTCGATAGGATCCTACAGTATCATTGTTCGTCTAGATCCTACACACTATTGATTGGCTTTTCATTGGGTTGAAATGTTGTGTACGAAGTATGTTCATTTCAATGGACAATGAGAAAATATCAGGAGAGGCACTGTTTATTTCCATACAGCTCACAAAACTTAGTCTCCTCCAAAATTACTACCGCCCGCATCTACACACTTCTTCATGCGTCGTTCCTATTCTTGAAAATCTTTTCAAAGTCTTTCTTATAATTTTCCGATGTCTTTTTCAGCTCCTCAGTTGACTGAAATCCGATTCTTCCGAGTTTTTTTCGTCGTAGGAACAATTACAAGTCGCATGGGGTTAGTTCAGGTCTGTAGGGTGGGTTTTGTACCGTTTTCATTCCCCTATCGGCCATTCAGGTGGTCACCAGCGCTGACTTTTAATGTGGGGCATTATCCTGGTGGAACCGCCATTGACCACTCATCCACTGCTGATTTCTCTTCTTTCATACAAACATGCCGCAGATTTTGTGGAGCTTTAGATCTTGGACAAGAATTGTGTCTACTGTGCTAATACCAATAGCTTCTGGTAGCATCCTCACAGACAATTGACAGCCTTTCACCACCAACTTGTGCATTTGCTGAATGTTTTCCTGCTAACGTGCGCTTTTTGCTGCTGCAGATCGAGTTCATCTTCAACCTGCTCACTTCTTTAAAAAATTTGTTGAACCACCGGTAAAAAACTTGCTTTGCTCATTTGTTTATCTCCATAATCGTCGTTTAATATTTCGTATGCTTCTTTGCTTGACTTTCTTTAGTATAGCGCAAAAATTTAATGCCATAACGTTGCTCCATGTTTTTCTGCATCTTGCTGCGTGCTCACAGATAGGCAAACCTCGTCAGATAGGTTGCAAAATAGTCAATACTGCACTAAGACTTATTCAGATAGCAAGTTGCGGCCGGCCATAATGTAGAATATATGTTTGTGTGTTTTACCATGAAGCAGTTTTTTAATGGAATCATATATAGTGTCTCTCCTGATATTTTCTCATTACTTATTGAACACTCCTCATACACTATACAATTATTACAGTACCGAAAAAGAGCTTATTGCGTAATTTTACGATTTTTTTTCAGACCAAGAAACCGGTGTGAAAATGAAAGATGTGCCAACCATTCATGGTATGTTTTACATGCTTAAAAGCTTCTTTTTTTTTTGAAAAATCGTGATAAATAAATGTTTAATTTTGGAAGTTCAGAATAACATCGAGTAGGAAGTATCCTTGGAGAGTGGGAGCGCGGTTTCACTTTCGATTTTACGCAAAGACTTCAGTAGATGCACGTTTATTTACCTTCGAAAACCAAAAAGTAGCTGCCCTGTTAAAAACTCTTCGCCACTTTTTGTGGTTTCTTCTTCACAGCCATAAACGCACTTCAAAGGATTTCCTTTACCGCCGTAGTCGATTCTGTAAGATCATGCACCGGTACGTATTTTTGTGAATGATTTTAAAATTTACCTTTTTCCGTTGTGTTTTTCTCGTTAAAAATAATTCTTTCACTGTCTCTTGACCCAAACAATTTGGTGAATAAAGATTTGATTACAATTAGATAAAACAAACCCAAACGACTTTGTTTTCCTGGAATCTTTATGAAAGTATTTCACAAGTGTGCAATATTCTTCTGATAGTTAAATAAGGCTCAAAAATTTTTATTTTCAGTTTCAAACCCTGTTGGAGAGCCTGTGGAAGATAATGGAGATAATGGTACGTCATAGTTCGTAAATATTGTTTCATGTCGTTGTTAACGAAAGTAAATCAATGTTGTGCACGTTATGCAGTACCAAAAAGAACTTACAAACTGGCGTTTTGTAACTGTGAACGGATTGTAAATACCAACATCCACGTTGTGAAACGTTATTCGCCAGTGGAATAAGTGCATGCATTGTAGTGATTTTGCGACATTATTAAGTAAAACTTTGTATCGCTTTCTCTAGGGAGATTTTGCATGTCTAAACTCATTCAGTAGAATTATTTAATGCATTATAATTTTCGGATTAGTTTTAATTAGATTTAATCTTTAACCTATCCCACAACCAACTGACTTCAATTTTTATATCCAGGTCTACAGACAGTTATTAGCGACCTGATGAGCACTGCCTCCAAAGGAAGGTACGACAGAATGTTTTCGAAGTTTTCCAACTTGTTAACCTGTACCGATATTCCCATTCCATATTTTCGATCTGGTTACCAAGCTGATTGACGTTATGATGACATCATGATGGCGTAGCCTACCTCAAATAGTTTCAGATTACACATCTAGATGAACACGACACAGTGCTGACTAATAATTGTTTTTAATTTTGTTGGTATGTGCTATCATTATCACGTCACACTTCTGCATTTGTTCAAAGCGGAATTAGGTTTTTAGATGTGGACTTTTGTGGCGGTTAAATGGGTAATTTTTTAAGTTTTTATCCGTTCCGCAGGATAATTGCTCCCACTTCTCCTGTCTCCTCTACCTCTGCAATCAGCGCATCCATTCCACAAGTCGGTTCCTCCCCCGCTCTCCTCAGTATGGGCCTCCCCACCTCCACCACTGGGTCTCTCACAAGAGTTCAGGTGAAAATTACGATAGTTTTTTTTTGTATTCTTGCGAGGACATTAGTAAAAGGCGGAAAAGTAGGAAAATGCTGAAATCATGCTAAAAGGTGGGTTAGGGTGAGGATTTACCGTAACCGCTTTTTCCTACTTTGCCGCCTTTAAGTATTGTCCTTTTTCCCTAAAAAAGAAAATGTCCACTTTTCTTACTCGACTATTCGGTGAAGTTTTGTGGTATTTCAGTTGTCGACTCGGAAACCCTGCGAATTCAATTTCTAACTGGATCAAACCAAAAATAATAAAAATTGATATTCACAGCTTTTCTTGACGTTCAGCATTAAAAAGGACAAATCGATGCGGCGGAGGTGGACAGGCCGAAAGACTGAAAGGTTCCTTTGCTGTTTCCTGTTCAAGACGTTTTGGTACAGAAGGGTGTAATTATGATAATACAATTATATACCTATTTTTCAGTCTTGGAGTCCATCTGTGGCCCCATCCCCATTTTCGGTTGCGTCGATGCGGCGCCCCTACACCGCACGAGGCTTCACTTATGCAGAGAAAATTCAATACATGAAGCAACAAAACGACTATGATGCTGAGTTTGTGTCAAAACATATCCGAGAAAAAGGTGGGTTTTGCCAGAGCGCTAGCAGGTACACTACAGTGGTACATGCAGTACATTGTTTTGGCACTTTCTGGTGTAGGCGCCTCTCGTTAAAACATAACTTTAACGTCTTGAGAGGGGGTAAAGCATCCGGCTAATTACGGTAGTTTAGAATGGCTTAAATTGAAATACAGTTTTTGAAATTTTTTGTTCTATTTTGGGACTGCGGTTGCAAAGATATTCAACAAATACATAGAGATATCCCCCCTAAACAGTTTTTGGAAACCCTGAATCTGTTCTCTCAGCCTGAACTTCCGGGGAAAATGAGAGACGGAATAATATTCATCCTTCCAGTAACATCCCGTGACTAATCCAATTTTGATAAACCTCCCCCTTTTTTCTGCAAATTTAGGCTGGGAGAACAAACTCCAGGGTTTTCAAAAACGTTTTTAGGGGAATATCTTCTTGCATTTGATGAATATCTTTGCAGCCATAGTCCCAAAATAAGAACAAAAAATTTCAAAACGTTTATTTTGATTTTAGCTATTCTAAAGTACCGGAATTGACTGGATGCTTCACCCGTTTTAAATCTTGTCAATTCATGGCTAACCTCGTTTGTATTTGGCCAATAAATTTGGAATATTTTATTGCGACAAACTCTTTTAGTGTGCTACGGGCATAAAAGTTGGAAATAACAATCAGTTTTAATGATAACACAACATCATTCTCTTAATAATAATTTAGTTGTGATGTTTTGACCTTTGCTGGCCAGAGCTTTTATAATTAATCGTTTGCGTGCTACCTGGCCTAAAGGCTACCAGCGCGGAAGCCTAAGGAAGAGTCACCAGAACGGCGACTACTAACTTATAAAAGCTGATCTAGTATAACCAGGCCAGATAGCACGCAAACGATTAATCTTTCTCTTAGTTTTATTGATATTTATTATTTCCACAGGCGCTTCTAAGTCGAAAGGTTCTGATGATGCAAAAGCAAATTCCGACGGAGAGGAACGGATGACACTCCGAAAGCGGAGTAAGAACCGAAGATATAGTGAAGAGGAATACAGAGAGGATGAAGATAGCGACTCCCAAGAAGCTTCGCTGACAGAAAACGCTGCCCTGGTTAGTGGTTTGAAAGATCAAGCAGTTTATTGGCAGTTTTGAACTGCTTTGTTACTCCGAAACTAATTTATTTTTTATTCTAATTTACATGTTTTGATTGAAAACGAAACGGCCAAAACACTAAAGTTTTTATGTCACAGTTTAGCGTATTTAATGAGGTTTGTTGCCAAAAAACAAACCTGACATACTGCCGATGAATTTGATAATGTGGACATTTTGTGGACAGACAATATGTTTAGATAGAATTTTTGACCAGGTATTCGAAAAATCTAGTATTTCGTGTTAGAGTTTCGGTAGCGCAGTTCGACAACTAGTAGATACAATTTTTACAAAATAGTTTCGATTTGAAAGGCGAAAAATGAAGAAGAAGCCGAGACATCGCTACAGACAAAATAGTGCTTACAGCATACAGACTGAAGGCACACAGGAATTTTTTCAGCTATTTTTCTAGTTTCTGTTATGGGATAAATACAGGCTTCATTTAAAACAAACAAAAGGATCTGACGATAATATTATGAAGTATTGTTCTGCTACTGCGCTGTAATAACGTGTGGTTGCTTTCCATACTTTTTTCAATAATTCCCAAGTCTTTTTATTCCAGGCCGCAGCATATACATCTCTTATTCAACGAGGTCTGTTCAATGCCAACATCTTTCCTTCTGAATATTATGGCTCCGGGGAGTGGGCAAACACTGCGTTTGAAACCTTGAAAAACTTGCAGCCTTTACTAAAATCGCAAGAGGTAGGAATTTAGTATCGGTACAACGTCGTTTCACTGTTTACCTAGCAGTTATGAGTGGAGCGTCTCCCTCTGATACGGTAGAGTTAGGTTTGATTGCATTTCAGATCAAACTAAAGACTTAAAATTTACACCCATACTTTTCGTGCATGATGTTCAACTTGAAAAAGACACTTTTTTTAAATATACGTGGCTAAGTTGACTAAGAACTGAGTTTGAATACTGCAAGCTGTTAAATATTTAGCACATCACTGATAAAAACATTAAAAAGCCTACAGTCTGTTTCATTCTGAACGGAATCGTAAGAACCGTGAAGATCCCGCTAAGGGTGAAACAGACTGTAGAGTTTAATCTTGTTATCTGTTGTGTGCTAAATATTTGATGCTTCTCTGACTGCAACTGTTATTAAAGACAGAGCTGGACAGCGCTGTTTCGAGCTTTTAGCTCTCATCAGCAGCCCTCAGCTTCTCTAACAAAGTTATTCCCCAGCTGGACAATTAAACATTTCGGAGAACACTGATGCATAAAACAGTTTTACTACTAGCTGTTATGTAGATTGTCATTACCACATTTGCTTTCTTAGGAAACATCTTCCACTCGCGTTTCTTCAAGCGAAATTTCTCCATCTCGTAAAGCTGAGGCGGCAGACTCCAACAGGTCCTTTGTAGATTCGAAAGAATCTTTTAGTGACGGTAAGGTTTTATAGCAGGCAATAGAATCATTCTCAACTTCAATTGAAAAAAATGATTAACTGAATTCTTCGCAACGCGTATTTAAACTTAAATAATGAGATGAGTACGGCTATTTCGAGATGATACATTTTAGAAGCAATCGCCGCTACGATATTAAGAAATAATCATAAAAACAATAACTTTCGACACTTGTGTTTTGGAAATTTGGTCTTTATAAGGCGTGAGAAAGTTAGGAAAAAGTTACTTGAAACTATTTTTCAAACTGATTGTTATTTCAGATGAAAAATATCAATGATAATGCGAGCCTCATTTGTTTTATTTCAAATGTAAAGAAATATAGCAAATTTGATATATTGCCTTTTACAGATAATGTGTCGATGATCAAAAAAGCGACTCGCACGAAGCCGTATCAACCTCGGAAACGCTATAAGTCGAATAACGAGTCCAGCAGCTCAGCTGATGACCCTGGGAGTCCGCCCAAGAGGAAAAAACATCGCAATCACTCAAAGTTACAGACACTTAGCACTCCGGTCCATTCGGATTCACGACTCCCAAGCGGAGTCACACTCCATTCCGCAACTATGGATTCGGAGTCGTTTGTAACAAGTGATCCGTGGGTCGGGCAGCAGCCGCCTAGGACCAAGACAGTTGTGGAAAAACTTCCTAGCCAAATGAAAGTTCCGCTATCACCGCTGTTGAGTGACACGGAAAAAGACCACATACAACAGCACCACCACACACGTCATTTAAAGACCGAACCTTCCTCTACCCTCACTGTCAGCAGAATAAGAAGCTTAAATGAGCCTCCCGTCAAGCATCTATCCGTATCTGCCCTTTCATCACGGAGCATGGGAGCAAAATGTTCATCTGACCCAAATTTAAGTTCAAGGTTAGTGTGATTCATTGTCCTGTTAATTGCACTTTTATTCGGAATTGTAGATGACAATCCGCAAAGAAATTCATTGACCGGCGTTCTCCGAGCTGCAAAATTTGTTTTGTTGATGCAGTAAAACCACCTCGAGACTTCAATTGCATGAAGCAATGTGCAGTGTGTCGTGATATTGTGTTTTCATATTGGTTTAGATGTAGCTGCTCCAATTTTCTATATTGAATGGCTTTTTGAAAATCAATGTCGTAAATTGAAGAAAAAAAACGGTTTTTTCGGTTTTAAAATGTAATCTTTGATTTTACTATTTTGAAAAAGTTTTTAAAGACCTTGAAGTTCTTTGGATTTATGATGAAAGAAGAACGAGATCTTATAGATACCACATTTTTTTGCAGAGTCAAAAATTCGACAAAACATCCATTAAAATCGTATTTAACGATATATTTTAAGCAATCGTGAGCTAAAATTGACAAGAGTAATGCATGGATTAATTTGTTGAAATACAATTAAATCTTCTAGTATTAGTTCACTTTCAAAATTATCTGGTATCGTTTTGATTTATATTTAGCGATATATTTTAAGAAATTGCGAGCTAAAATTGATTTCACTATTTTGCAAAAGTTTTTAAGGACCTTGGAGTTCTTTGGATTTATAATGAACGAAGAACGAGGTCTTATAGATACTAAATTTTATTTGCTGATTGGTTTTTATAGAGTTGAAAATTTGACAAAACATCCATTAAAGTCATGTTTAGCGATATATTTTAAGAAATTGCTGGCTGAAATTGACAAGAACAATACATGGATTAAATAGTGGAAACACAATTAAATCTTCAAGTATTAGTTCACTTTCAAAATTATCTGGTATCGTTTTGACTTTGCGTTGTGCGTAGCAGAGCAATTTGTTAAACTGTTAGTTTAACTTTAATTTAATAGCAGCGTTTAAATTATCTTTACACATTGGGAATGAGAGTTTCAACTTTTCAAATAATTTACATCCCTAGATTATAGCGATTTTCAATCTGTAGATTTTATGTGATTGCTTTGTAGCATTGTTGCAACATAATTTGCATGCTTTATTACTTCAGCACACCAGACAAATCTTCTTCACATTCACAACGTCATATCGCCAGGTTAGAATTGTAATTTGCATGCAGCTTGCTTGATTACAATGTTCTTGGTATTGGCTATATGGTATATTAATTGCTAAGCTAATATTGCAATTCATCAGCCGTAGCAGCATATTTTTTGAAGTAGATTGTGATAGAAGTAGGAACTCGAAATTTCCAGACGGCCGAAACTGTGAGAATCATATTAAAACGGAACAAATTTTAATCCACATCTGTGGCGCTTTTTATTCGCTCAGTACATATCAAACCCCAAGTAATGCAGTTAGCTTTTCAATGTGAACAGCCATTGAAACCTGGCTGCTGATGGAGTGGTGATCATACTTTAACTATAACCTGTACTTGCTGTAAATCAAATTTCTAAGTTCAAAGAATGTTTGAGGGTAGCTTGGATGCCAATTAACGGGTTTATATTTTATCGATGTTCTTTTGGTAACGCATAAAATCTAAATAATCGAGTTGGTTGTGATTGACATATAATAATATTATGATTGACTTTCTAAACAAAAAGTTGCAGTCTAGTGAAACTAGATACTGTACAGTACACATTGTACACTACTGTTAGAATCAAAGTAAACTGCGTAGTATGGCTGGTTCTTTCGTGATTCGGCACTTTTTGTCATGAGTCAGCGATGCGCGTGCACCGGTTTCGAGAACTAAGACCAAAAAGTGGACAAGTGAAAACGCTACTTCAGTCGTTGGGTGCCATGTTATCTTATGTTGTTATAGAATGTCAATGGGGAAAACAACGAAGCCGATCAAGCAGGTGAAGATAGAAAGGACACCAGACAACTTGTTGCACGCGAACGACCTTCTCGAACTGATCGATAACGTCACAACGAGCGATTTTGACGCGAAAAAGCTAATCACAGCTAGGCTGAAAAGCAGCGAGCCAGACACCGAAAAGCCCATGACAATGCTGGTAAGTTGGTGGGATCCCCATGTTGCGATAATTACGTTTTTGTTTGCGATCTTTTGTTTTTGCCAGAAAACAGCAGAGTGACCGCGCGGTTTTCGAGCCACACACGATGGAGGCTTATAACGTTGTCTTATTTTGAGCTGAACGTTAGGCTGTAAGTTTCAACGTAAAAAAGTTTGGATTTGACTGGGAATCGAAACAGAATATTTTAATAACAGACTCTCGATTTACGGAGTCCTTTTTGTTTTTAGATAAGTGGTGATTTTGTTGCGTATAGTTTCTGCAATCTCCTGTTTTCTTGTGCTTTCCGATGTATCTTATTTTCGTATCACTTTAATTGGAATGAAATGATTGGAATTGCTACGAAAATCAAATCGCTGACAAAAGTTTACCGTTTTAACGTATATTCATTATTCATATCTCTTAAGCAAGGACGAAACGCGTCGCGATGGCTTACTCGCCATTCGTCTGTTTATAACCTGTTTATGTGGTATGTAAATATACGTTGAAACGGTCACCTTTTGTCAGTGATTTGATAGTCAAAACTTTTATTAAGTAATTCAAAATGCTACGGAAATGTTTTGATGTTTGAAACAATATTAACACGACTTTTGTTTTAGAGCGGAATGCCCGAGGTATTTCGAAACTGCATTGAAAGTCGCGTTAAAATTCGCCTTGTTGAAAAAGTTTACTCTTGTAAGGTGTGTGGGTTCTCCGTTGATACCTCCCAGGGAGAAGCCACAAGCCAAGGAGGAGTTCTCCCCTTGGATCTCCTCGAAGCCCACGTAATGGAACATTCCCTCAAAGAACTCTATGCCACGAAGTTATGATGTCATAATATTGTATACTAACGTCTCATGCAAATATGAAATTTTAATTTGTTTCGAGTTTTTCTGGGTTTTCGTTTGAGTTAGTATTTTTTCTCAAGATGTACCTTCTGATATGACGTCCGATACCGTATATATTCGCGGTAAACTGTCTTGTGCCCGCCAAGAAGTTCGTTCCTTTTCAATTTACTCTATTTTTCGACTAGTCTGCTAGCAAGGTTGAGTTGCATAGGTACAGTCGTTTATTTTTTGGATGCAAACAGCAAGTACAATGTGGACAAAAAAGATTGGCTAAAAATAATGTTTGTTTGCTAGATATTAAAAATAATGATTGCTTTGAATGTTTGCACTCGATTTGGATGAAATATTTTGTTTAATCTCAACATTAAAACAACTGTAATATGTCTTTTGTTAAACTTCAAAAATTAGTTACATATACGCGGTTAATCTGCAGTACTGATTGCACGAAAACCTGGTGTTGATCTAGTACTCGAATGAGTTTACCATTTCTTTGATGATTAGAACTAGCTTGGTCGGACGAGAACCGTTAGCATTTAATTTCCTTCCATCGTCTAACTTGATCCACATCCTATGTTCAACGTGCATTTAGTTGTTTTTTTTTTTTTGTGTTTCCGCCTGTACGGTATGATAGAATCAGCCTCTCTGCAGTTCCACTGTCTTCCCATCTTAACTCGTATGTTTGCTGTCAAATTGTGAGTTGTTAAAAAACTTTTGTGAAGTTATTAATAAAAAAAAAACAGTTGTGGAAAAGTGGACAATAAGACAGCACAGTGGATGATTCTTGTATCTTTTGAACTGAGGAATTGTCTCTTCCAACATTCCATAGCGAGTTTTTATTCTAAGTCAAATTTTTATGCTTGCAAAATGAGTTCATGTACGTTTAAACTGTTTCTGATTTGTGACATCCAAAGCTCTCGCTTTAACTATTGTCCTACATAGCAGCTGTCTTTGAAGTTGTAAGTGTGTGCTTTGTGTACACCACTCTTAATTGCAAATTAAACAGCCTTGATAGTGCAAATGAGCTGCATTGCCGAGATTTTGACTATGTAACAGGCTAACAACCTCAATATCAATGTTTCACTCGCGTTTTGGGCGGATGCTAATGATTTAACTCCATGTTTATTGCATCATATGTATATGACGTTGACAATGACAACGTTTTCTATACAGTTTTGATGTTTTTGTTGGAATTTGCGTATATAGAATTATTTTTCGAAATTTTACGGAGTTGCTAACTGCACAGTGTAAATGTAGGGCTGCTGGTATCATGAAAATATTTTACCTAATTATTTAATGTACCAGCTACAAGTTTATTTCGGGTAAAGTTTGTTGAGAGCTTTGTTGATGTTTTATTTATTGTTTAGGGACTTGTCAGTGATTAACGTGAACTTCATTGTTGTATCGCAAGAGCGACCTCGGGCGAAAGCTTAGATTTATTGAAATTAATGATTACAAAAAATCCAAATTAATGCAGAGACAATCTCAACCTTTACAAGGTTGAATAGATGAGCTTGAGTGAAATGAAAGACATACTGTAAAATGTTCTGGACAAATTGTGAGTGATTGTTGAACTCCCTTTGTCACTGATTTCTCAATCAAGCTCAAGCCCAGTTCGGTGTTGCAATGCTGGCTGCCCTAAGTTTTTGTACCGAAAGCGCGCAAACCTCCAATCCGTAATAAACCAAGGAGGTCATAGACTCATAATGCTACGCATCGCAATTGTTACGACTTTGTTAGGTCAATATTTTGGACTTAGTAATTTTTGCAAAAATTTTTTGAAATGCGGATCCCTGACTGAGGATTTGTAATAAATGTTTTATAATAATGCCTTTTTTAAGCTAACGACTTACTAGTTTAAGTGTGACAGAGGTTAATACTACTTACAATACAATTGCTGCAAAAATGTATATTGGTAGCAAAAATGTATCACTTTGCTAATATTTCTCAGAGCTAATGGATTTTATGTAGCATTTCTAATGACAAAAAAGATTGGTTATGAACCGTATGCTAACTATGCTTGTTGAATACTTGTTTGAAGAAATGCTCTTTTTCAACTCAGTCTCTGTTTTCGGTGCTTTTGAGCGGTTTAAGTTCAGTTTGTTTTGCCAATTTTGTTGAGTTTATTGAAAATAAATCAATATTGGTACATTTTGTGTACTTAAACCTCACCTAATTAAAAATCTTCGTTAGCCTCTTTGTTTGACATAATCGGAACTTCAATTTGTTTCGCATTGCTTTTTTCGTTTCTTGTGCCAAACAAAAAAACAGCACAATGCTATAACGTAGTAATTTACGGTTATGATGAGAAGCGAGAAGCCTACAGTATCATTATCTATTTTGGTTTTAGAGCAGGAATTAAAATTAAAAGGTTTATTACTTTAAATAAATACCAGAGGTGTAGTCGAGGACACAAGGCTCGAGGCCAAGGACACAAAAAAAATCCGAGGCCAAGGATAGCCTTTTCGAGGACAGACACTCTCGAGGCCAAGGACAGGAATGCTCGAGGCCAAGGACACAAGCGCAAGTGCTCTCCAAAAAAAAAAAGATCTTCACAAAAATTTTTCAAGCGATCTCCACAAAAAAACGTTTTCCAAAAAAATTTTCAAGCGCTTCACAAAATTTTTAAAATTCAAAAAATAGTGCTGTCCTCGAGCCGAGGACAGGCCAATTTTCGAGGACTTGAAGCCTCGAGGCCAAGGACTTCAAAATGTGTCCTCGAGGCCAAGGACGTCCTCGAGGACTCCACCTCTGATAAATACATAAATGAGAAGATTAAATTTTGAGAAAGGCTACGAAAAGGGTCATAGTCAAGAGATTCCTAAACCGAGAGTGCCCAAACCACTATCACGGTGAGCGTAAATCAAATTCAGTTAAGGGGGTTCAGGACCAGAGCACTTGGGACATTGTTTCACAAAATGAATAATGATTTAATGACAATACAGTGTGACAGTAAATGGATTTGAGCCGTCGCGACGCGTTTCGTCCTTGCTCAAGGGACTCTTCAGGCGACAAGGTCAATTTTATTTTATTAGCCAAAAAAACTTTTTTATTGGAATCGGCCCCCCTTGAGAAAATTATGTTTTTTAAATGAGAAGATTATGTTGGGATATTCAAAGAATACCCTGATGCCCCTCACCGATCGCCACTAGTTGCCACATCCTGGAAAAGCCTTTTTTTATGGCCTGAAAAGTTCTTGAATTTTGTTTATACTGCAAGTCCTGGAAAATATCTGGAAGGTTTTTGCACGCTTGTTTGGGACTTAATGAACAACAAAAAAAGGTACCGCACATGAAACAGTTATAGTGAAAATTAAATTTTACGTTCTGTAAAATAGCGTTGGTTCAATACATTGCATTAATAGATTACATTTAATAGATTAATAAATTACATTTAATAGATTACATTAATAGATTAATACTTTGCATTACATTAATAGTCCTGGAATTTAATTTTGTAGTTTTTGGGGCAACCCTGGAGCCGTATCATGCAACGTTACGCAAGAGTTACAGCATTATAAGTTTTGCTTGTTTTGAAGAGCTTACGACGTCGTAACCCTTGCGATGGGTTGCATAATAAAATAACCCCTCAGATAAACACAATGCTTTTGATTGGATGTCTTTCGGAGTGAAGAGGGAGTGTAATCGCGTATAATAATTTTCGTCACTCCGCTCAACTTTGATTCATTATGGTTCTCTAGCAATGCGGGTTGGGGTGTTGGCTAGTAGGACTAGTACCGTAGGTAAGCAATGGCAATAGGCTAAGCCTATACCTGGCCATAAGTTGAAACTTACAGGTATTTTGATGAGAATATTTAAGAAAAGCTAATCATTAGGCTGATTAAAAAAAGAATATGGCGGAATTGCAAATGCTATTAGATCAAGAAATTCCAAGTGGACGTCAAGCTTTGCTAGAAAGTCATCAAAATCTTCAAAAGGTTGCTTCTTACTGTGCTCACAGATACATTGAGGTAAGCTTGATATTATGGTCAATTACGTTGGGCTTTTATTGTGTTTACAGTCAAAGTTACTAGTTGGCAATTGAGTGATTAGTGACTGATACAGTGATAGTGATACCCGCACTGATATCATCCTTGAGCCTGAACCAGGCACTGTTGGTGCTAATCTCTGGCCTACAGTATGATTATGATTGTGATAGTGTGATTTGCTAGTTGTTGCTGCTAGTGCTGAATGTAGATACAGTAACAATTTCAAAATGGGTGTCATTAAGCCTATGAGTCGTTGCTTTTTATTTGAAGCTCTGCGACTTTTGTATGAGGGCGAAAGCACTCTTTCCTTTTCTCTGATCTAAGCTATTTCCCAAATCTAGTCTTAACCCCAAGAAGTGCACGCATGAGAGGAGCAAGAGTGCACACACGCTCATACACAAGTTGCTGAGACTCAAAAACAGAGTGAACAGCTCATACTTATAGACATCCTTTAAAATTATGATCAACCTTTTTTATTGACTGAGGCTGCTGTTGCGTTACTTAATAAGAAAACTGGTATGCCAGCCCTAACCCCAACCATAAACCTAACCCAAACTTCCGTCGTCGGGGGTGACTTTGATCAGCGGGGTGACTTTGATCACCTGGGGTGACTTTGATCTGTACCAGAAAACAACTTCAAATCGCAAAATCCGTCGTTGATATAAAGTCACATTGTACTTTGAGTTATATGTGGTTGCTTGGTCACGTGGTTACGTTGCTTGGTCACGTGATTACAATTTTTATCGCCAAAATTTTATGTGGCACCAATTATGGCTTTTAGAATGTGGTGGCTTGCCACTCCCATGCAAATGTAGATTAATCCCACGTGAATGAAAAACAAAAATAAAGAAAATACTCAAACAATATTCGGCAGCACTTTTTTGGCAACGTGGTTCACTTTTCCTAGTCAGTTTTCGCTTTCCCTCGTTAAGTTTGCTATCGCTAGTCTTCAGGTCTTCATTTTCGAAATCGAACACACTTTATCAAGCCACCTAGCGCAAATGTGCAACACAATTGTGGTTGCAAGTTAATATTAACAACAACAAGTGCTATATTTGATCAGTTCAGAGGAAATTGAACCCCCAACCCTTCCGAACCCGAGGCAGATGTAAGATGCCCATTACCTGTAGCAAGCCTCCTGTAATTGTGCTTCAATCCAATAAAAACTAAATTTTAGTCCCCGACAACTTTTTAAAAATATAAAAATGAACAAAGTCACCCTTCAGATGAGTTTACTTTGATAAAACGGCAGTTTTGTATTAGTGATCAAAGTCACCCCTGGCCCGGGGTGACTTTGATCAAGCATTAGGTGGCAGTATGCTCACATCACGTGACACTAATCGAAAAAAGCAATGTGTCATAAGAAAGCTCAGTCACAGAGTGTTACAATCAGTCAATAGAGAAAAATGGAACGGTAGTGTGGTAGTAGATCAAAGCACTTGAAGTTTAACGGGTGATCAAAGTCACCCCCGATGACGGAAGTTTGGGTTAGGTTTAACTCTAGCTTTAACCTTATTAATGTTAATCCTAACTCAGACTCAAAATCTAACCTTTATGATAATTTAAAAAATAAAGATACGTTAATGTATCATACCTTAATGATAATTTAAACAATAAGCTACAAATGAGCTCTCACCTGCTCACTCTTTGCTCTCTTATTCTCTTTATGGGCATTTTATAATGTGACACTTGCCACTTCCTTTTTTATTTGGTGCAAGCTGAACCATTGTTAGCTTTAGCATTGTTTACTAGTTATAGAAAAATCGCTAGCATTCAACACTGAACAGGCAGGTATATTGCAGATTGAGTGCAAGCTGTCTCATGACAATTATGCAGAGAGCGCTGTATCATACTTGCACTGTACCCATTTTCTCCATACACTATACAGCATAGGACTGGATTAATTCAGAATGTGCATCAAAACTTTTCAATTTGTGTAATT
This sequence comes from Trididemnum nubilum, assembly GCA_963965965.1. Taxonomy (NCBI): domain Eukaryota; kingdom Metazoa; phylum Chordata; class Ascidiacea; order Aplousobranchia; family Didemnidae; genus Trididemnum; species Trididemnum nubilum. The sequence continues at coordinate 5,717,984 of OZ014486.1, forward strand.
TTCAGGATGAGAATAAAAAAGCTGCTTTGGAAGAAACAAAAAATTACACAACTCAATCCTTAGCATCAGTCGCTTATCAAATCAACACTTTGGCAAGCAACATGTTGCATATGTTGGATATTCAGACTGCTCAACTTGCTCAAATGGATTCCGCTATAAGCAACATTTCCCAGGTACAGTATGATGCCAGTTCTTATTGAATTAATATTTTATGTTAAATATTAATGAGGCTTATCAAGTCTTCAAATTTATCATGATCTTTTTGTTTTAGATGAAGGTCTAGGCTAATCTTGAAGGCAACAATAATATCGTTTTTATAAAAATGTGTGGTATTTGCTTTGTGGTCTAGATTGAAAAGAAATTATTCTGTAGCTATCAAACTATGAGCTTTGTGACATGTTGCTAAATACATCCTTGATCCTACTCAAAATTGTTAAACAACTGTATTTTGCATTCTTGTTTTTGCTATTTCAAATTCTGAAATTTCTTGCAATAGATTACGGTATATACAATACATATTTTTTGTGTAACTTTGTGAACCTTGTTTTTGCAGCGATATATAAATCTTTGCTGAATATGGTGAACCAAAAAGGTGAATGGCTTACTATATAAGTAATGCAATTCTAGCTATTAGTATCAGCTCATGCTTTTAATACTGTGTTTTAGACTGTTGATATTCATAAAGAAAAAGTTGCTAGAAGAGAAATTGGCTTACTTACTGCTTCTAAGAATACAAAAAGTGACCCTGCTATTATGAAACCAGCCAACCAGGAAAAGTGGGTCATAAGCTGCACTTCATTACTTTCATAATCACAGCTTGTATGTGTATTATGCAGTTTACCTTGGTTTTAACAGTAGTGTACAGTGTGTACTGTGCGGTATGTAGCTTCACTAGACTGCAGCTTTTTGTTAAACATTGTAGAGCAAAACATAGAAACTGATTTTTTAGTGGGCTTTTTCTTGCTTTGTTGTTGTTTGCTTAAATAGTATGTCAACCACAACTAACTCAATTAATTAGATCACTGAAGTACATTAGAAAGCCTGTAGACTTCAGTGAATTGGATGATATTGGTCATGGTGTAAAAGCAGCTGCTCATCCAGTTTCTGGGACAGGGAGACGACCTTCAGCTACTTCTAATGTATCTAGATCTTCAAGTACATCAGTTGATGGGTAAGCAGTGGCTGTATTTGTAGTAATTGTTGATTTTATACTTTTGATGTGTTGGTTAGGCAAGATTTGATAATATTGAAATGTGAATTTTGTGTCAAGTTTTTGCAAGATAAATTGACTTTTGAAAGTGGCTTTTTGTTCCCAGCCTCCATTGAGTTGGTGGCATTTGCTGGCATATAATGCAACATAACAGTCACTGATCGTGTTTTGACAATGTATCAATTATAAACAAGATTTAAATCTCGGCATGTTGTTGCAATACAGGAAGAATATAATACAAAAAACTGTTTTTTTAGCATTCTGCTTATGAATTTTCATTGATTTTTTTTATTGCAGAGGAACAGCCAGGCGGGAAAGTGCTCGAAGTAGTAGTAGTTCTCATGGAACTTTGCGAGCTGTAAAGGCACCCACTGTTCCACAGGAATATTCAGCAAATGGTACAAATTTGTTCCTAATTTCACTTTTTTATTTTTTATGTTTGTGTTTTTATCAAACAGCTTTATTAACAATTAAGAGTGTTATTTGCTATAAAGCTTATTGATACTGAGTATTTTATTTCAATGCTTTTTTGTTTATAATCCTTATAAATGATCCATATTTCTTGAAAATCTCACATGTACAAATTTTTTGAGTTTGTTCAATGCACCCATTGTGCAGTTCCCTTGTGGCTGTGAAATTATATTTCAACCAACCCAAAGAAAAACTCAAGTATTCCATTTGCAGGCCAGCAACGACTCTCTGCTTTATTTCATCATCGTACCAATTCTAACAGTAGCAATGAATCTGGAAGTCAGGGAATTCCAGGTGTGATAGTTTTGTGTCGGTTGTTTTTGAAGTAGTAGTTTACGCAAGTTGTTTGGCAAGTCTTAATTGCTTAATGCCAGCGCGATAGAACAGCTGCAACAGCGAGTATAGTAGTGTACTTCTGTTTTTTGGATGTATATACCTGTAATCTCGTGTTACATTTTTTTTATGTTGACTTGAAACAGTTTTGTGCTGTTGCATCTATTTAGCAAAGATTATTAGCAAGCAATTGCAACTGTAACTACATGTTTACTCACCAAGTTGCCTTGGCCAGGAGACAGTGAAGGGACCTTTCGGTCTTCGAGTAAAGCTGCCACCACACACGGCGGAGGCTGCACACAGTCTCTTTGATTACTGAACATCAAGTAAGGAAGCTGTGAATACCAATTTTTCTGGTCTTTGGTTTGACCCGACCGGAAATCGAACCAGAGTCTACCGTTTCAGTAGCAGACGCTCTATTCACTTGACCACTGATAGGTTCAAGTCAAAAGTATTTTTCCCAAAGCAAAAGTCTGTTCCTACGTCAGAAGTATGTGTTCAAGCAGAAGTGCACAAGTCAGATTGGCAAAGTCACAATCATGTCAGATGCCTAAAATCCGAAATATTTATAAGTACCAGACTACCAGTATTCTTTTTGTATTTATAGGTCGAATGTATCCTAAACGTAGATTTACACAGTATCCTTTTTCGTCCGCTTTTGTCGGTTTTCATACGTAATTTGCTTCTCGAAAAAGTATACGCTTTTTCGTCCGCATTTTTAAAAGTCCCTATCCGCATTAAGTAAACTGTTATATGATGATAAAAATTTTGTTCAAAAATTTTATGCATGAATGATGAAAGCAATATTTCAAATTAGAGCTGTACCTCTTTATAAAAGCAAAAAAAAATGCTTGGAAAACTTTGGTCCAGTATTAACACACTGGTTAGTGCGGATATGGACATACAAAATGCGGATGAAAAAGAACAGAACATACTTTTTTCGTGAAGAAACAAATACAAACAAAAACAGACAAAAGCGAACGAAAAACGGGTACTGTGTAGATCCACCGTAAAATGTGAAATGATGTTAAAAATTCGAAGTCACTTCCTCAGCTGAAAACAATACGTTACGATTGACCATGAGATGAGATATGGTCATAAACGTAGAACTGCGATTCTGCAAGCATAAATTTGCTCAAATTTTTCCGAGTTTTTAGATGTTGACAGAAATGACAATTTTTAGCAATTGATCAAGTAATATGATAACCGTTTGAATTAAACTAGCGTAGCATAATAAATCGTTCACAAACTTTTAAAATTGTCGTATGTTTCAGTTAACATGCCTCCTCCCCCAATGCCACCAGCCCCAATGCCGTACAATGCTGCCCCCGATATGGTATCTCACCGTGGAGCATTGAGAAATGCGCCCCACCCGCCCATCGTACCTTCAGTCCCGCCCCCACCACCCCCAGATAGCGCAGTATACAGTACCCCAAATTTTGCCCATCCCAAAATGTGAGTACTGAATTCAGTTAATTTTACTCTTACATTAATTAAAGTATCCAAAGTAACATAAGATAGATGCCACTGCGAAGTGAGTTTCAGATCTTTGTGTTTGCAGCCACTTTGAAGTTTTTTTTGTGCTTTCTCAAAACGATTTTTGTTTTGAAACCCATCCAATTAAACAATGCAGTTGTTTTTATGCATGAATTATTCAAGTGACCCATGATATCGGATGGTACGGTCAGCACGTCTATCTCTTTCTACCGTAAACCTTGCAAGAGCCAGCTTTATGAATTTGAAGCATTGTCATCAGATTTTTGTATTTTTTAGACCTCCGTACATGGCTGCTGGTAGTGGAAGAGTGGAGAACTATGCGGCAACTTCAGGTAAGAATGTAGCTGCAGACGAACTGTTTTCAAAGTCAGTTACACGACCCATAGTTGTAAACGGGCCGACAAGTACAGACCTTAACCCGGACTAAACTCGAAAACATAAGCCCGGCTCAAACTCGAAAAGTGGTTTGGAGCCAGGACCAGGCTTGAAAAAGCCCAAATATTAGCTTGGATCTAAAGCAATGCATAAGGTTGTTGCTGGTATACGGTTAAAGTAAAACTACTCATTGTTGATAAATTGTGAGGTAATAATCATAATTGTGTTATAATAATCGCATTGATACTTAAACGAAGTAGTAATTCAGTGTAGCAAAGTTATTTTACGCTTTTATAGCATCTAAAAGGCGAAAGCAAAAGGTAAATACGTATATCAAGTGGAGCATTTTGTCAATCTTCAACTCGAACCTGAACCCGACCCGAAAAGCTCGGACTTACATTTCTGACTCAACCAAAAATTACAACCGAGAAAGACAAAACATTCTCCAATACTGCATTGATGGCATGTAGAAAAAGTCCGAATTTGCCAATTTGTAGCTGGACTTAATCGCCAATGATCTGAATTTAATTAGCATAGCAAAAAGGTCGTTCAAATTTAGATTTTGAATATCAGGATGTACTTTGCATGATTGGTGTGTATTGTTAGTTGGTTGATACAGTGGAAACTTGCATGATAACGGCATATCGGATTTGCTTCTTACTAAGCTACAGTAGATAATAACCGATTTTAGAAAATGTCAAATCTGCTATCGTGTGCTATCGCTAGCCAAAGATGATCATCGCTGTTTCGAGCTGTGAGCTGTTAAGTCTCATCAACAGCTTGTAGACACTATTCAATATTCGTGTACGGGTACCAAGTGCACTTTCTGCCGAATAGCTGTCAATTTATGTATAATGCATTTGTAATGGCATACTGCATTTTTTTACGTAGTTTTAGATTTATCACGTCCCGCCTCAGCGTTGGATTCTGGAGTTTCGAAACTTACCCCAAGTTTGTTTTTTTGTGATTGGCAAAAATTTTCATACAGTTACTCCTTTTTGGCTTGACGACTAATTTGTCAGCGAGTTAGCTCAGCTTACTCGATCTCTTTCGGTTTTTAGAGCGCGGATAATTTTCGCGGATGCCGAACAGTTGGCTTGAGAGTTAAGACCTGTATTTGTTGTAACTTAGTTTCTAAATCACATGCGGTACTTACTACTTCAACTTACCCAAGATTGGCTAAATAACAGCCATTTTTAGAGCAAGTTTCGCTCTGCGTGTATTACTCAGCTTCTCAATGGCGAAACAGTAAGCCTAGGGTGCACGATGCGACGTTTGTTGAGACGCGTTTGAAAAACATTAAAGTACACCCCTCCTGCAGAACGTCATAATTTTAAATGTACATGTAATTTAACGTTATTCATGTTCGTGGCATGTTATTGTGGTTGCCTTAATGTTTCTTCAGTTAGTGGAGCCTCAGCCTAGTGATGGAAAAGTTGCTGGTCTCAGTTCGATTCCCGAACTGGTCATGCCTTCACATTGTCCTTGGCAAAACACAGAGCATGTTTTCCATTAGAGCGAAGCACTCTACCTACGCTGTGGACCAGCTTGACGAAACATTAGCGAACTAAGCCCAAAAGGTGGTGTGTCTGTGTTGGTATTGTTAGGCCGACGCAGAGATTCATATGCGTGAATGAATACACGAATGTTTTCTCATTTTATTAGGAATACCTCAATGAAAGTTGATTGCATAGTTTTCTTAAGATGGAAACTGAAATATTTTTATACGCCATAATTATGTGCTTAGGGATATATCAATTATCCCTTTCACCTTACTCTATATATTCTGCTCCGGCCGATCTTATTGGTACTGCAATAGATTTGAAACATTTCAACGTATTTGGAACAAAACTTTTCATTTAGATTTCGGAATTTCTCCTCCTATGCCTATGAAGTTTGATCTCCCTCCACCGCCTCCCCCTCCCGCTGATGCCGTTAGTCTGGTGTCATCTGGAGGCGAATCTTCAGTGGCTGGTTTCTCGATGGAGCCCGACTGGGCCCCAAAAAATTACTTGGAAAAAAGTGGGTGAACTGGTGCAATTTGAGTTGACATATTTAGGAACGGGTTGGGTTGGTGAATAATAGCAACTCCTATTTTATTTTTCGCTTAATAATATGTTAAAAATAGCAAGACTTTTTAGCTTGTAGTTGTAATTACATTCTATTCACCAAGTTGCCTTAGCCAGGAGACGGCGAAGGAATCTTTGAGTCAAGCTGCCATCTACCGCTTTACATTGTGCTTTTGATATATTGCACAGAATATCATTGTAGAATTGTTTCAACGTAATTGTATTTTGCAAAGTGCTGTCTATTTTAGTTTTTCGTGCAAGCTGAAAACCCAATTACCCTGCAAAAAAGTTTTTTCACTTGACAAAGTAAAAAAAAACGTGTTTGTGTTAATAGCATCAAAGGTTATGCACCAGTCTTTCCAACAACTTACTCGCTGTTATTTTCTGTATTTGGTCGGCAAGCGAGGCCGAGAAGGTAAAGGCTTTGTTTCGTTTTGTGACGACCGTGATCACACGATCTGAGTTCTACCCGCACCCTGGTCAAGTTGTTGCGTTGTTGGATCAGACGCTTTACAATGGTTGTGTCTGCTTGGTGGCTTCGAACAAGCAGCAAATTCAGTGGACAAGAATTTGAAGAAAACCACTGGAACATTAGATCACTGGAAACTTAAAGCAGGTACAGATTCCTCCAAGCACGCGGTAGTCATTGCAGTTACATCTTGTCGCACCGAAACTTCACCCATCGAATGGCTGTGGGGTTTGCTTCTTTTAGGTCGTGATCGGAGCAGTGTGGTCCAAGTTGACACTCCTGTCATTGCAATGAAAAGTGTGTGGATCGTCCAGTAGTTAGCGTCTGACGCTGTTCGGTGACAGAAGGGTAAATATGCACCACAACAATAAAAATTTAGAAAATTGTGTTTTTACAAATCTTGTCAAAATTGTTTATTTTAGCTCTCGTTACTCGTATGTCTTGCTATTATCCATATCAGAGGGTCATCAGATTGTTATTTTATTTCAGTGATTGTAATCTACGACTACACTGCCAGCAACCCAGACGAACTGAACCTGAGGGAGGATCAGATCGTCTATGTGGTGAAAAAGAACGATGATGGGTGGTACGAAGGGGTCGTGGGTGGTGTTACTGGCCTTTTTCCTGGTAACTATGCAGAAGTGATCACTGCTTAAGTACACGTGGTACTGCAGTTGCAAAGGGTACCGTTCTGGTAGTGTGATTGCTACTTCAAAGCGTTATATTTTCTTCATCATTTTTTTAGTTATGAAAGTTCCATCATTCTTACAGAAAACAATACGCTATATAGAATGTTCCGTTTACCGATTGTCTTGTAATGCTCTAAGTCAGTCATTTGGTCATGCTTCGATATTGAACAATCGTCAAACCGAGTTGTATTATGCAATGGCTTGTGAAATCATTTTATAGTATAAGTCGGTATTACACATTTTCAGTTTATTTTGATTAATGTAAAAATTAAATAACTGTTGGTCCCGGTATGCATTGGGGCGTGAAATTCTGAACGTAAGAGCGCCTTCTTTGCTTATTTCAACTAATTAAAGCTCGTACGTTGGTAAATCGGCATGCTGGGCGTGCGGAGTTAATAAAGGAAAATCTCGTGTACTCGCGACTTTGCGCTTAGTGATAGACTAGAACTTAAGATTATAAAATCTTAGTACTTTGGAGTCCGCCATTATCAACTGAATTTGTTTTTAAAAAGCCCGAAATTTCGATTACATGGGTGACCAATTACAAGACTGGAACGTAGCTAATTGGGCTTACCTAGCTATTTAGCTAACCAGTCCAGGCTGTGTCAGTTTTCGTACTCACTATGTCGCTTGTAGTAACGTTAATTTCGTCCATATGTTGCTTAAGAGAAATTCATATTGCTGTATTTGCATGTTGCGTTCGTATCCCGCTTTATTGCGTCATTTCCGCTAGCAAGGTTGAGTAAACTCAAACAACTGTTCGCTTTTTCTAAACTTCTTTCATACTAACATAAGTACGTATACGCTTTACGTTTTTCTCCGAATTTTTGGTAAAATCATTAGTACAGTGCTAAACTGTTTTGCGCACACATGCTCTAATTTTATGAAATTTCATTCAAATATTTTACGTGAAAAAATCTTTTTATGTACTCAGTTATTTTTTATAAACGATACATACCTTTCAAAGTAGACTCATTAATATTCAATAATTTTATTGCAGTTTTAGGTTTTGGGGAAACGGATTTACCATTTTAGGCAGAGCTTGTAGTAGTTTTAATCGCAAAAAAGACTACGAAAAATGGTCTCTAATTGGGTGGTTGTAAATCATGTCTTGGGCAACTAGTAATACAATTGGTGAAATTAAGGTTTATGAACCAGGCATCGTACTCTGTTCTTATCACACCAACACGGAGCTTTAAAAGCTCCTTTGCGAAATTATTTTGTTAGCCTTTTTCGAAATTGCACGACCCACGGGGCGAAATGCATGGCCCTAACGGAAACTAAGCGTTAGGTATTCTTTCCAAGGGCTGGGCGACTCTGCCAGTTTGGGTAAATCTATCTTATCTCTTATGAAGTTGGCAAAGAGAGTTTAAGTAAGTATGAAAATGAGAGTTATCAACAGCTATATTGGACCCTCCTTTAAATAAAATTGCGGCATATTTAGCCTGATCATATTACATGCCCATAACATTTTTTCAGTTATTGTCTTCCATTTCTTCATTAACATTTGTGTACATGTACCGTCGCAGTAAATTTTTCTTTAATTTCAATGTTTTGTTTTTGGATGTGTAAAACCGTGTTCAGCTGAGAGACCTTGCCTTCATTTGTACACTGCATGCTACGAAACATTACTATCCTTTGCATAATTTTGCGTTGTGTATACCGGAATGTAATCCAAAAAGCAGAAATGGTTCGTTGACAGAATCGATCAGTCTGAGAAAGCACCGAGCAATGCAGCATTGAAAATAGTTCGTTGCATTTTGAATTGTGGATGTTCTTGTCATAAACGTAGTTATATTTGCAAAAAAAAACTAAACCGGTTGGACCAAATATTTCTGGGGCCCTTGGCAAGCTACTGACCAGTCGGTGTCCCCGTTTCGAGTTGAAATATAGTGGAAAAGACCAACAAAAAGGTCTTCGCCATATCGGTCTCCTCTAAAAGTCGGAGCTGAGACAAGTGTCTTACGTTGTCTCGTACTGAATCCAGTAACTACCAACGAGAACTATTGCTCTTTGGCTAAAATTAAAAGCGCTAATTTTCTCTTTCTAATAATTGGGTAATCTGATGTTAGCACACCAAAATGATTAAATTCATCATTTTGTTTTTTCGGAGCAGTTAAATGCGTTAGTTTTGCACTGCAGTGTTGTTTCAAATGTTTTGAGATTATTTGGTGGAGTTTTTATGTGTGTCATATCTACTACCTAATTCGTCTTTTGATCAGCTGTGACATGTACAATTTAAGGGGTACTTTTGCAATGTACGGTTATGCGTCCGAATTTTTATGATCAAGTAGTTATGTTTATTTTGTGTTATTGTTTTCATTTGTGATTCTTGTTGCATTGCGATGTGTACGCTCGTCGCTCCTGCGTCCTATAGCTGGTTGTAAGTTTTTGTAAATTTCTGTTTAGTATAGTACAATGTGATGTTTTGACAAAAGATTTTTTCTGTTAGAATCGCTCGCTAGCAAGAATATTACAATAATTGCACACTGCAAATCATGCATTAAATTTTCGCTATTGGTACTTTTTGTTCGGTCTACCCAAGTAACGCTCGTTTTGCTGCCACTTTTATGCCATGTTGTCAATTTGTCAAGTTTATCACAGTCGATGTTCTTGCCTTGTCTGTCTTCACCATTAATCATTTTTATTTTCAATTTTGCCTGCCGTTCTTCATTGATATGTTTTCTTCATGGTATAGCCTATTGTCCATCTTGTAACATTTGTAATATATTTCAAATAAAATTTATATCAAATAAAATTATATAGTGTAATGGTAGGAAGAGGTTAGTGAACTAAAGCTGCTAAGCCAAATGATTAACATTAACCAGAACACAAAGTTTCCCTTCAATCTACACTAGTAGGAAGTCGGCCATGCGATGAAGACCCACAGACAATAACACATCATTGAAAGCTATCCCACTTACAAACCATCAAACCGAACCTCTAGAATAGGTCAAATACACCACCAATATGATGACTTCCCTGCTGTCAAACGCAAGAAACCTAGCTTTTGCCGCAGCTTGTTAAAAATAATGGAGCTTTTAAAGGACTGGGAGAAAATTAAATATATATTCTCTAGAGGACTTAAACTTCGTAAAAGTTTTGAATTGCGTGGTTTCACACTTCTAGCTATATAGAACCAAATTTCTCTTTCATCACCTTCTGCGAGATTTCTCGATCATTGCTTTTGTGATACTGTGAATTTTGCCGTTGAAATAATTTTCAATAAGTAGTCTGTTAAGTTACTGTGCTAGTAGTTGCAAAGTAACCTCGTTATGATGTTCCAATTCAAAATATCTGAGTTACCGATGACATACCCGTCATAAAAAAACGGAATTTTCGATGCTATGCAGATTATACTAGCTCTATATAGATGGTCCAGATATTTCGCTTTGTAACGTTATCAATTTAAAGTGTTTGATTTCAAGTATATTGCCAATGCTTAACACACAAGTGTGTCTTTTGGTTCGCCCTGTTTACGTGAACTTGTGAACTTTGTCACATGAAATGACGTCAACAAAATTTTTCAAACGAGGAACTTTTCGTGGGACAGATATCGTGGGATGGAAGATCTGAAATCGTTGCCTATCGGGGCACTTAACCACGATTTTGCAAAGAGAGATAGGTCAAACTAATAGTTGAAAAGTGCAAATACGTAACTTTGGAGACGTGTTGAGAAAGCTAGTGTAACTCAAACGCATCACAGACGAGGGTCTGGGGGAGGGGTCCTCAGCCGCCGGAGGCTTTGGGGGTCTGGGGGCGAAGCCCCCAGCCGCTGGGCGATTTTTTGGAATAAAAAAGCTATTTTAATGCCATTGAATCACATTTCGAACTTGTTCAGAGCCGTTTGAAAGCACTAGATATTTGAAAGACAATTGAAAAAAAATTGTTTAATGCTCCTTTTACTTGCAATTTAAGTCCAAAAGACGTTTAACATCTTGCATTATGGTGTTAAATTTTAATTGTAAGTGATTTGGTCCTGGTAGGAAGAAGTAAAGTGCTTTGTCTCTGGCTACATTTTAGCAGCAAATAATAATCCACTCGAAGATTTTCCGTAGAGATTTTTGTTTTGTCATGAAAATAACCAGTTATAGAAGTTTATGTTCGGCCAGGAGGCTCAGGCCCCTCAATTAAAGTCAATGATTTGTTCAATCAGCATTTTCCATGGCTAATTTTTCAAAGTATTTTGTGCGTAAAAACTGTATTGTCCTGAGGTGAATTACTGAATTGTTACTGAAAAATGGTACAATAGATGGTTACACCTATTAACCATGTTATTGCCGGGCCAGATTTACATCGCCCTGGACCCCTGGCTCTATAAGGATTTTTGCAAGATCTTTCTGACAAATATTGGGAAGACCAAACAAAAGTGTTACGATTTTAGAGCGGGGCCTCCAACTGGTACTGCGCCATATTATGGTAAATCCGGCCCTGGTTAATGCATTACCTTCATAAAAAGGCTACATGAGGGTCTGAGATAGCAACTTTTAGGAGAAAAACTCTCCATTTCTTCCGGGTTATACGTTTAAAATGGCTGGAAAAATTGAATTGAAGGGGGCCCGGGGCCCCTGGTCTTCCATATTGTTGTTAGTTACTGTTGCAAGCAAAAAAATGCTAAAAAGAAACTGAAACTGAAAAAACAGTAGGCTTTTTTGGCACATTTTTGTCATTGGTGAAATTTCACTTAGGGGGGTGGGTTCCTCGTCCCCCCCTCTGGCTACGCCTATGCTCCAATTGAGGAAAACAAAAAAGGTATTCTCAAATTTTCTGCGAGGTTTCTGGCGTTTTCCTACAAAAGTTCGACGATTCAAAAAATAGTGCTGTACTCGAGCCGAGGACAGGGCAATTTTCGAGGACTTGAGGCTTTGAAGCTAAGGACTTCAAAATGTGTCCTTGAGGACGTCCTCGAGGACTCCACCTCTGGTGTGAGACTTGGTTTGCGCTTGGTATAGCTTATATCGCAATATGTTGCAGCTGGTATTATTATTCAGTGTTTATTTCAGACTCATAAAGTCCATATACAAGCACTATACATACATATACAAAAAATAAAGAAACACTGTACAGCAAGAGCTGTTCTTGTCCTGAATGGTGCAACATACATCATCTTCTATTCATTCATAAACAAAACGCCACAATATTTATCATAGTACATAGAATCATAGAAGCAATCAGAAGACATTAACGTTTTAAGCCAAAGGTTCTTAGATAATTGGCAGCGTTCAACAAATTTATAAGTAATTTTACGCTGTAGAGCGTAGAACAAATCAATGTTATAGTATATTGTGCAGAGGTGGAGTCGAGGACACAAGGCTCGAGGCCAACGCTAAGGCCAAGGACACAAAAAAAATCCGAGCCAAGGCCAAGGACAGCCTTTCCGAGGACAGAACCTCTCGAGGCCAAGGACACGAATGCTCGAGGCTAAGGACACGAATGCTCGAGGCCAAGGCCAAGGCCCAAGTACACAAGCGCAAGCGTTCTCCAAAAAAAAAAAGGTTTTCAAAAATTTTTTTCAGGCGATCTCCAATTTATTGGCGTACCCAGAATTTTTGATTGGGGGAGTCCTAAACTACAAATCACACGAAATGACGTCATGAAAATTTTTTCAAAGAGGAAGTTTTTGTGGGACAAAGATATTGTAGGATGGAAGATCTGAAATCGTTGTTGCCTGTTTGCACGTAACCAGGATTTTGCAAAGGAAGAGGGCTTAAACTAATAGTTGAAAAATGCAAATATCTAACTTTGGAGACGTGTTGAGAAAGCTAGTGTAACTCAAAGGTATCACAGACGGGAGTCTGGGGGAGGGGTCCCCAGCCGCCAGATACTTTGGGGGTCTGGGGGCGAAGCCCCCAGCCGTTGGACGATTTTTTGTAATTTTTTGGAAAAAAAAGAAATTTTAATGCCATTGGATCACATTTCGCAAGTGTTCAGAGCCATTTGAAAGCACTAGATTTTTGACATTTGAAAGCTAATTGAAAAAATCTTATTGTTTAATGCTCCTTTTACTTGCAATTTAAGTCCAAAAGACGTTTAACATCTGGCATTTTGGAGTTAAATTATAATTGTAAGTGATTTGGTCCAGGTAGGGGGAAGTAAGGTGCATTGTCTCTGGCTACATTTTAGCAGTAAATCATAATCCACTCGAAGAGTTTCCTTGAAGACTTTTGTTTTGTCATGAAAATAACCAGTTATAGAAGTACACCTTCGCCAAGGGGCCCGGCCCCCTCAATTGAAGTTCAATGATTTGTTCAATTAGCATTTTCCATGGCTAATTTTTTTTAAAAGTATTTTGTGCGTGAAAACCGGCGAGGTTGGAGGTGAAATACTGAATTGTTTTTGAAAAATGGTAAAATAGATGCTTACGTCTACTAACCACTTTACATCTTGCTAGGCCCCTGGCACTTTGGAGAGTTTCGCAACATCTTTCTGCCAAATATAGTTGAAGACCAAAAAAAATCTTACGATTTCAGATTGGGGCCCCTAACTGGCACTCCGTCATGGTAAATCCGGCCCGGCTTAATGCATTACGTTCACAAAAAGGCTAGATGTGGGCCTGAGATAGCTACTTTAAGGACAAAAACTCTCCGTTTTCTCCGGGTTACACGTCTAAATTGGCCGGCAAAAATTGAATTAAGGGGGACCCGGCGCCCTTGGTCTTGTAATTAATTGTAATTGTAATTACGTTTTATTCACCAAGTTACCTTGGCCAGGAGACAGCGAATGGACCTTTCGGTCTTCGAGTCAAGCTGCCACCTGCCCACCTGTCTACCACACACGGTGGAGGCTTCACACTGTCCCTTTTAATGCTGAACGACAAGCAGGAAAGCTGTGAATACCAATTTTTCTGGTCTTTGGTTTGACCCGACCGGGAATCGAACCCGAGTCTACCGCTTCAGTAGCAGACGCTCTATCCACTCGACCACTGATCGGTTCAATATTGTTAATTAGTTATACTGTTGTCAGCGAAAAATGCTAAAAAGAAACTGAAACTGAAGAAACTGTAGGCTTTTTTGGCTCATTTTTGTCATTGTTGAAATTTCAATTGTGGGGTTCTGCCCCCCTCCCCTTGCCTACGCCTATGCTCCAACTGAGGAAAACAAAAAAGGTGTTCGCAAATTTTCCGCGAGGTTTCCTTCGTTTTCCAACGAAATTTCAACTGTTCAAAAAATAGTGCTGTCCTCGAGCCGAGAACAGGGCTATTTTCGAGGACTTGAGGCTTCGAGGCCAAGGCCAAGGACTTCAAAATGTGTCCTCGAGGACGTCCTCGAGGCCAAGGACGTCATCGAGGAGTCCACCTCTGATATTGTGTACTTCAATTTTTTATGCCAAAATAAACAATCTATCTATTTCTATCTATCTATTTAACGATGCAAGGAGTTCAGTTAAAAATTAAAATTTGAATTTGAAACAATTTAAATAAGTTTCTACCCCGCATGACGAACTCATTTGGGGGAAACAGACTGTAGTGGAGTTGTTAAATTTTTAATGATTTTAATTTTGAACTGAACTTCCTGGATCGTTAACTGGCTCTGGCCCATTGTCCATTGAGCACTCTGGAAACTAGGAAGACAGTGTACAAGTTATCTATCTATTTATCTACCTAGTACTATGCGCGGCAAATGACTTTTAATATTCTAAAAAAGTTAACGTAAACATTAGTAGATGGCAGTAGTGAGTAAAAAGCTAAATCAAGTGTACCAGCCTTACTTGCTGCTTCAAGTTAAGGTTCTATCCTGCGTTTTGTGATACCGGTAAGCAAGTTGAGCACTGCTCTTGGTTTCTGTAGGGTACGTAGACCTAAGTTGAAAAAAATTAGGCTGCCCCGGCATTTTACTTGGTAAATGAGAGAAATTCTGGAAGTGTACGGGTATATCATTTTGACTCATAATAAATTAGCAAGTTTTTAGTTTTCGTTTTAGCAGATTAGCCCTATCACTATCAGACTTGGCAATATGATGCTCATCAATCTTACAACTTCAGAGTTTTACAACTTCAATTACCCTACCAAAGCTGTTGGCCTACTTTGAATTTGAAAGCTAGTCTACGGTGTAGTATCTCGTCGTATACTGGTATAGGCTAGTCTATCTGTCACATACCAGCAGTAAACTGTTAAATTAAAGCAAACCTAATCGTAGTAGATTAGATTTTGGATTGGTGTTATTTTCTAGGCAAAATAGCCTCATGTTATTTTGCCATTTGGAGGCAAAATAGTCCTAACGGCTATTTTGCTGCAAGTGCCAAACTAGCCCTAAGGGCCTAAGCCTAATCCTGACCCAAACTCCAACCCTAATACCAACCTTAGCCCTAACCCAAACAGAGGAAAAACACTGTTTTTCCAGAGGCAAAATAGCCACTTTCTTACTGTAACAAGTACAATTGAATTGAAAATCTGGACAGTGGTGTTGATTTGACAGGTTTATTAGCCTATTAAATTATCAGCTTATTAGTGCAGTCTGAGTGTAATGGAGCAGAAGAGTTGTGCTAACCTTCAGCAAATAGCCTAACATCTGACATCCTAATAGTTGAGATTCCAGTTTAAACCTAGGTTTGTTAGGATAATATATTGGAAAAATTGTCAATGTTATAGTCTAGTGTACCTTGTTAATTTTAAAAACAGTTTTATAATTAGTTCTTCTCGAAGAATGTGTGAGTGACAAATTCAAATTATTTAGCCTATTTCCTTAATAGCGTATGAGTTTTCTGTAGTTTATCTAGAAGTATTCTGGTAGTTCTGTGCTTAAAATTACATAGGCCTATATAAAATGCTAATTTTTGTTTGGCAGAGGCTGCTGTTACATTACGTTAAAATAAGAAAATCGCTATCCTAACCCCAACCCTAAACCATACCGAAACTTTAACCCTAGCTTTAATCCTAATCCCTAACGTTAATCCTTACCCAGCGCTCACTCTTTGCTCTCTTATTCTCTTTATGGGCATTGCTTCATGTAACACTAGCCACTTCCTTTTTGTTTTTGTAAGTGTACATTTAGAGCACTTCTGGAGCGATACCATGTAGCCTATCTGCTGTCACAGCAGAAGTAGTAATGCAGGCTGTTTTAAATTTAACTGACATCCTTAAATTTCATATGTTCTTGCCTACCATGAAATGATTTGGCCTATACTTAGGACATATGTTCTGATTTTGGACAGCGCCCCTAGTGGCTGATTTTAAGTTTTTAAAATTTTTATGAAAAAGTTCTACGAGATTCCAATAACCCCTTCAAAAAAACTTAATACTAAAACTCAAAATCAACCACTAGCGGAGCTGTCCAAATAGTCACGATGTCCAAAGTTTAGTCATTTCATGGTTTATATCAGATATGATGGTGCTACAAAACCACTGTAGTTAAAAAGTACCAGAATGCATTATAGCATAGGTGGGCAAGTTACTGCAAAACGTTAGCTTCATTAACCACTAGTCCGTTAACAAACTTTACTCTTCCGTTCACGTTAATCCATTATTTTCAGCTTTAATTAACGGAAGTTAATAAAGTCCGTTAATTCGTTAACATTTTAAGTGTAATTTACATTTCTTTTTGTTCACTTGCTTCTAGAACACAAATTGATGCTGTTGCGCTGATTGTAAAGAAATATCTATTGCTATGGTGGTCTTTTTGTGTTTTGGAAGTTACATTTTACAGTCTAATCTAATTTCAAGACAAAAATAAGTTCAAATGCACTAACAAAGCTGCAATCGGAAAATCATCAAAAATTGTGAACAGCGATAATTAATAGACCTATGAGGCTGCAACTTATTATTTGCCACAAAAAAGAGCTCTTTTCTTTGCTTTCTTCTATAAAACTCATGCTAATACGCAACAAGTGTTACCAGTGCAAACTGGTTTGTACTGGTACGATGAATGAATGGTGCGAGATATTAACGATAAAAACCTTAATGGAAGTTAACAGAACTTAACGGAAGTTAATTTAGTCTGTTAACATGAAAAAACTTTTTAACAGATTAATGAGTTAATGAAAAAGTTAGCTTCGTAATTAACTGATTAATGATTAACGGACTTGTGCCCCTTTATGCATTATAGTAATAGTTGCCAATGATTTTGTCACAAACCGATTTCGTCACAAAGTGATTATGTGACAGGCGGCATTTTGAAGACAGGATAGGCCTATCTGCTAACCATATTGTACTATTGCATTAGGTGTATTAAATTACAGCATTGATGGAGAACATCAGTCATTAAATTGAAACTGTTTTGCTATCCCCAGAGCAGTCTTGCCCTAACCCTCACTATGTGGCGAAATCACTGTGACAAAATGGCTTTGTGACGAGATCAGTGTTATTGACTGTAATAAATAAAAATAAACTTTGCTATTTCATAGTTTGTTTCAAGCTGGTGTTGTGGGAATGAAATGAATGTGGTCAACATTACCTTTTAATGCTTGGTGATACTTGATTTGATCTGGTATTTACATATCAGTGTTGTGGCAAAATTTCTGCTGCCTACTCTATAGGCATAGTGTATATAAACTGTAATTGCTACAAGCATATCTTTTCAGTTTTTTGTTGATAGACTATAAAGATTTACAGTACAGTTTAATTACAGATTGTACAGAATTTAAATTTAATTTGCGTATTACTGTAACTTAGTTGTGTTGTTTCCTAATCTGTTTGTTGATTTTCCAACATAAACTGACAATAATTACTAAATGATAGTTACTGGCAGTGTTCCCACTAAGCCGATTTTTTTCAGCGAATCGGCGATTTGGTGGAGTAAAGGCAAATAATTTTTGGCAATATAGTAAACATAGCTTTAGAAAATTCGACAAATTTGTGGAAAGATGACATTTGGTATAGTTTACTACTGGATTGGTACAAAATTTAGGGCACATAAACGTCTTTTTAGAGCTTTGGGCTCAATTGTTTAAAGAAAATTTGGGCACTTGCCGATTAGTCATAAAGTAAGAGGGAACGCAGGTTACTGGTACTTCATCATTGCTAAGATCTGGTCATTTCCTTGCCAGTTGATTGTGCTTAATTGCATTTGTCAATTCAGTTTTTGTTACAATTTGTGTAAAGATTTTTGTGATGTTTTTGATATTGATTGCTATGGCAATTCTGAATTAATGATTAATTTGCACTGTGCAATTTTGGTTAGTGGCAATATTACTGGAACATTAGATTTTTCCAGTCTGGTTATTTTTTTGTGATAACTTTGTTATTTCATAATGATAACATAATGTGGGTTCAGTTTTATTCTGGTTTGATTTTATGTGATAATCAGAAATAGGATCTTTACAATATTTAGTGATTAATGATATCAGATATTACTGATTGAGCTTTTGAGTAGGCAGTTTAAAGTTAATTTATGCACTAGCAACTACTGTAGGCTATGGGGGTTTGTTCCACTTTCACATTACCAAAAATTTATTTTGCTGACACCAGCTTTTGATTCACTTTTGTAATTAGTTTTTGTGAATTCTAATAGCCTTATATCTTGGCAGCTTGTACAAGACAGCTAAATCATCATCTTGCAGTGGTCATGATGGCCCAATTTTATTTTAACTTGCACTATTACATTCTTGAATAAGTTGTTTAACTACGATTATTGATATCCTGACTTGGTGGCTTCAAACAAGCACCAAATTTAAACACTAAATGGAAAAAGTTTAAAATTTTTCTAGGAAATGGTCAACTCTAAAGCGGATGTAGGTTCATCCAAAACCAAGCTCCTGTGTTATTTCTATATGAACATAGAAGAAAGTGACTATTTCACTGGACTATTTTTAATTGAAAAGACTATAGCAAAAATCAGAAATATTCATTTGCGCATTTTTCATTCGCTTTTTTAAAGGTCAAGGTTAGGGTTTGAGTTAAGGTTTAGGTTAGACTTAAGGTTCGCTTTAGGATTAAGATTTGAGTCAGAATTAATGTGATCCAACTAGATAGAAATTTCTGGTGAAATAAAGCCTACCAACATAGATTAGTCAATTTTAGATGAATTAGCATGCCTCTTGTAAAATAATCAAAATTAATATTACACTAGTTCTTAACCATGTAGCGCTTGTGCATGGAAAAATGTGTAAAAAAAATCACAGGAAAGACTTTTTCAAGTCAAAAGATTATACATAGCCTAGTCATTAGTCAAACCTTAGTGTAATTTGGAGGGTATCATAAATAATTACCGATTTGGCAATGTTGCAAATATGCAACACTGGGTATAGGCTGCAATTATGACTACAACACAAAAAGAAAAAACAATGTTTAAATGTGCAAAAACAAATAATTTCAATGCAAATCGAATTTGCAAATACCAC
Source organism: Trididemnum nubilum (assembly GCA_963965965.1). Lineage (NCBI taxonomy): Eukaryota > Metazoa > Chordata > Ascidiacea > Aplousobranchia > Didemnidae > Trididemnum > Trididemnum nubilum. The sequence continues at coordinate 5,737,370 of OZ014486.1, forward strand.
AAAACTAAATTATTATTCACACGATACACAAAAAGAATTTAGCAAAATTGATGAATGATGTTGACGCGAAACAACTTCATGCAAAATTGGTACCAGTACTCATTTTGTAGTTGTAAAAATCTACAATTGACCCTTGCTCCAATCAAAACGTGGATTCCAAAATTCTAAAGCCTAATGTAAACTCAGAAAAATCAAAAAATCAAACCTAATGTGAACTCAGAAACCACCATCTTTGAAAAAGTATTGCATTAAGATGTCCTACGAAGTAACCACAGAAGACTTAGTATTCAGTGATTACTTTGTAGAGCTCTCTGAAACTACTATAGTGCTGATAAACAATGCAGCAAATACTACATCGTCCTATATAGGTACTACACAGTATATACTTGGGTAAAATCGCTAACTAAATCACTTCTTGAAACCAATGCTAGTTTTGTTCTGCATCCAGTGAAGCCAGCAAGGGCTGTTCAAACACATCAGGTTTTTAGAGAAAAAACATCATATTAAAGTAAAACTACAAAACCAATGCTGCAAATTTCCATCAGAAACATCCAAGAATAGAAGTGAAATTGAACTGAAAACCTTTTTTTGAAGATCACAAGATCAAATCTCTCTCAGTCATTTTTTTAGAAGGATAAGGTGAAGACCTTTTTTTCTTTTTTGTTTGGAGATCACCTGATTTCCAAAGCTGTTTGCCAAATGATAGGCTATGGGTTAGCTTTTTATTATCTTTTTTCATAGTTTACATCAAATTCTTGTCCAAAACATCAGATCTGCTCTTGAAAGCAAATTACCATAGATTTCCATCAAAAACATGAAATTGCAAGCCAAAAACATCACCGCTGGCAACACTGTCTGCTGCTCAACTAGCTTGATTTATATGTGGATTACATGGCATGCTCTAATTGGCACTATTTTAAGTATTTGAAAGTAAGCCTGGATCTAAAAAGTATATTTGAAAAATATACATTGTGTATTTGTAGTACAAGCTACCTTTACTTTGCATCTATACCAATTTGTCAATCAAGTTTCTCTGCACCCATTGTTGCAAATTTGCAACATCATTTTAAATGGTTTTGCTTCGAAAGCTTTTTTTTCAGGTCTGAAAGTTTTGCACATTTTGAGTGACATTTGGGTAGTACTGATTCAGAAAACACCAAATACCTTTTGATTTCTCTGCTATCTGCGCAAAAAGGAATGAAAATTGGTCACTAACCAAACTTTGGCTAAATATGCTTTGCAAATATGAAAAAGTGGAAGTGGTAGTAGTAAGTGGAAGTGTAATAAGTTGCGTAATTGCAACAATGGGCGTTTAGGTAACTAGCCAAATTTTTTAGATTAATTTGTTCAATCGCAGTTTCATTTTCAACGCTCTAGAATCTATGTTGCATATTTGCAACATGGGGTGCTACAGAGTTAAAAGGCTTTAGTCAAGTATTTTTTCCTATATAGAATTGTAGATCTGTGGTAGATTAGAGGTATTGTTCTTAATGTCAATCACACCCTTCAAATGATGAATTTCATAGTGAACCTAAATTGAATCAAATGACACTAAGTATTCAATTGAGGTTAGGTTGTGTGTTCATTTGTTAAAAGTTTTTGGTGACACTGTGTAAATGACAAAAAATTTTTGCAATTCAGAATTACTGATTTTGCATGCAAGCCCACTTAGTTCTTTAATTTGGAAATGTTTTGAATTATGAATAATTGTAGAATTATTTCAAAATTTGGGATAGAAAAATTTGATGTGCTTATATTTGTTTGTATAAACATAGATGGTTTGGTCAATTACTTTTCTTTATGGCATATGGTACACAGTGTTTTGTAGACAGTTGAACATAGATTTTATTATTGATTTAATTTATTGACTTTTTTATTTTGCTCAATGATATTAAATTAATTTGTTTTAAACAATTAAATGTTAGAATTTCAGCAGATTGTTTTTGTTTTGATGGACAAAGCTAATTGATTGGTATAAACTGTAATTGTAAAGTATTTTTATCCATAAAATTCATTGTCATGTGTAGTATTGTGTGATTGTATCTTTGTGGTATCTGCTTTAGAGTTTGATCATTGGAGATTCTGTAACTAGATGGCTGATGCTTTTGAGTTGCTACATTTAAGGTAGAAAAAAATCCTAGTTTGGCTGTTTATTGATTTGGATTTGCAATATTGGTGTTGGTATACTCTGCTTCAAATGCGGTATTACATTTGATAATTTAGAGAGTGATTATTTCACCAAAACTATTTAAGTTCAAGAAAATAAAACAAAAATGAGCAATATTCATCCACACATTTTTTACTTACAGGGTGTATTTGAGGAGTCACGATTGTAATTGTAATTGTGATCTATTGCATGACCTAAGACTCCCCTAATAGGCATGCCTTCTGTTTTGTTAAAAACTTTTTATCCCGACGTTGTGTCTGAAATTAACTGTCATTATTACAGTTATAATCAAGGCAAATTTGATTTTGATACATATTTATCAAAATGGGCGAGTAAAACAAAGATTTGTATATGGAGGCGCGTGTCGCAAAGTCTCAGTAAGATTTAACCAGCTTGCAAATGTAAGAATCATTTTTAAACTTGTTTGGAAAAAGTGCAACAATGTCATGAAAAAACTTATTGAAAAGTCATGGAATGTCATGAAATTTGGTTTTGAAAGTTGTGTGGGAACCCTGATTTACTTTTCAAAGGGTTAAGATTAGGGTTTGTGTTTGGGTTGGGTTTGGGGTTAGCTTTAGAGTAACAATTTGAGTTAGGGTTAGATTTGGATCAGAATTAATAAAACAGTATAGATAAAAATTTTTGGTGAAATAGTTTCTTCCGATAATTTATTGGTTTATGGTAAATTGCAAGCTGCCTTACAGTTATGTATTGGGCAATCTGTTGACTAAGTAGAACTCTGCCTTAATGTATTTGCAATATATGATATACATATGGCACAGCCTGTTTTAAAAAAAACAAACTTGTGACTTGCAAACTGTTAATAAGTTACACTTTTTGTTGTTTAACATGTACGTACAGTTGTGCTGGTATTTAAATAATATAGACTTCTTTAAGCTAGCCTTTTGTTGGCTATTTTCTGTTCATATACTTCAGCGCTTGGCTTATTAATTGTAATATATTTTTAGCTTGAAAGCTGTAGTCTGTTTTAATTTAAACTGTGATTAGGTTTTTTAAGATCTCTATTTCAATTATTCTCTTCAAAAATGGTAAGTTGTGATTCAATTACTGTATTTTTCAAACCATACGTTACACTTAAGACTAAAAATTTCAAAAAACTGAATGTGCACCTTATATATGGATCAGGTTATACTCTTTTTCTCTTCACCATTTATTTCAGAGCTATTTAGAGTTTTTTTTATACTTTTTAGAGCTTTATATTTACTGCATTATATTTTCTGCGCCTTGTACTCCGGTGCGATTCATAGTTTGAAAAACACAGCATTTTGTGTTAGGTATGATTTTGTTAGATAAGTTGAGACAAAAATGTTTTTTGCTAATGACATTAATGTTGTCATTCTATTTACATATTGTCGTATGAGCACCTATGTCTCTGCTTAAAAACTCGAGTTTGAACAAATCATAAATGATCGAAAAATATTCATATAATAAGTGTACAGCAAATATCACAACCTTTCAACTTTACCTATTTCAAAAAAAAGTGCTAATATTTTCATAATGATTGTTGGCAGTGAATTTCTAGAGTTATATGACACCAAATAGCTTTAGACCATATAGCAGTGATCAGTTAGGTGAACATTAAAAACCATTTCACATTATGATTTAGTGTATTCCAAAACATCATGTTTGAATTTTTTTGTAATTTTTGAGATTTGTTTGTGTAGACGTCACAGTTTTTGTATTAACTATGTGGTGTAACTTATGCTTGAAGAAATATTGTATTTAAATGTTGTACTGTAAATGCATGTTACACTTCTTTGAATTAAATCTGAGATTTATGAAAAAAATGTAGATCCTATTTTGAGCTAAATTTAGGGGTGCGACTTAGACACTGCTGGTATTTTAAATATTACTTATAAAACACATGATAAATTACAGTAGTAACATAAACAGAACTTTATGAAAGATTCTTGCCATGTTGATATAGTTATACAGTTTGAGTTCATTCACATAAATGATTTATTGTATTTACTTTCCAGACTGACTTCACAGAAGATCAATTGGCAGGTAAGTTTTGACAAAAATGATTTCTTAAAAAGTGCCAAATCCCAAATTATCACAAGATTATTTAGGATTATCGAACCAATGATATTTTTTACCTAATTGTGAAAATTGCCTCATAAAAATTTTTTGCAAAATAATTAAGTTGTTTTTAACTTCGTGACTTTGTTTTTGTATTGTTTTAAGCTTATTTGGGTATTTTAATAATTGTTGTTGAGTCAATGGTTTTGTTGTAGGATATAACTAACAGAAAACTTTCTTGGTAAATAATATGTTCAATTTGAAAAACGTTGGATTGCTCAAATTAAGCTAAAATTAGATTTTAACTAATTACAATTTGATTTTTACTGTGGTTACTCAAAATGCTTCCTTGAGCACTATCTGAAAGTTTTATAATTTAGATTTTCATTGGTAAATGTTGTATAATACTCATGCATTATTTAAAAAATGCCTTGCGACAGAAATTTTAACTTATGCGTAACTACTTTTTCGCCTTTTTCTGCTAGCTTTGTTCCCACTTCATGCTTACTAAACATTAAACCCAGAATAAATGTTTTTGAGTTTTATTTGTTTAAAATATTTCTTCACGTTTTTTTGTTACCACGGAAAACAGACTTTGCCCAAAACGAACTTGTCAACTGAACTTATTTAAGCATAAATGGAACACTTAAACCCTTGTTCTGCTTGGTTTGATTTTGGTTTAAGGCTTTGAGTTTGAGTTTTTGATTTTGGTTTAAGGTTTTGAGTATAGGGTTTGGCTTTGCTGACTGATCAGTATTTTTGTTAGTTGGAGCGTCTGTTACCACGCTATCAAAACAGCAGGATCTGCTTCAATTTCCCCCCAACTCAAACCAACGATGATAAAAATTGGTATTCACAGTTTTTCTACTTGACGTTCAGCAATAAAGAGGTAAATCATGCGAATTCCTTCACTGGGTGTAGAAAACATATCGGCCAGTGGCAGCTTGACTCAAAGTCTGCTAAATATTGTTGCTGTTCTTGGGCCATGGCTTTTTGGTAAATAAAAATGTAGTTACAAAATGTACACAGTGTAGTAGCTAGGGTTTGTAGTAAAAAGTTGCTTATGCAGTAACAGACACTGATGAAAGCCTTTGCCGCTGCAGCAAATTTTGCAAAAAAAGTCTCAAATACTTTTCAGCTCCCAGTTCTGCTAAACTTGCTTAATAGTTTGAAACATGCTATCGTAAATTGTTTGTAAAAGTATAATATAATGCAGTTGTGTAGTGTACACTTCACTGAAAAGTTTTTCAATGATTGTTGACCCCGGAACCAAAAACTCCGAGGAAAAAATTGATTGCGACCGGAAGTTGCGCTTGATCTGTTCATATACTGTATATTGTAGATACAAGCTCTCTTAGCCCAGAGCTTGCTAATAAGCACTGGCTAGATTGGAATATGATGTATAGAGTAGGAGCTTCGTCTAACGATCCTTCACGGAATCAAGTATTGTTAAGGCCTTTTATATGCTTGTTGAATTTATGAAAGATTTGAAGAATCTAATTGGGAAACGAAGACGTTTTGTTCCACTTCCAAACAGAAAATGCCAACCACATAATCTAGAATATTTGATAATTTTTGTAGAATTGTTGTTTTGATATTCTTGCAATTGTTTTGATTTAGTATCAATATTATATAGTTAAGTAAACTCTGATGCTCTGAAAGGCTCAGGCATATTTGTGTTGCGTTTTCGTTTGGAATGTTGATACACGAACAGTATATACTTTCTCCATTTTTTATGGCGTTAGCTTTTCGAAATGTCGCGTGTGTGCTATGCGTGTGCACGTTCTTTTACCATGTTTGGTGTTGTATGAGTTCAGCTGGGCGTTCGCTAAATGTTTGCTATAGTGGCTAGCTGATAGATAAATCTCAATTAGCGATATTTCTCTGCTTAACTGAAAAACGAAGTATTTTGAAACGACAGAGAATTTAACAAAATGTTTCTTGATTTTTAGCTAATATACCTCCATAGTTACCATAATAACAAAAAAGATAAGCAACATCTAAACATTTACGACAGGTTTTAGAGCTGTTACTTCCTGTTTATTGTGTTGATTAATCAAATGAAAAGCAATAACGCTACATCGTTTTGAACAGATTTGCAAATAATTTTGCTCCAACTATTACCGAAATAAAAACTATATTGCTTCTGCTATTACCAAAAACAATAATTACACCAAAATGGGTTTCACTTGATTGTTGAAGGTTGTTGCTTTAGAGTCTAAATTTTGGACGGTTGTTAAAAACCTTAAAATTTAATCTCATTGGTAATGATATCTAGTGTTATGTTCAAATTTTTAGCTGGAACTGCATAGAAATTTATGCATAAACAAAATCAATGGAGAGGGAGAGCGACTGTGGCCGTAGTTAGATGTTGTCTTTGCAGCGCTTACAGAATAATGCTGAAAAAATTTTTTCGATTTTTGCCACAATTTGACTTGAATTTTTGTTAGACTACAAAGAAGCTTTCGAGCTTTTCGATAGAGGCACCAGCAAAATATTTTTCAATCAAGTTGGTAGCCTAATCAGAGCTCTCGGAGAGGATCCCACCAATGCAGACGTTACCAAAGTGCTTGGAAACCCAAAAAAAGAGGGTAACTTTGTGTTCATCAGTGACAACACCCTTTGATGTGGTCGACATGCGTACTGTATGTTCTGTGCATGTGACGTCACAAAACAGTGTTGTTAATCATAAGTATGTTGTTGTTTTTCCCTCCTGTAAACTATGCTTGCTGTGAAAAAACGTCTTTGTTTCTGCACCTATACCACATTTTTGCTTGCATTCCTCTCCACTTTTACCATTTTACTGTTTGTGCCACTTTCCACACTGCTACTTCTCTGCTCTTCACACACAAACCCTAACAGAATTCCGCGATTGCTTCTCGCTCTTCGACAAGACTGGAGAAGATAAAATCGCCTATTACGAAGTAGGAGAATGTCTACGTGCTTTTGGGCAAAACCCAACCAACGCTGAAATTGCCAAAGTCCTCAACAATCCTACTCAAGATGGTAACGTCAAAGAATTAAATTTAGAAAGAAACAGAATCTAGTGTTGTACCAATGGTGTTAGGGTTATGCTCTGATCCATAAATTTCCGATGTCTCTAGGTGCGTGGGCGCTAATTTTCGGAGAGATGTGTGTTTTGAAGTGTAAATGAAAACTTTTGGCTAACAGTTTACATTTATCCATTCCACAAGCAGTCGCTTCTAATTTAAAGGATAAAAGCTAGAACAAACGTAAGAGGCTTGAATTTTGCTTGAAATGCGTTGACGGACATTTTTGTCTCGGAATACAAGAAATCCTACAACTCATTTCTTCACAATTGATTAATATCATCAGTGATCAAATTACATGATAATGTAGTGGCTTAGTGTCACGTAAAGCAGCATGATTCTGTACCGGTAAATCTTTTGTACTGCTGAGGTTTTGGAATGGTATGGTACTCTGCTATTTTGCTGTGTAAAGTTTTGATTGAAGGTCACCATGTTTTTTTTGTGAGATCACCTTTTTAGAGATGCCAAAATTGCATGGAATTTCGTGTTAATAGCGTTGATTGATTCCTCAATAGCTCTGCTGAAAGGTTTTATTTCCCGTGCAAAATATATTTTAAATGCTACAGAATTGAATACCAAGCAAGTAAGCTTCGAAGAATTCCTTCCAATGTTGGCGCAAATCAGACGCCAAGCCACCCCGCCAAACATAGAGGATTTCATCGAGGGTCTGCGAGTTTTCGACAAGGAAAACAACGGGACTGTGATGGGAGCCGAACTTCGCCATGTACTTGTTTCACTCGGTAATTCTTCACTTGCATTTCATTTCTTAAATTCTCACGGTAATATCTCAGTTGGTTGAGCGTCCATTTAGTGATCAAAAGGTTGCTGACCCTGGTTCGATTCCCCAACTGTCAATGCGTTGTGTCTTTAGGAAGACACTACGCCTATATTCCATTAGATCAAGCAGTCTACCTTTTGTGGTGGCTCAATCTGACGACAGACGTTCAAAAAGAACTCGAAAAGGGAGTTCTGTGTTGGTGTAGTTAGACAGGCGCGGAGTGTTTGGTTTATAAATATGAGTGAATTTCTATATTACGAAGCAATGTCAGAATTAGCTTTAAATTTACTGAATATATCTTTTTGCGTAGAAATTTTTTTGTTGAAACTTTTTGTGTTCCGGCAAGAAAATACCGGTTACCGATGCCTTACACTGTAATAGCATTACGTGTACTGACGGCATAATGTAAGGTTGAACGTTGCCACTCAAAAGTTGGGATTGATATCAGTATTTTCCAGCAGTTGCTCGGCAATTTACAAAATGCATTTATGCTCCCCAGGGTGTACGTGCTGTATGGTGGTTTGAAATAAACGCACCACTGGCCGATTTCAATTGACTCCGCTGCACTGAATGAATCTACTTTAAAAACGCATCCTGTGCGTGTTGCACGTTTCATACAACCTTTATTATCGTACGTTCAGAGCGTCATAAACATCCATTAATGTGTCATAGTTATTCTGCAGACCTTTAAATATAAAAAATATTTTTAGGCGCTCATAATTTTATGTTTTCAGGTGAAAAATTAACAGAAGAAGAAGTCGAGCAGCTTATGATCGGACAGGAAGATACGAACGGATGTGTCAATTATGAAGGTATAGAGCTTCGTTTGTTTCATCATCATTGTTATCTTGTTTCGCATTGTTTATACTTGGCGCAAAATAGTGAGCTTTCGAGCGCATCCTTTCATTTTTAACCAAATTATCGGTATACGCTCGAATCAGCTGCGTAAAATTGGTTAAAATGATCAAAGGCTAACCACGCATGCTTTTACGATCATGCGGCAAGTGTAGACCGGGCCTAGGAGCTGTATTTTTTTTTCGAAGAATATGAAAAACATAATTATTTTACATTTAGTTATTTTAACTTCGTTGTTAACGTATTGTTAGCATAGGTGGGCAAGTTAATGCAAAACGTTAGCTTCGTTAACCACTAGTCCGTTAACAAACTTCACACCTCCGTTAACGTTAATCCGTTATTTTTAGCTTTAATTAACGGAAGTTAATAAAGTCCGTTAATCCGTTAACATTTTGCGTGTAATTTACGCTTCATTTTATTCACTCGCTTCTAGAACACGTATTGACGCTGTTGAGCTGATTGTAAGGAAATATTTATTGCTATGGTGGTCTTTTTGTGTTTTGAAAGTTACATTTTACAGTCTAATCTAATTTCAAGATAAAAATAAGTTCAAATGCACAACGAAGCTGCAAGATATTAACGATAAAAACCTTAACGGAAGTTAACAGAACTTAACGGAAGTTACTTTAGTCCGTTAACAGCACTTAACGGAAGTTAATTTAGTCCGTTAACATGAAAAAAGTTTTTAACGGATTAACGAGTTAATGAAAAAGTTAGCTTCGTTATTAACGGATTAACGATTAACGGACTTGTGCCCACCTATGATTGTTAGTATTGGATAATTTGGATCTACAACCTTACCAATTCAAACAAGTGTTCTTAAAAATAACTACCAATCAAGAACAGTGTGCAATGTTGATGGTTTGCAGTTATGATAACGGAAAACTGGCCTTTAGCCATCACCACTTTATCGCAGTCTCAACCTTAATTTTAGATGCTCCACATTTCAAAAGTTGTTTTCATCGTTTGACAACAATTCTCCTGGCCTTCAAAATGTGAAGAGTGAATATCATTTTCAAAGTTTGTCATCTGATTGAGAATCAAAACCCCAGCTTAATCTACTAGTTATGTGTGAGTCCCGATGGCAACGTTTATTGCTTTTAATTTTCAAAAACTGTTAAAACTTTTAGCGTTTATAAAAACTGTGATGGATGACAAATAAACTGCAAGCTCACTTCAAATTGATGGTAACTTTAGCACGCTCGTTGTCCGTATTGCATTCCAGATGCTCTCGTTATTAGCATATACGTAGCAAGCAGCAGCTTTCTCTTGTATGCCCACTCGTCTTTGACTTGAGCTTTTTTCCTGTCACAACTTTTTCATTTTTTTCTTAGTTTCTAACAAACATCTTTGTTTATAAGTAAACAGTTTGAATATTAACAATCCAGACTCTATGAGGATAAAGGATATTGGCTATTTTGGGGGAGAGGTTTTATGGATACCGCTTGTAATTTTTAAGAAAGAACTTTTCGAGATTGTATTAGTGAAACTGCAAAAGTTTTGCAGTTCTAGTTTATACCCTCTTTTTAATTCCTTTGAACAATGAGCCTAGAGTCATCCTTCTTCTCAATCCTGAAACTTTATATGTTTTATTCTACAGCATATGTGTCATTACGCTCAGAATTCTCATATTTCTTTCTCTAGCTTTCAGCAAATATCTAATGGAGGGATAGAGTTCTTTTCGGGTAATCTTACTCTCTCATTTCACCCTTTTTCCACATCTTTTACCCCACCTTTCACTTAACATCATTCACCAATACATTTGCATGTAACAGCAAAGCATTATGCAGCCGATGTTTTAAAGACCTTTCTTTAAACATTTTAGTGAAGTGCATTTCAGCTAGCTTCAGTAGCCTGACTGTTCTAGCAAGGCATAAACCTCCCCACTTTGAAATTGTTGAAATCTCAAATTCTTTTGGTTATTTTCGTTTAAATTTTGTGCAAATTTAATTCATGAAGTAAAAAATTTTGTAACATGCCCTGGAAAGTACTGTAGTGTAATGACAATTTTGCACGGTTAAATGTTGGTGCTTTATTTTAAGCCCGAAAGATGTGTTATGATTTAGCTACTTTTAAATCAAATCTTTCATTATACTTGCTGTACTTAGCCGAAGCGTGTGATAAGTTGGCGGGGTCCATCTCTGCGTCGTTGCGCCCGGCCAACACAGCTCCTTTCAAAGAAATGTCGCAACGGTGGCGAGCTGTTGGCAACACTGTGTCCGATTTAATCAGTCCTAGATTTGAACCGCGGACCTCCCGGTCCAAAGACGAATGCGTTACCGCTCGACCAACTTTCAATGTAGGCAATATTAAGCAAAAAAAAGAATCACATTACTGGGCCCAAGCCGGCTTGAGTCAGAATTTAATGTGGTTATAAAAGTTTAAAAAGCGTTGTGTTTTCGGATATGGCCCCCATGGCGTTCGGTTTCAGAGGTGGATGAGAGGGGGAGATTATTTCTGCTTCCCTAGCGTGAGAATCGTGATACAAATAGCCATTCTAAAATAGGATTAAATGAGCTTAAATGGAAATATATGGGGCTTGAAACGAAATAGATCCCGATTTTGAGGGAAATTCGAGGCTAGGTGAACTTAAGTTTGACTCAAGTTGGACTTGGCAGTAAGTTCGCTTTATGATGCGGGTGTAAAACTTCTGAATCATGACGTTAAGATTGTACGAACTCTGCGAATGAAGAAAACTGCAATTACGATTTAGTAGTTAAAATTGTTTTGTTTTTCTGAATCAGCTTTGGCTAAAATGGTCTGCAGTGGATGATTATATGTCAATATTGTTACATAATAAAAGGTATGAAAATTCTGACGATATTTCTTCGGTTGGATTTTGGGTTTAACTAATTTACATTATTTTTCATGGATCTTCAGACTTCTGTCTAATGAATTAACTCTTAATATTTGGTTTGTTTGATTTTCACTGACCATTAATCTTTTCTGTTTTTGTTCAATTAAGAAGATTTTTAAATACTTGTAATTTTCGCCTTGTCACTATTACAATTAAGTGATAATCTTTCTATGAAAAGTTATTGTCATTAATAGTTAATTTAATCACTAGCACGTCAAATGTTAATTTTCCTTAAAAAAATTGTTGAATAATTTTGTTTCAAAATCCAAATAGCCATCATGTATACTTTTTTGCAGATTTTTGGTGCCAATTAACGGCAACAATAAATTCCTTAAAACAGGGCCCAGTTTTACTTTCTCCTTTTTCGGAATCGCTTTGCTATGAAAAGATTAACAAGTAGACGATGATTAAATTGAACGGGTTTAATATTTCGAGCGAAAAATGTAGTTACAGTAGCTAATCCGCGGTGATTCTGGGGAAGATATAATATTGGTTTGTTTTTGCATGCATCTTGTAGCTTTGCAGATTAATAGTAAACTATAGATTTTCACATTTTTTGCCTGCTTTTTTGTTTTTTGTTGCAGTATTATCATAGTTCGATCAGCTTTTACATGTGAATCCACTATTTCGCCTCATTGTAAGCATGCGTGCATGTTGATGCTTTTCTAACAGCTGCATGAAACATAATTGCTTGCTTAAATTGCCGCAATTAAAAGCAACTGCCTGTCCCCAGGCGTCAGCTGACCGCCTCTGTTATGACGTCATCATGAAGAATCTGCCAAATCCAAGCTTGCCTAGCTATATAAGCAGTAACAAGGCAGCAAGTAATGACCTTAAAAGGACAATTTGAAACTCTGCATATGGCTAGTGTTGTCCGCTCGTATGCTTCTGGCCATGGGAAAGACGAATCAAAACAAAAATGGAGAAAGTAAGCGCCCTACTGCGTGGAATCGCAGAGCATATCATCAGCACATAACCGCGATGATTTTGCCCATTAACAGTCATCCGTCTCTCCAAAGTAGAAGTAAGAACGACTGAAGTCCAGTGACGCAACTAAGAGGGACTTCAGCCAAGTCACTTAGAAAATTTAACCCACCAATGCAAGCGTTTAGACGTGTTTTGGACGTAACCTGCAAACAAGGGAGATGAAAATGACGTTCGAATTTTAGTTACTACGTTCTTTCAAATTCCTCAAAAAATGAACAAAATGTGATCCAAGTAACGTTAAAAAATTCCCCAAATTGCTCAGCGACTGGATACTCTGCCCCCAGACCACCGTCTGGGATACGCTTGAGTTGGCACCAATTTGCTTAGCATAACTCGAAAATAGCACATTTTTTAACAAAAAGTTTTGAGTGTATGGTTCAAGCCCCTCGACAAAATCGTGGTTGCGCGCCTGCTCGAGTCAGACGTCTGCAATTTTCAAGATATTTCGGTATCAAGAAGAGGTGTTTTATAGCATTATCTCTGCTTGGTTGCTGCGTATAAGCAGCAGATTTTGCTGGGAAAAAGACACAAATCAACCCGAAAATAAGGAAAAATGATAACTCATTAACGGGAGCGGGTTTGTTCAGAGAATAGTGCCACAATAGCTTTATAATGGCAAATCTTGAACAACCAAATCTGTATGGAGTATGGTTAAACTTGGGAAAGATGACACTATCTTAGGGTAAAGAGCATCCACAGTCTACTATCCGGTTAGAAAATATACCCCGAATAAGAACTGTTCTTGTAGCGGCAGGAGGATAAAAACGCCAACAACAGGGATAAGGAAGCTCTAGATTATTTATTCTCTGTTCAATTTTGACCATTTTTCCTTCATTTTTAGATTTTGTTCGTCGTGTATGCAGCGGCTAAGCCAAGCAAAATCATCAATTTTCGAAAATATCCAAATTCAATCATCACTTTGCGTAGCTCTAATTGTATAGTTTTAATTCTTTTTCTACTTTCAAAACCTTTATCTTGAAGGAGAAATTTGCACTTGGCCTTGACGGAAGTAAAACTATTTTTGATTTTGTACCGAGTAGGCCTGTGTCTTACCCCATTGGGTCATTAGTATTATTGTATACCCTCTGTTGTCATATATTATTAATCAGTTGAAACTGCTTATGATTAGTTTTTGTGAAGGATTTTGTGTGTTTTTTGAAGGCTGTGGAAATAAAAATTAGCTCGAGCTAATATTTGTAGTACATTAAAGTTGCGAAAATTGAGATCGGTAGCAAGAGTTCTGTCGGAAAAGCTTTCGAAAGTTATTGGTGTTGAATTAGCTAAAAGTCTTATTTTAAAAAAGAATCTTACCTAAATCAAAGGCTGTTTTCTCCAATGTAGCACTAGCATCCAACTAAAACGCGTTTTAGTTAATTAATTAGTTTACGGTCTTCTTTTCACTGAAACCTTTTTTGAGACGGCCATTTCAAGTCTGGCTCAAGACGATACAGAACGATCGAGACCCTTTATCATTTGTTGGCTGTCGATGACGTCATTATCAGATGTCTGTTTAAGGTCTTGCTGTCAACTATCGAATTCCACCGAGACGCAACACTATTTTTGGCCGCATGTGGGCCTGCGTTTTTGATAAACTGCAGCTGTGGGATTGCGTCATGTTTTGAGCACTTTCACGCGCTCGCATACTGTCGAAAGTTTCTAATGGAGTCGATCAACTGATCACAGAATTAACTTCAATCGAATACTGATAGCTACTACATATATAAACACAAAGCGGTTTAACGGTTTGGACTGACGCTGTAGTTTGTCGGTCAGTGATCAAGCAAATACAGCGTCTGCAACTCGATTCCCGGTTGGGTCAAACGAAAGACAATCAGATTTGGTATTGCACTTCCCTGTTCGACGTTATGCATTGTAAGAGACTGTGTGTGGTGGATTGGGCACTAAAATATACAGGGTGGGCCAAAAAAATGTTACCACTTTTAATCCATACACAAATTTTAAAAATGAACATATATTCGAAATTTTTTTTTACAGATGTTTAACAAAAATATCCAATTAAAATTTGATAACAAAGTCTTCTCACTTTGTCTCTTGTTTCTTACACAGTTCAATAATTGATAACATGTTCAATCCAAGCTCCTCTTCTGTGGAATACAGCTGCAACACGCACATTGAAGTTTGTGATGACATTGCCGCACATCTCGAGAGGGATTCTTGGAATTTCCTGACAGATGTTGGTCTTCAGGGTTTCAATGGTCTGTGGGTTGTTGTAGTACACCCTCTCCTTCAGGTACCCCCATAGGAAGTAGTCTGCGGGAGAAAGATCAGGAGAGTAGGCAGGCCATGGGTTGTTCGTACGCCGTGAGATGAGTCTATCTCCAGGAAAGTACTCGTTGAGGAAATCCAGTGAGACATTTGAGCAATGTGGAGGAGCACCATCTTGCTGGTAAATGACGTTATTCATCAAGCACAGAGCTGGACAGCGCTGTTTCGAGCTTTTAGCTCTCATCGGCAGCCCTCAGCTATCTTTTCAAAGGTATTCCCAGCTGAACAAACATCTTGGCCTAACTGGCAAACCTTATTGGCTTGCACAGAGGCAGATGCTTTAGTAGGGAATAAACGATTTTTTCACTTGTGGTACTTTAGAAACAAGTGAAAAAGTCGCTGGATCCTTGAAGTAAGGACAGCCATAGACTATCCCTACTACAAGGATTCCCCTCTGCGTGACCACGGAAATCAAAACTGCACTATCTTGATGTCCTTCATGGTCGACTCCTGGGAAGCCTTGTCAACTTCCACTGGCAGTTAGGTGGCTATAACAACCACCAACCCTGCAGCTCCAATGATATTTCACATTGTAGCTCAAGTCATATAAGCACAGAGCTGGACAGCGCTGTTTCGAGCTTTTAGCTCTCATCGGCAGCCCTCAGCTATCTTTTCAAAGGTATTCCCAGCTGAACAAACATCTTGGCCTAACTGGCAAACCTTATTGGCTTGCACAGAGGCAGATGCTTTAGTAGGGAATAAACGATTTTTTCACTTGTGGTAAAAATCGTTTATTCCCTACTAAAGCATCTGCCTCTGTGCAAGCCAATAAGGTTTGCCAGTTAGGCCAAGATGTTTGTTCAGCTGGGAATACCTTTGAAAAGATAGCTGAGGGCTGCCGATGAGAGCTAAAAGCTCGAAACAGCGCTGTCCAGCTCTGTGCTTATATGACTTGAGCTACAATGTGAAATATCATTGGAGCTGCAGGGTTGGTGGTTGTTATAGCCACCTAACTGCCAGTGGAAGTTGACAAGGCTTCCCAGGAGTCGACCATGAAGGACATCAAGATAGTGCAGTGACGTTATTCATATTGACTCCCTGCTTTCTCCTAAGAGCAGGAATATGAAACAAAAGTCTTAGTAATTTTGAAAATGGTTAGAATATAAAAAGTGGTAACATTTTTTTGGCCCACCCTGTAGACCAAGAAATTTATTAAAAACCTGATCGGTCAGTGCGCAATCTCGACCCCACCCTATAGACAAGTTACTCAAAAATTTAACTCGGATTTGGAAACTTCCATAAGTGTGGAAGCAAAAAAGCTAACAAAATATTGCGGTTTAGCAATTAGTCATTTTACATTCTGTAGTCGCACAAACGTGTTCATCATATGTTTTGTAAACGGCGCTAATTAATCTCAAAAATGGCGCAGCAGGTGGGGGGAAAATCCCCCAGATTCCCATCCAAAACCACTTGATGTGCCTCACGTTCTTTAATTCAGTAGTTGCTGAATGAACACTGTGCATAGGAGTTTAACTTATTACAAAACCACGTCCTCAGCAGTTCCCAGCTTTTTACGCCCCTTAATGCAAAGAAGAGTAACAGGCTGACTCTTCGAAAAGTAGTTTCACCAATTTTGAATTTTTTTTTATGAAATTGCAAAAATGGAAGAATTTTTATGAAAGTTCAAAAATTGCTCAGCGACAAAAGGCGTTACCCTCAGATGTCTTCCCTGATATACTTTCAACGCGCAGCAGGTTATTCAAGACGAACGTTGCTAGATAATGTATAAATTTCTGCATAGAGAAATATTAGCTTTTGGTTTAAACATTGTTTAAACTAGCATCTCCCTCAGCAAAATCTTGAATTATGATGATGCTATGTAATAAACAGGATTGATTTTGCTTTATAATTGGTAGGACAATGCAAAACGATCTACGACATTAGGGCGCAGACAAAAGGGCGGAACATAAAGGCGCAGAGACGTAAATCTGAAATCTGCGCTAACATTTTCGTGCTTCGGAAATAATTATGTAATCAAAGAAACGAACTTGATTAATGAATATTTGATTTAATTTTTGAAAGTTTACTGAATTCGCTTCCTGCTTTCAATTCTTAATTGTCACTCAAAGCACTTCCCTTAAACTGTTTTTAAGTCGCCGTGTACTAATCTTATACCAAAATTTAAAAAGAAATGTACCACGTCAGCGGTTGTTTTCAAACGCAATCATTTAACTGTTTTCACATTTAATCCCAAAATAAAAGTGTTTAAATATGTTTCGGAATTGATCTGTAAGTAAGGAAGAGACCGAAGGGACCGAACAACGTAATTCTTTCAAATGATTTCCAAATTTTAGCTCGTCCGAATGACTCTAAAAACGAGCAAAATGTATTCTAAATGGCGTTAAAATGGCTATTTCTTGCCAAAAAAACTTCTTAGCGACTGGGGGATTCGCCCGCATACCCCATTTTGTGATACGTTTGAGTTGCACCAGCTTGCTCAGCATGTCTACTGTAAATAACTAAAGTATTTTAACTTTTGGTTCAAGCCCCTTTTCCCCTTCTCGAAATCTTGGTCGCACGCCTGATTCGCGATAAAAATTTCCAAACATTTTATGAGAATTGTGCGGTCCGTTAAAGTTCAGAAAAAGAATAATGTGGCCCGTCCCTCAAAAAGTTTGGGCACCGCTAATTTAGTCGGTTTGACTCCGTACCATTGACAATCATGGATTTTGAACTTTCATCACATCAGAAAAGGATAACGTTGAAAAAAACTCTTGCAGAATGAGGAACGCAATGTTCGATAATCAAACATCACATTGCCTATTCTGCAAGAAATTGCCAATTCAAAAAATTACAAGGCGATCTGCGATATTCTGTAAGAAATTTTGCAAAGTCATCTTTTTTAATATCACAAAAGTTTCGAGCGCAGAGTTGCCAATGGTACGGAGTCAAACGGGTCAAATTCATTTTCGCAGAAAAGGGGAATAAAGATGGGGGGGCGGAGGGCACCTTTTCATCACTTTCAGTAGTTCTCATTTCTTCAATAAAACCGATCTCAAGCAATATCATTTAAGCCTTGCCAAAATTTCAAAAGATGACAAAAAATCGACTTAACTTGATTTTGAAGTTTTTGCCCGAAGATTCAAAATTTGCCCATGCCAAAACTTTAAAAATTGACTTGATTAGATTTTGAATTTTAATCAAAATTTGAAAATTTGCCCAGAGTTTCTAGCCACACCTTCAAAATTGACAAAAAATCGACTTACAGTTCTCAGGGCTTCTGTGGATACTAGGCAGATATCAGCAGTTCTTGTAAACACTTCCTACTCACATAAAACTCCCTCAGTGTCTAGAAACTCGGAAGATTTAGAATTATACTGAAAAAATGCTTTTGACTAGCTGTGAATCGTAGTTCTGAGGGCTACTTAACTGAATCAATTACAACAATAACGAAAAGTGTCGGGATACAAAAACAATTAAAACCTACTAGAAATCACTTGTAAATGTAATTCAAACAACTAAACCGAACCGTGAAAATGTGTTGCTTCGTTTGCTGCTATTCATACGGTACGACCAGGCGCGTAGCCAGGATTTGGAAAAGGGGGGGGGGCTATTTTGAAAGAGTGAAAAGTGTGCAAACGACCTTGACTCGAATTTTCATTGACCTTAAATCAGTTTCAAACGGTTTGTCAAAATTTGAGACGAAATGTCTCGAAAAGATCGAAAATTCAAACGTTTTTTCCGCCAAAAATTTGGTGATCTCCAAAAAAAAAAAAAAAAAAAAGGTCTTCGCCAAAATTCAGAGTGATTTTTCGGCCGAAATCCAAAATTCTAACGTTTTTTCCGCCCAAAATCAAGTGATCTCCAAAAAAGAAAAAAAAAAAAAAAAAAAAAGGTCTTCGCCAAAATTCAGAGTGATTTTTCGGCCGAAATCCAAAATTCTAACGTTTTTTCCGCCCAAAATCAACTGATCTCCAAAAAATAAAAGGTCTTCGCCAAAATTCAAAGCGATTTTTCTTCCAAAATTTCGCAAGTTCAAACGTTTCAGGGGGGGGCTCTTTTCGCATGGGGGGGGGCTATTTTCAATTTTTCACAGAAAATCGGCCTCAAAAGCACAAAAAACATGCGATTTTGCATACTTCACAAGCCAATGGGGGGGGCTCGAGCCCCCCCCGCCCCCCCCCCCCTGGCTACGCTACTGGGTACGACGAAGAACATATTCTAGAACTAAACAATTAATAAAGCACAACGTCCGTTTGATTATTGATTTAGTAAATAAAGACACTGCTACTGAGTTGGCCTGAGTTCGATTCCTTATCGGATCAAGCCTCGGACATAAACAAATTTACAAGTTTCTAACTTGACGTTTAGAACAAAACAAGAACAGCGTGAAGTCATATAAATTGTAGACTTGACACAAAGGCCGAAAGGCTTTTTTATAAACTTTGACAATAAATAAAACTTAACCTATTGTTTCAAATCCATGCTGACCTTGCTAACCTAGTCAATGGAGAGGTGGTATTCGAAAAAATAGAAGCTGCATTGGAGGATGCTAATTATGTGCGTAGGTTATGATGACAAAAACATGGTGCTACTGATAGGGTGGTTTGTTTATTTTTCCACTTGTTTTAAAGGTATTCAGATGTAACAAATCTCAAATCAAATCTTTCTGCATACTCGTTGTTCTACGCCGGAGCATGTAAAGAGTTTGCGAGGCCCAACTCCGCGTCATTGATTAGACCGGCCCGAGGTTTGAACCTCAGACCTACCGTTTTAAAGAAGAACGCGTTACGGCTCAATTAAGTAAGCTTAACGTCTGAGGCCGGGAAATATTCTTGATTTAAATATGCTGAAGGCTTCAGATGAAAGCTAAAAGCTCGAAAAAGAGTTGTCCAGCACTGTGCAAATTTCCTAAATGTTAGTTATGGAATATCAAAGACGAAAATGACAAGTATGGTTTGCTTTTGCTTTGACATTTTTTGAAAGATACGATACAAATAACAAAATGAATGCAATTTAAAGCCATTGTGCATGAAATAGCCAATAGATGATCTATAATGTGGTTATAATTTTCTCTCCAATACTGAAATGATTGCAACAAAAACAAGTCCTCCTTAATTAACAACCTCATCTCAAAGCGATTCAAATTTCAAAAATACCACTGAAAAAATTTTTAGCTATTTGTGCTGCAAAATTTGTCTCAAAAATCAGTTACACTTTATACACATACCCCCACAAAAGCATGAATTTGCACAAAAGCAATTTTTGATTTTGACGTGATTAAGCTCATGCACTTGCTAGGTTTAAACTTGGTTTAAATTTCCGGTTCGTGATCGCTGTTACTGGTAAAGCGAAAACCAGGAATAAAGGGATCAAAAATCCATTTCTTTGGAAATATTAAACAGCATGAATCTAATCTGCCTTTTTCGAAGCCAAGATTTTGCGTTTTTCAATAATATTGTAGATGGCAAACAATCCAAGTCATCACATGGTGAAACTCTGTGAAAAACGCAAAATGCTAGCGACTGTATATGCTTTATCCGTTTTTGGATTAAGAGCAGTATTATTTCCTGATTATCATGGTTCTTGGAAAAATCACGAAGTTGTAGAAAGTTTATAGACATTATTTTAATTTTAAATTATGGAACGTTTTCAGCTCCACCCGTGGTGCAACGGCACTATTTAGCCTAGTGATGTGTCATGATTTGTTTGGATTAGGAGAAGTAAAATCAAACTTTGGCCTTTGTAGAACCTAATGATTAAACAGTAGCTGTTACTTTTATTTTTGTTGCTTTGTTTTTAATACATCTTTGTCTTTCTTTGTTTTTTTTTAAAATTTATTGATGCATTTATTTTACACTCAGATCTACTGTATTCGGTACATATTACATTGTAATGTATACGCGCCGTGGCCAGATTTGATGAGCCTAGTCACAAAATTAGACCCTCATCCTTGCAAGTTCAATCTTTTTTGTGCTTCGCTTTTTTTCAGTGCTACCATTTTACAAAAAACAACCTATTTCAGTTAAGCAGCAAATTTGCATTTGATGCAGTCAAACGTCAACTAAAAAACTTGAAAAATAATCAACTCCTATAAGCAAGTGTGAATTTGTTTTAAAAACTAGGCAGCAATCGCTGTCTCTTTACAGGAGGATAAAGATGCGTTAATCAATCAATTAAATAAATTAAATACTTAGGGATGTTCGACAGAAGACTATTTGGGGAAATTAGGTTTTTACTGGCAACACTGAATGAAAGAAGCTACTGAGTTTAAAATATCTCAGAAATGAGAGGCCATAGAGAGTTGAAATGTGGTAAAAATTGTTTTTCATCTGTTGGTGATAATTCTATAACTGATGCTGTTGTTGTAGAGCATATTTATCCTTCTGCCGCCGGACAACGTCAGGCGCTAACTATTGTACGATCGACGTTCTTTTTATTGTAAAGACCACGTCGTGATAGGAGGAATCCACACTTGCTTAGAAGATCCCAGCGATCTAATGTTCCTGTGCATTTTTTCGTGTGAAAAACAATTTCCTATTTAGTGCTTCTTATTACAATAAACTTTGGGAAACTGCTAAATAACTAATTTTCGTCTGTTATATAAGCTGGGTATAGTTAACGAAGTAGGAATGGTCGTGATATGACTGTGTGTGTGATGTCACAGTCTATAGTGAGCCGGATTTCATGATAAACCTGATATGGTGCACTTTTTCAAAATGTCCAGCTTTATTCAGGCAAGCTTAAAATAATTCTTTGGCCTTTGAAAATTATCGATATTTCGATGAGATAATGAATTACAATCTACATGTTCGTTATATAACGCCCTGCACGAATGTTAGACAGCAACAGCAATCTAAACTTTGTTGTTGAGATGGAAAAAACTTGGTTAATGGAAAAGATTACAATTGTTCCTACATCACTGACTTAAATTCCATTCAAATTTTGAGTCAGCCAAATCAAACACAACATGGACAGTTTTAGCTTTTCTCCTTTTTTTTGAAGAACTAATAAAGAGAAGGTGAGACCTTAACTAAACTTGAAGAATGGTTGGCCTGTGGTTGGTTAGTGCGCTGTCTTCTGAGCTATGAGCAACGTCGTATATAAAGTTTATACAAAAATGGTGCATATAGTACCACATGTCTGCGATTTCTATATGTTAATAGAACTTTTTAATATGCATGTAGCCAGAGAATAAAGTTTTGGTGATATCTTTCAAAAAAATCTTTGTCAGTTTAGTACTAATTAATTCAATAACATTAATTTGCTCATCCAAAAGACCCTATTCCATCTTTTGGACTTAAGGAAGATAGCTTCTTCAAGCAAATTACACACTTTATGATACCAGAACGATTCAGATTTGTTTGTTTTGTATTCAAGCAAGCTAACACGCAAGAAAACGAACTAAAACAAAGCACGAAATAATAAAGCAAAGCATTTCACAAAAATCATTTCAGTATTAATTGCATATACAAATCGCGATTTTTGGAATTTTTGGTGGCGTTTCAAACCAAATACAATCTTATATATGCAGTAGTTATATAAGCTACAACTGTATACAGCATTTATATAAGTCACTGTTGATGAGGTTGTACAGCAGTTATATAAACTCCTGTATAAAAGAATTATATAAGCTACTGTTTATGAAGTTGTATATGCGCTTTTTGACATTTTTCGTAATTGGACATAGATTCAAATTGGCAGATTTGTTATTTATCTTAAAAAGTTTTAAAAATGATTTTTGATTTCCATTTAATTCAATTTTGTTTGGAAAATTTTGTATCGTTTTGTTTACTCTTCTATCGAAATCGAAATTGCATTATAATACTTTCGGAGTACATTATGAAAACGGAATTACATTAGATATTAATATAAGTGCGTCGCAAACTGTAGAGAACTTAGAAGGAAACTGAGAAGCAATCAAAAACGTTGTTTTTTTGTGATGTAAACCAAAAATTTCCAACTTTTTTTGCGTTTAAACACAAGCTAGAGAAATTAAGTTTCTTGGGAAAGAGCCAAAAGCTGTGCACTTTTACAAACACATTGTTGAGAATTTACACCATACTAAAAGTCCAGAAATTGTGGACACGATCATACTGCATGATAACTCAAATCGGTTGATACAGTAATTTTACACAAAAAATGGCTAAAGCAACTTTTTAAACAGTGATTACAAAAAATTTAAAACATAAACGCAAGAACACACATAATGAGTCCATTCCGATTAAAAAACAGCCCACTTAGTTTTTATTAAGACTGGGCTTAATGAATTGTTATACGGCCCAAAACCTCGATTAGACTCTAGGCGCTAGAGAGCTGAAACTACGAAATGGATAGTTGTTTTTTATTTGTTTGTCTAATAGACTTTCAGCACCGAATTTTGGATTAGAATTATTTAGACAATACAGAGGAACGAGTCTAAGGCTAACGGATATAAAATGAGACCCTTTAATTTTGATTTTTCTTAGATGTCCTTCAATTTTACGACAAATGAGATTAGTGACGCATTGAGTGGTGCCCAAACTCCCTTACCAAGAATTAGATGCGGAAATAACAAGAATAAGTAAATTCACTGATTGCAAATACACCAACTGCCATTGTAAAATACTATATCAGCGGGAAAATACAGTGTAGATGATATAAAATTTTGCACTTTCTAGAAATATTTCAGTGATTCTTTCAGCATTAACCTTTTTGGTTATTTCGAAAGTTTGATTTTAGTAATAGTTGAATATGCTTTATTTAATGTACGGGACTGTAATTTTCAATTAAGGTACAGTACGTTTAGATTGGAAACAACGCAACTCGTAATTAGCACCTCCGCATCGTGAATCTTCACTTTCGTAAAGGTTTGCCAATCACTCGCAAAGCTGGGTGTGCGTAGTATTGCCAATGCTTAGATATTGCGTGTTGCTCTGAGTCTACTCTAAACGCACCTTGAATCTTTGAATTAATAAAATTTTGTTGGATCTGACGTTGTACATGAGCCACACCACCGTAATTTTACACGAATGGTTTTTGTTTATCCAAAACGCCATCTAATTTTTGAAAGGTGTAGTAAATATTCAGCTGCTCTGCATACAGCCAACTGACCAAATCAAAACTTTAGGGATTGTTTAGGTTTTTAGAAAAAATGAAACACAGTTCTTGCACCATCAACTGCTTACACAAATGTGCATGTTGTACTCTTCATAGGTACCGTTTACTGTTACAATTTGGGTGAAATCCACGTTTAACAAATCTATTTTTTGAAGTCACTCACCGCCTGACTTTGATTGGCTTTTGACAATTTATAGGAGACGGTCCCAAGCACAAATAATTACGGTGAAGGAGAATATTTTGACTTCTTTTGTGACTGCGTAAAATAAGAAGTAGTCTGTAACTATCTTTGAATGCGTTAAGCGAACAATCAGCAAAAATATTTTACCCAGTAGCCTATGATGCAATAAACAATACCTAAAATTTGACCCGCACGTTATCAGTTTGAGGACTCTCATCAATTGGAGTTCAAACATTTTGCACAAGGCTTTTCGAATCCGCGTTATGAATTATAGCGAAGTTAAAAGCGAATTATAGCGAAGTTAATTATAGCGTTATGAATTATAGCTAACTGATCAGTGGTCGAGTGGATAGAGCGTCTGCTACTGAAGCGGTAGACACGGGTTCGATTCCCGGTCGAGTCAAACCAAAGACTATAAAAATTGGTATTCACAGCTTCCCTGCTTGACGTTCAGCAATTAAAGGGACAGTGTGAAGCCTCCATCGTGTGTGGTAGACAGATGGGCAGGTGGCAGCTTGACTCGAAGACCGAAAGGTCATTTCGCTGTCTCCTGGCCAAGGCAACTTGGTGAATAAAAAAAAAAAAGTAATGTAAATGTAATGTAAAAAAGCGTGTTTTGTGAGTTTAGACGTTTCACGTGCTTGAACCGATACGCGTCGAATGCTCTTCTCTGTAAATCGTCTTAGTGCATGGTGACGTCAGCATTTTCTTATACGTCATAAACGACATTACTACAAGCAGTAGATTTAAGAAAACGTTTATGTCATAAAGAGTAGTGGCGATTCTTCGCAATTTAGGATCACAGTTGTCTATGACATTAGTAGACAAAACTGCAATAAGAAATAGGTCGGTGAAAACAGCAATGAAACCAAATGTCAAGGTGCGGATCATGATCTTTTTTACCGCTACTGAGGATTTTCTCTTTTTCTTTCGCTTCTTTTTCGGTTTCGGAGTGGTAAGGCGAGGTAGAGATTCGGAACCAGTTATGGAATGGACTACAATAGTGTGACCTGTGTTTTCATCGCTTCCAATTGAGGTTTTGGAGGGAGAATCACATTTAGGAGCCTGCTCTTTGATTTTGATTTGCTCTTTCCTCATGATACATAAAAAGCAGCATATTCGTTTGAGGCAGTGCTCGTCATTCAGGTTTTTAGCCAGGGGATAAATGAGCAAAGACAAGAGCACAAACTGACCTATGACTAAAACGACAGCGCAAGCTGCCCATGAACTGATGTGCAAAGTCACGGTTTCTGGATCGTAAGTGCAACCATGGGTAGAGGAAGGGTAGTTTGTGGGCAAAATGTTGATTATCACCACTCCAATGCCTGCCAGGAGCAAGACAGCAATGCTGGAAGCACTTAGAAAACGCAGGGCTTTGTTGTAGTTGATGTTGAACATCTCGTTGGTGTAGAATGTCCGTTGACGCAACCACAGAAACACATAATTGCAAAAAAGTACTAGACTGTACTCAACAAACAACAAATCATTTACTGATTCGCAAGCCATGTCGTGCTCCTCTGTTTTTCCAAATCCTATTTGAAAGGCGATTTGACTGGTCATGTATCTGATTATCGAAATAACTGCACATGCCAACACTGAGCTGTAAACCCTGCCGGCATTCAGCTTATCCGCATTTCGTTTGTGAGTTCCATTCCATTTTCCGGTTCTTACTCCATAATGGATGAGCGAAAACAGTATCCACATTGTAACAGCAGTGAGCACTCCGTTTATGGAAACAGTTGCGATCCAGCTCACTTGATTCCAGTACTCATCAGTTGAATTTACTGAAGAGCTGTTGAAGGCCATGATGATAATAACAAGCAAAAAATTTTAACTTAGCATGCAATATACTAATCTATAAAAAGCAAAAATGTTAAGTTTATAGTTTGATTGTAAGGACCTTAAGCTTAAGCTCGGCTCTTACACTGAAATTGTAGCATAGCAAAATCATACGTACGCTACGCAGAGTGCTTTAGACTCAAATGAGCTAAAAACACTTCACTCTAATCTGAATTATGGTCTTTAACTTTTGGGCTGTAAGTAAACTTTCCTACTTTGAATTTAGCTTAGACCATCGCATTGTAAAAACATCGTACATATATGGGGTGTTTCTTGCGGTTCACTTCACACTACCAAGTTTTTAACGACAGAATTATGGTCATGAATCATAGTGATACTTACATAATTTTTCATGCTTCATTATATGACAAACCACTCGTCTAAAAATTCTTTTTAAATTCATAACTGTGCGTGGCGAACACGCAACGTTAACCTTCCAGTGCTTCGCTGAGCTACAAACTAATGGGATGTAACATGGATTGTGTGAATATTAATCGCGTTTATTATTAGCCTAATTAAATATACAGCACTACAGCCCAAAACTGTCAATGTTTGATCCAAGTATTTTTGCATATTTTTACTAATACAAAGTTAATTCGAACTAAAAAACTTGTATCAATTTGTTAATCGTTTCATTTTTTTGGGGAGAAATGTAGCTCGTAACAACTAACAAACACTTTCAATTGATGCAAAAATCTGTATCTGTTTTAAAGTTAATGCTACGAAACTAACAAACAGAAATAAAGTAACTTTTTTTATTTAGTTAATTGAAACAAATATGAAACTAGGATACATCACTGCACAGAGAGCTATTCAACATTTTGCCATAGAAACGTTATAGGACTAGATAGTATGCAAATCACATAAACGACGTTTGAGATTGAATTGCTTCTTAAATACAGAAGAAATCTGCATAGTGTAAACACGATTTTAGAAAGAAAAGATTTTGCTGCATGTTGTTTTGATAATTATGAGCTGTATTTTTACGCTTACACCCTTTAAACCAACACACATTTTACCCACTCCAGCATGCTATAATAAACTTAAAGCGTTCTTTTTTTTAAATAGCAACCGTTAAACTTAATGCGTCTCTGTTTATTTCATAAAATTATTATTGTGAAGATTTTTCACTACCCCAACGTTTTCTAATTTTGTTAATGATTGTTCAAAACCAAAAAGGAGGAAATGCTTAGAATAGTTATTTCAGTATTTTGGTTTGTGACATTTGTTGTAGTTTCGTCTTTAGATTTAAACAAGTTTACAATGACTCAAGGTTTTGACCGAATCATAAGATTTTTAACTAAGTAATATAAAGCTGCATTCGGTGAGATACTTATGGAGTGAAATAATGGTCGCCGTTATATTGTCTGACACCAAAAGCTAGATTTTGTAATCTCAGTAACTTCGTTACTGATCGATTGACATAACAGTTTACTTATTCCAAGAAGTTATCTATTTATTATTTTTTGTCTAGTGACATAATTCTTGATATTATGGTCAGTTACTGATGCTTTTACACGAAAAAAACATGCCAAGAAATTGAAAATGTAGGCATTTGTAAAATAACTCGTAGATCCTTTGACCGTTAGTTGTTAAATTAAAATAGTAATGGCAAATCTGACGCTTAATAACGAGTAACTTCGCACCCGTTGATTTAAAAAGGTCATCCTGAGATAATTGCTATATTTGACAAGGGGACCTGAAACTGTTAGACACCAAAATTCTTTTAAGATTTTCAAAACTCTAGGGTGGGTTGTTTAAACTTTACAGAATATACGCTTTGGCAGTTCGTTTAAAGCAAAAGCATAACAATAACAAAATATAGCAAAACCAAGTAACAACTAAGAGTAATATGTAATCATAACATTCCAAGCAAGAAGAGGTAAACTTGGACTGCTGAAAATGACTCATTGTCGGCCTTAGCGTACATTCAATTACGAGTTAGATTGTTACAAACAAAAGACATTGTGCAAAGAGGGTGTAATTGACAAATTGGTAAGTTAATTAAACGAAAAAAGATAAACAAAATATCAGAATACAAAAAAAAACGATTGGGAAATTTTGCTTTTTGAGAGTTCCGGTTTCAAATTTAGATGAAAAAAAATCTCCATTTTTTTAACACTCAAATGTGGTACCATTTAAGTGTTTCCTACGATAACTTAAAGCAATGCAGGAGCTGTATATTGCATTGAAAATTTTGCAGTTTTTCGTAATTCACCAAAATAGTACTTGATTCAACTCAACAGAACAAACTGAACTGTTACTGCAGCAGCTACGTATGTCATATATCAAACTAATGTAACGGCAACCATATCAAGTTTGTCTACATAAGTTAATGTACATGAGTTTTTAAGTTTTGCTTCAAAATTTAATTTTACAAACTTTAAACACAACCAAATGTGCTGTGATTCTGCTGACCTTAACAAAGTCTACTTTAGCGTAGCCCACAATCTCCATAATGTAAAAATCGTACACATTTTAAAAATACCTCTAAAGATTTCATTTAAGAATAAAGTCAAAACTAGGATGATATACAATCGCTGCGGGTGAATTGTTTCATATGAACAAGTCAATAAACTAAATAGTTTACCGAAGAAACTGAAGATAGTGACTTTTTATCATGCTCTCGACCGATACGGACAATTTAGAAACTTGCGAGCTTATTTGATGGTTTGATTTTAACGACCAGATGTAGACCTGTAACTTATGCCACAGTATAAGCATCATACAGTATTATCACTCCAAGCAAAAACCATTGTGACGTAAGTTCGCATTTTTTGATAGGTAAAAGCAGAGCTGGTTTTTTTTGACGTCATAATAGTGACATGGTGAGCGGATGAGGATAACGTCAAAAAATAGGAATTGTTTTGAAATTTTACGTGTGTTTTCGTGGCTTGACGATATGATATTCATACTGTGCTTATGCAGTAAAGCTATAAATGATTTGCTGTCATACGTGTATTAATTGTGATGATTTTTCGAATTTGGAACAAATTCATTACAGGCCTATATTAGCCTTGCGAAAATGTTACGTTTTTAATATAAACAGTTAGATCTTGAAAATTAACTGGGCTAAGTTGGTCCGTTAAATTTGAGACTTTTAGTTACGTCCCCATTGAGCCGTCTACATTAGATCATTCTGTTCTCTTACTGTGTAGAATGTAGATCCCAACACCCACTAATACTGCAAATAATAATAATTTTAGTGAAATCATAAACCGTTCAATCAACTAATCCATTGGGGGCACGTGCTATGCTCTTCGCACAAACAAAACAAAAATGACGTAGACAAGGTAGATGCTTTGCACTGTTTCTTTAAATGTTGGACGTCAAGCAGGAAAACTGTGAATTTCAACTTTTATAGTCTTTGGTTTGACCGGACCGGGAATCGAACCCAAGTCTTTTGTTTCAGAAGCAGACGCTCTATTTGCTCAACCACTTACCGGTTTAAATGATGAAGAGTGGACACTTAGGACAATACTGAGATTTGTCAGACCTTTTGGAGCTGTACTTCTTTTATTTGCGAAAACATTTATTCCGTTCGATTCGGCTTTATTTTTAACTTTGTATGGCAGCTATAGGTTTGGGGATTTGGTCAAATTTGATCACGTAACCTTACGAACAAATTAAATACGCTTGGAGAATGCGCAAAATTATGGTGTTTAATAGTTGATAGTGCGACTATAACTGTTCAAATTAAAGACGCATAAAATGCTAAAAATTTTTATATCAATCTTTCAGCAGCTTTTAAACAAAGCCTTTTGTTGTTAAGAAACTATTTTTTGCAACAGAATTAAGCAGCATTTTTTTTTGCTTTTTTGCGTGAAATAATTTCAGTTTGGCTAAAAACAAGTCAGATAACAATACCCACTAAAACTTTTCATCCTTTCCTTGTCGTTTCATAGGAACAAAGGGATAAATTTTGGTAGTTTCCTATCAGTTGTTGAGTGATTGTTTTCATGATTTTATTTCATTGCTGTATTTAGACCAGAATAAGAATTAACACCTAAACCTAAAGCGTCAGAATTCAATCACATCAGATCCGTTGTCATCGAAGGTGAAAAATTAAAATTTGTTTTTGGTGAATCATTTTCGAAAGCGTAAAGCGAGTTTTTGGAAGGTTCGTAACTTTCCTTATTGTTGTAGTATAGAGGCATAAACATTTTTTTCAGAAAAAAATGTCTACGTTGGAGAGTTATTAGCGCGGTGTTCACAATTTGTTTAACCGGCTTCAGAGTAGAATTTTGAATATCTTCTTCCAAACTATTTGCTGCAGGTATTAAAAAAGCAATTTTATGTTTTTGATGAAATTCAAAAATTCAGTTTCTGTAACACGCAATTTGGCTTACGAAATGGACAAAAACTAATCGTTTTGAAACAATAAAGTCTCAAAAAGAATACTGGTGTTTGCTAGTGCCATCGACTGAATCTACAGGGTTGGCCAAAAAAAAATGGCACCCTTAGACAAAGTGCCATAACTTTTTTTTGCATAGAGATAACAATTTAAACTTTTTACAATTTTTTTACAACCATATATTGCTTAGCTGTTTAAAATTTTACAATGAAATTCCAAGAAGTTATAAAATGACGTACATTTAAACATTGAAGACTGCAATCTCTTTTCACAAAGTGCGTTCAAAGGTTTTTTTGCAGGTAACGTAACTTTTTTTTATAATTGGCCTTTCTATACTCATCGCGACGTAACGATGCCTGAATGCTAACAAGTCTTTTTTCAAAAGATAATAACTTTGAAATACCAAGCTCCACGATGATAACGCGATCGATGGGTTTCGATCTCGTGTGCGGTTGGTGATTGCAGAAGACGAACAACACATCGAAAAATATTGAACGAATGAACAATCGCTTACTATTTGTGCCGTGTTAATTTTCATGCAATTGCAGTTTGTGATACTTACTATTCAAACACCTGCAATTTTGCTATTTCAGAGAAATTTTTAATAAAATTTTACACAGCTACGCAATATATTGTCGTGAAGAAATGGTAAAAATTTTAAAATATTATCTCATTCCAAAAAAAAGTTATGCCACTTTGTAGAAGGGTGCAATTTTTTTGGCCAACCCTGTATATTTCAGGTTTTTTTTCTGGCAACTTCTAACTTACCGTTCAATGCTTCAATGGATAAAACGTCTGGTATTGAAACGGTGGACTCGGGTTCGATTACCAATCGGATCAAACCAAAACATAAAAATTAGTAGTCATAGCTTTTCTGTATGACGTTCATCATTAAAAAGGTCAGTGTGAAATCTCCACCGTGAGTGGTAGACAGGTGACAGCTTGACTCGAAGACCAAAAGGTCCCTTCGCTGTCTCATGACCAAGACAGCATAGTGATTTAAGACTGATGCAATACAACAATTATTTTTCGTCATCAATATGCAATTGCTGTATAGCTTTTTAAAAAATTTGATTTGCCTACAGCTAAGATGTAGGTATAAAGTGTCTTGCATTGGCAGGTGCATTGCAGCAGTAGCTGCCTTGACTTGATACAAACTTAAATCTTTTTTAAACTGGCAAAGGATTATGTTAGATCGAATAGAGATTTCGCTTCTGCTTAATTCTTCTCGTTAATTTTATTTCAATTTGTATTATTGGCTGAAATATTTTTTTGTAAAAGTAGTTTAGTTTGGTCACCAAATGTTAGGTAGGTTTGGGTTGGTCACCAAACGTTACCGAAACCTAACATGTATAACAAGCTCATAGTCTTGCAAACTCATACCCATAGTTATGTTTCTGCAGAGTTTTCGTTCTCTTATTATAAAGATTTCCTATTATACAATTCGCTCTCTAATTGTAAAGCTACTTTCTTTTCTCGAACATAAATTTACTCCGTCTGGCTCCGTCGTTTTAGATGTTAATGCAGCCAACGCTTGGGAGTTTGGTCAAATTTGATCACGTGATCGTACGACTGCTTTTTAAGCGCTATTACTGCTGTGCTAAGTTGAAATTTTGAAATGAGATTTTATCGTACGGACCAAGTTATCGTATATCGGTCCATAAATAACACTTTAAAGATATTTTTGAGATCCCGTATTTCAATTTTCTATAAACATGATATAACATCTGTATTTTTGATCGAAATTGCTACGAGCAAGAAGTTCAACGAATACTGTTCTTGATCTTCTATACATCGCATTGTCTACGTCTATTATATCCATCACTATCATTTTCCTCAACTTCTTAGAAATATGCGAATACGAACAGAGCACAGCATACAAGCACGAATGTTCGTGTTCGTATTCGTACTTGTCGATTTGCGAAGATTTTTGAGAATTTTACGAACAAAAAAGACGAATGCAAACAACAAAAAACACGAAGATTTTTGTTCGTTCGAAGTGCATTGCATGTGCACCCCTGATTTTTGTTATCTGATTAAATCTTATAAATGGCTGCATTTTATCTAAAAGTCACTGCATTTAAGATCATTGCTCTTCTTATATATGCTGAATATTTTGAAGAAAAAAAAAACAGCAGTAATCTTATTTATTTCGTAAAACCAAAAACAAAAATAATTCATTCTGCCGCCGCGTCTCTTGACCAATCTTTTTTCGTCTGTTTTTGCAAAGTTCTGTCAAAATTGCAGCGTATTTCTTTTTTAACTTATAACTTGCATAAAGATGGAGCAAAAAGAAAAAAGGCAAAAATAATGAAAAATAAATCGCGTGCTAATAGCATAATACGTAAAAGGTTTTTACAATAAAATCTCTACATAAATTACATCTTTTGAAAGCGGAAGACAACAAAACTGCAATTTTATGGTGACATTCTCGATTCATTTTGTCGTTGACTTCAATTCTTTACAAGAATACAAAAACTTGCTCGTAAACATATAATAACCTACCCCTAACAATGAGAATATTTAAAATCAAGCGACGAAACTGCTGCGGCAGGTTTATCGACTTAAGTTATAAAATTCTTTCTGTATTTCTATAGCTCTAAAATTTTCACCTTCAATCGACCACAACACTCTAAATGATGGCGTTTTGTTCCACCGTTTTTATAGCAATACTTTCGATTGACTTTTTCAATGAGCAATAGTTGTTGCAATGCCACAAAATTTAAAAGATTCGAAAGAAGGCCAATTACGAATACGCTTTGTTAAATGATAAAAATTACTGAACACAACATTTATGATTTTGATAAAATTGGCGACAATGGTGAGCTTTAACCAAAATAAATTTAAAAGGTGCTAAACACAAAATTTATCAAAAAATTGCAAAAAGCACGTAAAAGTTGAACGTTATTTTATTTAGCATAGCCTATTTAAACGTTGATGTATTGTAAAAAAATGACTTCAAAATAATTAAATAGTGTTTGACTTTGCCTATTCGTTAGCACTGT
Organism: Trididemnum nubilum; assembly: GCA_963965965.1. Lineage (NCBI taxonomy): Eukaryota > Metazoa > Chordata > Ascidiacea > Aplousobranchia > Didemnidae > Trididemnum > Trididemnum nubilum. Next base: position 5,770,811 of record OZ014486.1, read on the forward strand.
CTAATCGAAAATTATGAAAGTTAATGTAGCTGTGTAGTATATAGTGATGCAGTATAGAAAAAATTTAAAGTATGATAATGCGAAAAAAAGCTCAAAGTACCATATAATTCGTTGATCATATTAATTTGTTTTGAGTATTTTTCACAATGTCAAACTTGAAAACACAATCAAAAGGGAAACATGTTTTGTTTTCAAACAGATATTTGCAACGATAGGAGAACTGAACTCTCAAAATGCGATTACACTGGACGCGAAGTAACGCGAAGCGAAGGTTGGCAACCTTCGCGAGTGGTCGCTTTCGTCGTTTGCTCAAAATAGACCAACCATTTAAAAATAATTCTATCTGAGTGAAGTTAAGCAACCGCTCGCTAAGTTTGCGACGGGTTGAAACCTTTCGCAAGTTGTCGATGACGACGATGGAGGCCATTTTGGTTGCTTAACGCATCCAGTGTAAACTCACCTTTAGCCTTGTGATTTACAGTTTAATCTCTCGCCTATGCTTCATCTTGAAAGTGCGTATTGTCAGCGGTGGCCTTAGGAAAGGGGGGGGGGCTTCTTCTTTACACACCACTTTAACACGATTTATCTGCACATGCAATTAAGCGCAATAATGCATTTCACAAATAACAAGACCAGAAGACAAATGCTATTGCAGCCCTAATTAAATCAAATGTTTGTTTATAAGTTCCTCTCATCTAGCATATCAACTCAATATTTTTGCAGTAAATCAACGTAAACTTTCAGCAATTGCTTTCAGTATGCTAGGGTTATTACAGAATACGCTTCAGTACCAGCAATAATATTTAAATGCTTTATACTGCTTAGCATATGATATACTGCATAAGTAAGTCAAAAACCTATTACTACCAGTAGCTGAAAGCAGTTGAAAAAAAACAGTGAAAAAACGACTACCTAAGCCTTAGGCGTAGCCAGGATTTTTGATTGGGGGCGGACCCCAATCACAAATCACATGCAATGACGACATCAGGAACTTTGAAAGAGGAATTTTTTGTGGGGCCAAAAATATTGTAGAATGGAAAATCAAAAGCCGTGGTCTCGTGCTGCACGTAACTAGGAACTTGTTCAAGGAGAAGCAGAGAGGGCTTAAACCAATAGTTAAAATGCAAAATGTCTAAATAGGGAGACATGCTTGAATAAAGAAGTGTACTGTAATTCCAACATATCACAGACGGGGTCTGGGGGCGAAGCCCCCAGCCACTGGGCAATTTTTTGTAAATTTTTGAAAAAAAAAGCTGTTTTAATGCCATTGGATCACATTTCGCACGTATTCAGAGCCATTTGAAAGTAATCAATTTTTAACGTTTGAAAGCCAATTGAAAAAATTAAGTTGTTCAGTCCTCCTTTTGCTTGCAATTTAAGTCCAAAACACGTTTAAAATCTTGCATTTTGGGGTTAAATTTTGTAAGTGATTTGGCCCAGGTAGGGGGAAGTAAAGTACATTGCCTCCTGCAATACTTTAGCAGTAAATACCGATCCAGTCGTTTATTTTCCGTAGAGATTATTGTTTTGTCTTGAAAACAGCCAGTTATAAGAGTGCATATACGGCCAGAGGGCCCAGGCCCTCTCAATTCAAAAATTTGTTCAATGTGCATTCCCGTTACTGTAGCTTCTTTTTTTCAAAAGTATTTTGTTGCATAAAAACTGGCGAGGTGGAGGTGAATTGTTATTGAAACATGTACAACACATAGTTACGCCTACAAACCATGTTATTGCCCGCGCCGGATTTACGTGGAGTTGGGCCCCCACTTTGAAATTTTTGCAATATTTTCCTGCCAAATACAAGTGAAGACCAAAAAAAGGTGTTATCTGAGCGCGGGGCCCCTGGCACTGTGCCATATGGTAAATCCACACTTGGTTATTGCATTACATTCATAAAAAGGATAGATGAGGGCCTCAGATAGCAACTTTTGGGATAAAAACGCTTAATTTCACTCGGGTTATACGTTTAAATTGGTTGAAAAACAATAAAGTAAATAGGCCCGGGCCCCCTGAAACAATATCTTTGTTTGGGGCCCATTTAAATTGGGGGTCATTTAAGTATTATTGTAGGGGCATTTTTAAATTGGGTGGCAAAAATTAAATTGAAGGGGCCCGGCCCTTGGATCAATATTATTGTTGGGGGCCCATTTAAATTGGAGGCCATTTAATTATTATTGTAAGAAGCCCATTTAAATTGGTTGCTAAAAATTAAACTGAGGGGGCCCGGGCGCCCTGGATCAATACTATTGATAATTACTGCTGTACGCATGTACTTTTGCACGCAAAGATGCTAAAAAAACTGAAACTGAAGAAACAATAGTCTCTTTTGTGACATTTCTATTATCAGTAGCATTTCAATTGGGGGTCCCGGAACCCCTGGGCCCCCCTGGCTACGTCTATGACCTCAGTAGCCTAACAGTAGCAAGCAAAAAAAAGAGTAGTAGGTTGACTATACCAGCAGTAAATTTTTAAAATCTGTTTACTAAATCTGGCTCAAAAGTTAAAAATAATATTGTCTTGGAAAGGGGGGATATGTGTAATAACACTTGAAACAAGTGCATCTTGAGGGAGGGGATACATATGTAATGACACTTAAAACAATTGCGTAAACGTTTTGTCATAATTTGCTATTGTTTTTTCACAATCAATATCTTTCTTGGGGGCCCCCCAGAACTGGGGGCCCCGGAGCATTTGCACACTTTGCACATTCCTAAGGCCACTACTGCGTATTGTACTATACTTTTCCTTGTAAAAAGCTAGTCCAAGATCCCAATGATGTTTGTTTCAGCCACAGGCTTGGAGCTCCATAAATGTGACTTGCTTGGTTTGCTCCCAGCTAGCCTAAATCCGTTTTCATACCTAACCCAGTAGCTTAGCTTAAAACTGTTGTTTTAAGTTTGTTGTCATTGAGATTAGCTGTCAAATTATTGATAGATCAGCTGTTGTGGAAAAATGTTTCCACGTTTTAAGCGGCCTTTACTGATAACGCGTATTTTTAAGTGGAAATTACGGAAGCCCAGAAGTGCAAAACACACAGTGGCGTACGCAGGATTTTTCAATGGGGGGGGTTTTCAAAAGTGACATCAAAAATTTGTTCGCGATCTATACTTTGGCGAATAAATAACTTAGCGTAATGTAACAAAATGGAGTCAAAGCCACATAGTGCGTAATGCAAATAAAACTTTTCAAACAAAAAATCAATTAAGCATTATGCATACATCTGTAGTTAACATCAAAAGGTTTGCAACTGAATGATGAAAAAAAAATTGTTCAAAACAAAAGCTACGAAACCTCATACGATTATACACAGTGCAAAGTGTGGGCGACACATAGCCAGAAATTCGCAATTGTGGGTGCTGTTTTGGGGGTCTGGGGGCGGAGCCCCCCGCCGCCAGAGGCTACTGAGGGTCTGGGGGCCAAGCTTCCAGCCGCCGGAGGCACGGGGGTCTGGGGGCGTAGTCCCCAGCGCTCGAAAATTTGCATTTTTTTTTCAAAAATAACTTAACTTTAGGGCTATATTGACAAAAATAATGCTTTTAAAACGTGCCATAGAAATTGGTAGTGCAAACCTGATTAAACTGTTTGCATAAATGGGCTATGTGGAAGGTGGCTAATGGTAAAATTTTAGCTCTCTTGTTTACATGCTAGTAAACCATAAAATCCCAGTTCAAGAAAACTCACACAGAGTAATCTATTTCGAACGGAAAAAATTTTCAGACAAGTGATTGGTAATTAATTAATACTAAGTAGCCCCTCCCTCCCCCTATTCCTAAGTTTATGATATGTTTGTTGATGAAACCTATGTTTAGCCTTTTTACACTAGCGATCAAATCTGATTGCTTGTTTGTGGCCATTTTTTAAAGTTTTTATTGATTTGTGGGTTTTATTTTTGACAAATTAGCCCCCCCCCCCTTAAATTTATGTTTTAAAAGATGTTTTAAATCACTATTTAGTCCATTCCAGTGCAAAAAACAGTCTCAGAAGTGCTAAAAACGTGGTATTTTTCTTATTCTGCATTTTGGTTGACAGGCCAATGGGGGGTCTGTAAACCCCCCTCCCCTCCGCCTACGCTACTTGAAGTTACTCCGACTTGTAACACGACGTTCCAGAGTTTCAGAATTACACTTAGTTGCTTACAATGTTGCATTAAATAACAAAAAAGTTATTTAGCATAATTAAATATTCGTATCAATATGAGAGTAAAGAAGGAGCTTGCTTGTTTTGCGCAATAAGGCGATATTTCGAATGATATACGTCGGATCAATGGGAAGGATGATTTAAACCCCCACCCTCCTGTGTACGCCTTTGCGCACAAGTGAGCTATATGGGCGGTGGCTAATGGTAACATTTCAGTCCTTTAATTTACAAGCCGGTAAATCATAAAATCATAATTTGAAAAAACTCACAAGCATTTATATTCTGTAGTTTGTAGAGTGAGACAGTTGGACAAAGGGGAGGTAAGGGGGCGAATGGAACGAGATTTGAGTGGATTAATAATTAATTAATACTGAAACCCCATCTCTATGTTTTTGATGAAGCCAATGTTAAGCATTTTTAGCGGTTAAATTCGCTAATTTTGGCAATTTTTTGAAGTTACTATTGATTTATAAGCCATATCTTTGACAACTTAACCCCCCAACCCTAAGAAACTCTAAATGCTTCGAAAGTTGCTTTAAATCATGTTGGAGTCCGTGTCATTCCAAAAAAACAGGCTCAGAAGTGCTAAAAACGTGACATTTTCTTTACGGTGCAATTTAGTTGACAGACCAATGGGGGGGGGGGGGTTGAACCCCCAAAACCCCCCCTGCGTACGCCCTTGAAAACACAAACATCAGTCGCTGTGAGTGGAAATATTTTTAAATCAGTGCACGAAACTTTAAACTGGGAGATATATTTCTAAATGAAAACACAAAACTATAAACTGATGGAAATATTTTCAAGTTAGTGCACGAAACTTTAAACTGGTAGATATATTTCTAAACGAAAACACAAAATTGTAAACTGATGGAAATATTTTTAAATCAGTGCACGAAACTTTAAACTGGTAGAAATATTTCTAAACGAAAACACAAAACTGTAAACTGATGGAAATATTTCCAACCGAATGCAGAAAAGTTTAAACTAATCAAATTATCTTTGAACTCCGCAGCAACTCCAAGCGAGTGCGCAAAACTTGGAAGCGATCGAAATATCTTTTAGCCGATGCAAAACTGCGTTTCAGTGCAAAAAAATGTAAACGAGTGCGCAAATAAATATGATACATCCGCGTCGCAAACTAGATCTTACTGTCGCAAACGGTTAGTAACCATCGTTTGTTGATATTTCTACAGGCATAAACTGTTAAAAAAATATTGGGGGAGAAAGTTTGTAAAATTTTTACTAAAAGCATGATACATAAAGACCTTTTTGAAAAAGCCTTTACAGCGGATGAATACGTGAGAAATTATGTTTAGTCATGCGGAACAGCGAACATTGCTTTAGTAATTTCAAATTCATTCATAAACAAGTGTACAAGCGTAAAAAGACTGCGTTTTTTCATTAGGACTAGACTAGACTTTGGCCTCCTTGCAGGTTAGTCTAACTGCTAAGACTGACATCGGCCTTTTTCTCTTTTTACAAGAGCTGACCTAATTACCAGTTTAATGTAGGTCAGGCTTTATAGACTTGCCCTGCAATAAAGTTTGATGTTTTTTTACAATAAAGTGTAGTGCTCTTGTAACCACCGTCACTGCTTTTTAATTTTGCCTGCAATGCAAGCTTTTTTTGAAGTCACAATTTATTGCTCTTGTTTCAGCTATTTTAGTAAACAGAGGTGGAGTCGAGTACACAACGTTCGAGGCCAAGGACCGACTTTTCGAGGACAGACCCTCTCGAGGCCAAGAACTGGAATGATCGAGGCCAAGGACACAATTTTTTTAAACTGTAGTTGGCAAATTTTCCATAGTTTTTAAACGAAAAAGTGTTTTAAGATATTGCAATTGGTTAAGTTTTGATGATAATCAATTCGAAAATAGTAGTTTCTAAAAATAATAATGAACGCCATTTTGAAGTTTTACACGTTAGCAGCTGATGTTGATTACGTACCGTGGCGGTATCGCGGCAATGAAACAAGGCCATAACCCGTCAATGGAAATATAGCTGAATTATAAACGTACAGTCGAAATACTCAATTTTAATACCTTACTTTCATCAGTTACGGCCCCGGTGCAAACGTTCACTGATTATGGATCCCACTTTTTTAATAGTTTCCTAAACGCAAACCATGTTGTTTAGTTAAACGATTTCTTTTCACGAAGTTTTTTTAAAGATTATTATCTAAAAAGTATTGCAAATGCTGTAATGTACTCGGTAACATTTTAGCTAACTGTGCTCATATACGTACTGTATTTGCAATCTAGTGCTTTTTTTTCTCATTAACTCGAGTTAAATACGGCATTTTGGACAACTGGCAGCGTTGCTTCTGTGGTGTAGCAGTACGTGTACCCTTCAGGGAAATCTCGAGCTCGGATTCGATTCGCTCTGAGTTCTTTTTTTTTTCGAAACCTTGCATTAGAGTTAGGGTTCGTGTCGTGATGCCGGCCTGAGAGATAGCAAATTGAAGAACAAAAAAGGGTACACTTTACAATTATGCTACCGGGTATATTTGCAAACTCAACTTTTTGGCATTAAAAAAATGGGTTCTGGGGCAAGGACAAAGTCCCAGTGCCGTCGCCAGAGCGAACTAAGTGAAGGGGCACTAGCCGAAAGTGGGGAGAGGGGCACCAAAATAGACTGAACTTTTACATCCAAAAACTGATATTTCACGGCTACAAATTATGCGCTAGTTTAAAAATTTCGTATTCATGTCTGAAAAAAAGCGACATATAAAACAAAGTAATGCAACTCAAGCGTACAAGATTGGGTCTTGGGGGCCGTGCCCCCCGCCCGTGGGCGATTTTTGTAATTTTGCGGAAAAAAATAGCGATTTTAACGCAATTTCAATCACTTTTTGCACGTTTTTGAAGCCATATAAATAACAACCACAAATTGTTAAAATTTAGAATTCATTAAAAGAATTGAATTGCCTAGCCGGTTTAGCCTTCCTTATACTTAAAGTGAAGTCTAAAACAGGTTTAAATGCTACAATATATTGGGGTTAAATTTTCTAAGCGACTTGGCTAAATGTGGCTGAAGCTCCCTTAGCCCCCTCTCCCCTGGTTGCGCAATTGACTGCGACCTAAAAAAATTTTTAGTGCGCGCTAAAAAAATACAGACAACTAGTCTACTGTTTCAGGACATAATCACTAACGAAGTACCGGCAGGGCCTCAGAGAGAAAATTTTTAGGGGGTACGAAGGTCGATACCGAACCCCCAAATCTTATTGGGCCCCCAAGCCTTATCGGGGCCCATGTCGTTAAATTATTTTTTGTCCGATGGATGCAGATCTTCATTTAAAAGTGAAGGTGATGATAACAATATGCGCATACAGTTAAGATCTATGAAAAACACAACTAGACATAAAATTAGTTTAAATCCACATAGGGGATGTGGGGGAGCGCTGTGAGCTCCCCCAGCGGGGCCCGGGGCAGAGCCCCGGAAACTTCAGCACTTTTTATGTTTCTTGAGGGTAAAATACAGCATTTAATCAACATCTCAGCACCAAACTTGCTTAAATTGACAAGCAGAAAACGTGATATACATGAAAGAAAATATGCGAAGTGGGGGATGATGACATTGAGACAATATTACACAATATAATGACGTTTGATACTGCAAATCCAAATATTTATTGATAAAAGTTTTAAGAAGTCATTTGCAATCATAGACTTCACAAACCCAAATACCTATTAAACTCATACAGATAGAGTGAGTTACCTAATGATAGTAGAATAGTATGTCAACTTTGACTCCGCTCTCTGAGGTTGAAATGGTTTTGGATCTCTGGAAATGTGGGCCCTCGTACATTGTTATACCGTAGAATTAGGGCTATCCAGTCAGAGAAATGTAACAAAACGTTATTTTCGGTGCAAGTGTATGGCTTTTGATCCATTTTTCTCTTTTTTAAATCAAATCAGCCACTATTGGATGCCGCAAAGGCTGTGCAGCAAACATAGCGACCAATTACCAGTACCTAATAGGCTGACTGATATTTTTGCTGTAGGCAAGTTTGATTACGGTGTTATGGTGCAATACCAAAACTTAATGCAGAAACCTGAACTCTTGCGGGCCCCCCTAGGCCCGGGCCCGGGTACGATGTACCCCCTGAACCCCCTCTCGCAGGCCCTGAGTACCGGTAACGATACGAAAAGCTTACACCCCTATTCCGCGGCACATCCGTAAAAGCGTGTTGAATATTGCCTCACATTTATGTACAGCAGTTGGTGGCCAGCAATTTCTCAAAGAATGGAGAAAACTTCTAACGAGAATTATGTTTGAACGTTATTATTCTTTTTTCCATTATTGCCCGTTGTCTTGTCGTTACGTGATCTTCCGAAAATGTATTCTGAGTGAACCGAAATGGGGGGGCACAAGCAGTCGTTTGTGGGGTCACGGCCCCCCTGGCCCCCCGTAGCGACGGCATTTCAAAGTCCTCATGCACCAGGTTGAATAATATTAGTGATTTTTTTTCGAGAAAATAGCAATTTTTGTGACTTTAACGGAGATGTATGGTTTGTCCAGTTTGGCCGAGAGTTGGCTGGAGAATACCTTTGGTTTAGATATTAGGCTGAGGGCTGTTGATGAGAGCTAAAAGCTCGAAACAGCGCTGTCCAGCTATGTGTTTAAAGAAGATGACACAATAAGATTTTCAAAGCAATTTGAAAAGAAAATATTGTAAATGCGAAGTTAAAAAAACTTTTGTTTTTCCACAGTTTTCCAACTCTAATTAAGCAAAGTTTTATAACGGCAGTTTACATTGTATTTGCTTAGCATGCGACGGGGAAGTTGCCAATGGACCCTGTGGTCATCGAGGCAAGCAACCACCCTATACGTCAGAGTTGAAAATCGCTAGTTCTGCCAGTAAATTTTAATTTGTGATAAAGCAAATTGTGACCACTATGAATTTTTAATACTCGGGCACGCCAAAGTAAGAACAGACTTATGTCATCGAAAGTTCCGATAACAAGAAACGGCTCAAGCACATCGCACAACGAACCTAATAGCAATATTGCGCTAGCAAAAATTCTTTATATTGCAGTTTAAATTTTCTGAAAGAAAATGACCTAATTTCTTGAGGAATGGAATTCCAAACCTTAACTCCCTGATATTTAATTCACTTCTGCATTTTAGTTGTGCGGTAACGAGGAATGCTTAGGTGCGTATTGTCAGTAGGTTGTCGTGCACAGAAGCTCGATTTTAATGTACCGTGGATGACCCTGGAGAAATTCAAAGTTCTTGTCCTAAACTTGTAACCTCTGACCTTCATCTACCTTTTTTATCAACTTAATGCAATAACATGATTAGTAAGCATCTATTACACCACTTTAAATAACAATCCACCTCCAACTCGCCAGCTTTTACGAGACAAACTTTAATAAAAAATAACTTGGGAAAATGTTTATTGAACAAATTATTGAATTTGAATTGAGAGGCCCGGGCCCCCTGGTCGTTCATGCAATCTCAAAACTGGGTGTTTTTTTGACAAACAAATGTCTCCAAAGAAAATACCAGAGCCATTTTAATTTTGACCTAAAAACATTTAATTTCGACTCCATATTTCAGCAAAATTTTGACTTCATTTTAATATAAACCGTGTTGGCCTTATTCAGCTCCGAATTTCAATTAAAAAAAAGTTTTATAATTAGCAATTGGCGTAAGTTTGAAGAAGGTATCCTTCGTTGCTTTTCATTAACAGCACTTAGATAGAAATTTCAATCAGTCGGTTTTTTGATTCAAGCAACGAAGCGATGCAGGAGGAAAACCTTGGAAACTGCACAGTGCACACATTTCAATGTCAATTACACTTTTTTATTACCAGTGAATTTTGGATTGAAACTGACTGTTCTTAAATTTTCACGAATTTTCGGCCTCATTGTTTTTAAATCTTATAGGAAAATAAATTGACACAATTTTATTTTTGCTTGGTAAAAAGATGTGTTGTGTAAAAGTTTTGTGGATTGTTAAAGCTGTAAAAGCAAAACACTACAGTCCAAAGATTTCAAAAACCTGGTTGGTTCGTTGTGTAAAAAAAAATTGACTTTTTAATTTCAAATTTGTACGTAGTGCTCGTAATCATTTTATGTTTGCGAAGCTGACATTCTTAATTTGTTTTTAATTTAAAAAAAGAGCTTTGTTTTTGTAACGAAATTAACTCAGACAATTGTATTGTGACATTGCTAGTATTTGCAGAAGTTTGAAGAGCAAGACTTTATCCAGGCATGTATAAAACTGCGCATAAAGTTTTGATTGTGGCTCAAATATTCAAGAAAATGAAGAAGAAAAAAACTTTGTTCGCTTTTAAAAAGTGTATTCGAGCACAGACAATTTTGACCTAACACAAAATTTTGACTTTATTTTGACTTATATAATGTACCTAGACTGACTCCAAAGCACCCGAAACCAATCTTGGTTTACGTTTGGTAATACGATAAAGTCCTGAATAAACTTCGACTTTATTGACTTTTGCAGGCCCTGATTATTACTTACTGCTAAAAATATTCCAAAAGGCAACGTATCTTGCAGAGGTGGAGTCCTCGAGGACGTCCTTGGCCTTGAGGACGTCCTCGAAGACACATTTTGAAGTCTTTGGTTTTGGCCTCAAAGCTCAAGTCCTTGGCCTTGGCCTCGACTCTTACAAGTCCTCGACAATGTTCTGTTCTCGGATCGAGGACAGCATTGTTCTTTGATTGCTGGTTGAAAGAAAATAATCAAACATAAAAATTTTTTGAATTCTGGCATAGGCGTAGCTAGAATTTTTGGGTATCCGGATACTTGTCCTAAAAACACAATCTCTAACGGGCTCGAGTCCTAACGTACGCAAGCCCCAACGGACACTACTCCTAGAAGACACCGGTTCTAAAGGACACGAGTCCTAAAAGACACCAGTCCTAAAATACACGAGTTCTAAAAGACACCAGTCCTACAGGACGCCAGTCCTAAAAGACACCAGTCCTAAAGGACACGAGTGCTACAGGACACAAAACCTAAAGGCACGAGTCCTAAAGGACATTAGTTGCAAAAAACACGGATTACCGGTCTAATGCAGCCTTCGGCTTACCGGCTTACTGCTCAACCACTTGATCTGGAGAAGACGTCTCGTCTCGTTGCACGCTTATTTTTGACTACTTAAACCCAGCAACTTGCTTGTACTATGATATTTGCCCATCATACCTTAATTGTGATATTTTGATGTTTGCCGGGCCAGAGTTTTAATATACAGGGTTGGCCAAAAAAAAATGCACCCTTGGACAAAGTATCATAAGTTTTATTTGGAATGAGATAACATTTTAAAATTTTTACCATTTCTTTACGACAATATATTGCGTAGCTGTGTAAATATTTATTAAAAATTTTCTTAAAATAACAAAATTACAGGTGTTTAAATAGTGAGTATCACAAATTGCAATTGCATGAAAATTAACACATCACGAATAGCAAGCGATTGTTCATTCGTTCAATATTTTTCGATGTGTTGTACGTCTTCTGCAATCACCAACCGCACACGAGATCGAAACCCATCGATCGCGTTATCATCGTGGAGCTTGGTATTTCAAAGTTATTATCTTTTGAAAAAAGACTTGTTAGCATTCAGGCACTGTTACGTCACAATGAGAATAGAAAGGCCAATTATAAAAAAAAGTTACGTTACCTGCAAAAAAACCTTTGAACGCACTTTGTGAAAAGAGATTGCAGTCTTCAATGTTTAAATGTACGTCATTTTATAACTTCTTGGAATTTCGTTGTAAAATTTTAAATAGCTATGCAATACATGGTTGTAAAAAAATGGTAAAAATTTAAAACTGTTATCTCCATGCAAAAAAAAGTTATGGCACTTTGTCTAAGGGTGCCATTTTTTTGGCCAACCCTGTAGTTTTAAGTAGGGAAGACGGCTTTTTGTGGGAAGACAACTTTTTCGCATTCCTTGTTTTACGTAATCGCCGTTTTGGTGTTTCTTCCCTAGGTTTCCGCGCTCTTAGCCTTTAGGCCAGATAGCAGGTAAACGACAGTAAACTCTTGCCCCACAAACGTCAAAACATCGCAATATTGAATTAATCCAAAAATTTTGTTTGTTCTTACATTTTTTTAAACAAAATGACGCTCACGAAGAAAGCACACTGTTACAATTTTATGAAGAAAAACTATTTTAAAGTTTCAAAAAATGTTCGTTAAAACCTACTGCAAATAAAAATTTGAATCTGATTGGCTTCCGAAACACAACTATTCTTGTTTTTCCAAAGACTGTCTAGTTACGTGGTCTCAGCTCACCTGCTGATCAAACCAAGCTGGGAAGCGAATTTCTGGCTTCTTGTCTGCAATTTTATTAAAGAGATATTGCTCAAAATCGATTTTATCGAAGAAATTAATTTCAAACGCTGTGCAATATTTGAAAGTGCTTGGAAAAAAAACTGCTATTTCAATGCCGTTTGGATCACATTTCACATATTTTAAAAGTCATTTGAAAAACTAAATTATTAAGATTCGGAAGCCATTTGAAGAAAATTAAATTGCCTGAGCCTCAGAGCTCTATGATTTTTTAGATATTTTAGCAAAATTACAGCAATTCAATACTGAGAATATTTTTTTGTACAGTTTTTATTAGACGTGGGCTGTTGTGCAGGGCAAATAAAACAACAAAGTATAAAAACAGCCATAAGATTCAAGATATTGCAATAGCGTGTTGCAGATTTTTTTAGATTTTTATGACATTGGCAAAATGGAATAGACTTGACACTCCTCTAAACGTTATTGGATATGAAATGTATCTAGCCTTTTCTGTTATTTTGAGTTGGTGATCTTGAGTTCGACGATTCCGAGGCAGCAAAAATTTTGTCTTGCTGGACTGAAAATAGTGTGAAATCTGCCCCAATTACTCGGATTTTTTTGCGTGTTTTTCTATATTGTGCCGCTGCCGAAAAGGAAGAAGACATGAGATAATGGCTCGCCCCTAAATACGTTATCGTATACGTCTCTTTGTTCAATAAGCATTTCCCTAATTTCCCTAGCTAATTTTTTTAAGTATTTTGTCACGTAAAATCTAGGCATAGTTGAAGTTTACAAAAAGGTTAAATGATGGTCTGGGGTTGCAATTTTTCGGACAAAATTCCTGAATTTTTCATGAGTCATACATTGAAATTGGTTGGAAAAAAATTGAATTGGTAGTGTCAGGGTAACCTGGTCGTCATTATTAATATTATTGTTAATTAGCGTTATACGCGTAAACGCTAAAAGAAACTGAACAAACATAGGCTATGTGGTCATTATTTTTATCATTGGGGCGTTTCTATTGGGAAGGCTACGCGTACGCTGGTGTGGGGTTATTGAGGTCGCTCTCAATTCGACAGCGTAAATAGAACAAGAGCACATTTCCTTTGCCGTGCGATTCGGACTATTTATATGATTAAATTCGGTTAAAATTATTTGATTTCTTGCCAGTCCAGGAGAAAAGGAAAGGACTTCGTACGATGAATTTTGCCTATTCATACTATTCCCCCCCAAAAAAAACGTCACAAAAACATCATTGCATTGCTCTCCAAAATAACGTGGCCTTAAAAACGGAGTGGAAAAATGCTTCGGAAAGCTGCTGAGACCGAAGGGTGTGAAACGTCACACTCCTATCAAAATTAAAGCAATCTTTACATAAATCGCACGGCAAAGGAAATGTGCTGATGTTCTATTTACACTGTCGAATTGAGAGCGACCTCAATAACCCCACACCAGCGTACACGTAGCCTTCCCAAAAAAACGCCCCAATGATAAAAATAATGACCACATAGCCTATGTTTGTTCAGTTTCTTTTAGCGTTTACGCGTATAACGCTAATTAACAATAATATTAATAATGACGACCAGGTTACCCTGACACTACCAATTCAATTTTTTTCCAACCAATTTCAATGTATGACTCATGAAAAATTCAGGAATTTTGTCCGAAAAATTGCAACCCCAGACCATCATTTAACCTTTTTGTAAACTTCAACTATGCCTAGATTTTACGTGACAAAATACTTAAAAAAATTAGCTAGGGAAATTAGGGAAATGCTTATTGAACAAAGAGACGTATACGATAACGTATTTAGGGGCGAGCCATTATCTCATGTCTTCTTCCTTTTCGGCAGCGGCACAATATAGAAAAACACGCAAAAAAATCCGAGTAATTGGGGCAGATTTCACACTATTTTCAGTCCAGCAAGACAAAATTTTTGCTGCCTCGGAATCGTCGAACTCAAGATCACCAACTCAAAATAACAGAAAAGGCTAGATACATTTCATATCCAATAACGTTTAGAGGAGTGTCAAGTCTATTCCATTTTGCCAATGTCATAAAAATCTAAAAAAATCTGCAACACGCTATTGCAATATCTTGAATCTTATGGCTGTTTTTATACTTTGTTGTTTTATTTGCCCTGCACAACAGCCCACGTCTAATAAAAACTGTACAAAAAAATATTCTCAGTATTGAATTGCTGTAATTTTGCTAAAATATCTAAAAAATCATAGAGCTCTGAGGCTCAGGCAATTTAATTTTCTTCAAATGGCTTCCGAATCTTAATAATTTAGTTTTTCAAATGACTTTTAAAATATGTGAAATGTGATCCAAACGGCATTGAAATAGCAGTTTTTTTTCCAAGCACTTTCAAATATTGCACAGCGTTTGAAATTAATTTCTTCGATAAAATCGATTTTGAGCAATATCTCTTTAATAAAATTGCAGACAAGAAGCCAGAAATTCGCTTCCCAGCTTGGTTTGATCAGCAGGTGAGCTGAGACCACGTAACTAGACAGTCTTTGGAAAAACAAGAATAGTTGTGTTTCGGAAGCCAATCAGATTCAAATTTTTATTTGCAGTAGGTTTTAACGAACATTTTTTGAAACTTTAAAATAGTTTTTCTTCATAAAATTGTAACAGTGTGCTTTCTTCGTGAGCGTCATTTTGTTTAAAAAAATGTAAGAACAAACAAAATTTTTGGATTAATTCAATATTGCGGTGTTTTGACGTTTGTGGGGCAAGAGTTTACTGTCGTTTACCAGCTATCTGGCCTAAAGGCTAAGAGCGCGGAAACCTAGGGAAGAAACACCAAAACGGCGATTACGTAAAACAAGGAATGCGAAAAAGTTGTCTTCCCACAAAAAGCCGTCTTCCCTACTTAAAACTACA